>OZ021722.1:108410441-108670441 GCA_963978545.1 Linyphia triangularis
AGTAAATTATTTTCATTTATTGAATGCCTTTAATGTTTTTTTTTATGACATAATTGTTGGAAATGAGTTTTTTTTTGTTGTTGTCGTAATCTTGATAATCGTTGTTTCGCGATTCTATCCCGAAGTCTTTTTAAAAGCAATAGTTCAGTTTAATCTGCATATGATTATTGCTCTAACCATGTCAGTCTAACCATGTAAATTTTTAATGTCGACTAAAGGATGGTCGGTTAACAGAGAGTTCTAGATGAAAGAGGGACGGTTAATCGAGGTTCTACTGTAAATGATTTGTTTCCAATTCTATTTGATGGAAATGGGTATATTTTTCAAGGTTACAATACAAAAAAAAAAAAAAAATTAAAAAAAAAAAAAAAAAAAAAAAGGCAATTTATTCAGGGTTTCCACTCAAATCACAGAATAAAAATCAATGACTTATAAGGACCTAAATAATGTTTTTTTTAAGGACTTTTGAAAATTTGTTTTTAGGCATCATGTATAGATAAATTTTTAATAAAGTATACTATACCAAAAAAGTAACAAGTTGGCGCATGCATAGTAAAAATATGTCAGAGAATTCCGATAAGTGGCGGTCACATGGGGATAGCATATCCGAGTTGTATTTTTATAAATTTTGAAGTTGGCCACACAATATCTGCACAAATTTAGGACTTTTAAGGACCTCTAAGCATTTTCAAGGACTTTTAAGCACCTCTAAGAATTTTCAAGCACTTTCATGGCCTTGAAAACAAGTTAAAAAATATTAAGCACTTTTATAAACGTGGAAACCCTGTTATTTTTGAAAAAATAAGTGTTGTTAAACTTAAACATACTGTTTTTGAAATTTATCATTTGCTTATTTAGTATAAAATTATCTTTTATTATTATCTGCTTTGTTTCCAGTATACTCATAAAGATAATTTTATAAAAAAGCAGGGTTTAAGCATTTACACAGGGTTCCCACTCAAATCACAGAATGAAAATCACTGACTTTTCAATGACTTTTAAGGACCAATGAAAATTTGTTTTCAGGCATCATGTCTATATATAAATTAAATAAAATGTATTCTACCAAAAAAGTTACTAATTGGCGCATGCATAATACAAATATATCAGAGAATTCCGATACGGTGGGGATAAGTGGCGGTCACGCGGGGATAGCAAGTCTGAGTTGCATTTAAAAAAATTGTACTGTTGGGTACACATCTTCAAAAATTAAGGACTTTTATGGACCTCTAAACATTTTCAAGGCCTTGAAAACAAGTTCAAAAATATTAAGCACTTTTAATGACAATGGGAACCCTGTTTACAGTCAGAAGAAATGTTCTCCCGCTGATGGGGAAACCACTACAATAAGTTTCAGGAAACTACACTTGGAACAGCCTAAATTTAAAAGAGAGTGTTATTTTGCACATAATATAGGTTATGCCACTTGAGACTAAAATAAATAAATCAGAATTTTAAAAATCTTCTGCAGCAAAATTACCAAGAAAGGAGGTCGTAAATTAAATTTCACAACAATAACAGCTCATAAATTTTCAAAAGTATTGAGTTTTTGCTATTTAGCTGTCTTTTAAGCTTATTTCATGATAATACACAAAGTAATCAGGGATGAGTTTGGTAAAAAATCAAAAAGCTGAAAACAAAACTCCAAACGTTTTATGCGTAAAACACATTTTAAGCTATACTTTAAAAAAATTGTGCTTTTCCATGTGCGTTTATAACACTGCCCCTTTTCGGTATGTCCGTGAGATTTTACCATGTTGAGAAACAGGCCGAATATAATTTAACCTAGTTTTCTAAATTTTTAAGCTACATTTTAAGTACTAAAATCTTTCCATTTAAATTTTTATTCCTACCGTTCAGCTTGTTCAATAAAATAAAAAGCAACAAACAATTTTACATACAATTGCAGTTAAAATAACAACTTTGAACACAGCTTCTTTACAAATTTTTTAATTGGGACTAATTTTCAGAATATTTTTATATCATTTTTATACAAAATGATATAAAAATTTTAGTTAGATTCATATGAAACGGCGAAATCGGCACTAATCACGGATATAGAGGCTATCGCATTTACGGAAGTCTAGACGAATGGCTACAAAACGGTGTTGAAAATCTCAGTAATAGCCCGTATTGTATTAGAGTAAACCTCGGCGAAAATGACCATCACTCTAACGAAAGCAACAGCGCTTGCAATACCGGAGAAAATCTAAATATCAGACGAAATGAAAATCGCAACAACATGCGTATCGGCGATAGCGTCCACGATATCTGCACAAGTTTCGGTAATATCGACATTTTCTTGGTAATACTAGTGCAAATTTCGGTAATATCGGATGTTATCTAAGTACGGCATTCCCTGAAAACAACTCTCACGCCAATTGAAATATCAAAGTTAGAACCTAATATACCGGAGCAACTCTCAACAATAACGCTAATGTATGGGCGTAACACTCGACGAAAATTACGATCACAAAATCTCGCGATAGCGCAATTCATCACGGTAATATCAACATTCTTTCGGTAATATCGGTGGAAATCTCAGATATTACAACAGGGTAGCACTCAACGAAAATGCTCATCCATAAACGTAAATATCAGCGTTATCGCCGAAGATACCGGTCAATTCTCAGCAATAAAATTCCGTGGATGTCAGACTTGGAAGCAAGCGCATTATTACGTTAATCGCGTGAAATCGTAAGAAGGAATTTACATTTTGAGCAGAGAAAAAATGACACAAAAGGATCAAATTTCGGCGCAGTTGGAAATGTGAGTTTGAGCCCCAATCTGACTAAAAAATTGTATTTCAGTGGATTTTTGTACTTGGAGCAGGAATAAGGCAAGAATGTGATGCGATAGGTTTCCCGATCATTCGGAAGTGAAGCTGATTCGAGGTTCAGCCTTAGAAAAAAAGTTATTTTTCCGTAGGATAGAAAAAGCGGGAAAACACGGATTTTTTTCAGGAATTAGAAAAGCGGAATTCTTTTTTTTCTAAAAAATTAAAAAAGCGGAATTCCGCCACATGGCGGAAGAAACTCACCCCTGAGTAATTTAAATACTTTGTCTAATAATATAGTAAGAATCAATGTTCACTTCATCACTTGTCTTATTATTAGTTAAGAGATGAAGTGAACATTGATTCTTACTATTTTTTTTAATTATAATGAGTTTCCTAAAGAAAGAATAATTTGTAAAAGTTTGGTGGGACTTAATGCATATTTTTAAGAAAACTTAGAAGGGATTTGTGATTGTGATATATGCTCAGGTCAGTCCAATTATTTTGAAACATTAATTGGACTTTTAAATGGAAGCACATAACATAACTAGGAAAACGATGAAAGAATTAAAATCACTATTAGAGTTCACTTGATCACTTACTTATCCTGTAACAGTGGAAATTAAATTTTAACCGATCATTGTTAAAACTCTTTCTGGTTGCCAAATTTTTTTTTAATCAGAATAAACAAAAAATATTCAAATTACTTTTTAATAAACACATTTTAAAAAGTACTTTGATGCATGTTTTGTTGTTAGGTATGTTTTATTATTTAAAATTAGATGCAAACACCAAGCACATGCTGACAACAGAATCAACGCTATGTTAATGAATAGGAAGATAATCAAAATGATTGATGGAAGCTCTCAAATCTCTAGGGATGCATCGAATATTTGGCCATTGAACCGAATATTTGGATATTCGGTGGCTGAATACTTTTTTTCCCTATGTATTGCTAATTTATTATTATTGCAAAATACCACTCTATAGAAATATGAATTTATTTTCCTTATACATTATTTAAGAACTGTCATAACTTATGAGGTTTTTTTATGAATTTCAGGAGTGCTAGGGCAAGGGCCAATATGACATAAGATTTGCTGCCTTGAATAGTTTTAAGATTTGGGAACAGTTATTTTTTTATGTAACCTTTTCTTGCCAGGGCAATTGTCCTCAATGAAGATCCAATCATCTATGTTTTTTATTATATAATCCTATTTTTTATTTTAAGTTGTAATTAAGACAAGTTTCATAAAAAAAACAATACATCATATTCGGCTTATCCATTAGCCGAATATTTGTTATTCGGCTAAATTCACTATTTAGTGCATCCCAACTCAAATCTATTACAGTGCGATTCCGTTGTCAGTGACAATCCAATGATGCACTAAATTTCCCAGTTGAATTTACACAAATGTAGTTTTTTTTGTCACATTTTTTCAATATTTCATTTATATACAGTCAACTCGCGATAATTCGAAGTCTCATAAGTCGAAAATTCATTTACCTCGAAGTTTTCATTGGGTACCAAAACAATTTCATGTTTTTCAACATGAAGTTATCTCCATATCTAGAAGTGTACATCTTTTAAGTCGAATTTTTTTGTGAAAATTTTATTTTCATTAAAAATAATAAAACCCCACAAAATACTATTTAAAAAAAAAAAAAAAAAAAGATTTTTATTTTTTTCTTCCTTAAATTGTGTTTTACAATTTAACTTGCTACCCAGAAAAAATCTGTTTGCATTGATGCATACAGAAAGTAAACAGGTTTTTGCCTTTACATTCCATTCTAGATTTGAAGTGCAAGTCAATGGTGTTGGTTTACGTTGACTTTGAATAATGCATATCTGCCAACATTGGTATTTTCAAATTAGTACAATTTTTACGGAACAAATATTTGCATTCCTATGATTCATGGAAAGTCAAATAGCGACAATATTTATGAATGTAATATAGAAACAATAGTAATTCACTTGCAAATGCAAATGCAAAAAAAAAAAAAAAATGCATAATATGTATGTAAAAAAAATGCATAATGTTACATTTTAGCACAGAATGGAAATTATAAAATAAAATACTAACCAGGATTTAAAAATAAGTCAAATTTAAACTTTATGATTAAATCTTTGATGAGGTTTATGATTTAATCTTCATTACACCCAAATAACATGCTTTATGGCACAAAAACTACAGTGAAACATACAAGGAGTTGGTCGTATTCAAAGTGTTTAATCACACGCACAAATATCAATTATGCATGCTTTCGAATTCTTATTAATACATTTGATGTTGTCACTGTGTTTTTTAGAATTGATATGAACTTTGACATCAGTAAATCCTTCGTGAGAAATCTTAATATCAGATTCACAGATAGAGCAGAATGCAAAATTTGTTCCTTTGCTTGAATTTATGATGATTTGAAGTAAACTGCTTGGTATAAGACTCCAAAAAAACTTGATACTTTTTGGAGTCTTATACCAAGATTGTTTAACATGGATATTTTAAAATAAATAATTAAAACTAACAAAGAAGCTGAAAACCGAAAGTGCTCAGTCGTTCGGTGCCGCCAACACAAAATGAAAACAATGCATCCCGCCGCCGCGATTTAGTGCTATTATTTATGCGCAACGTTGGAGAACAGTCCAAAAGAAGGAAGAATAAAAAAACTAAAGCACTTTCAGTTTTCTACTTCTTTATTAATCTCTAAAGTTCGAGACAACGAAACAGTTGTTTGGTTCGCCAGGTCCCGTCGGCAACGCCATTGAAAAGAGTGCATCCCCGGTGACGTGGTTTAGTGCTATTATTTACGTGCAATGTTGGAGTCCGGTCCAAAAGAAGGAAGAATAAAAAAACTAACGCACTTTCGATTTTCTACTTTTTTATTAACCTGTAAAGTCCGAAACAACGAAACAGTGGTTAGGTTTGCCAAATCCCGTTGGCAACACAGATGAAAACGTGCATCACCGCCAATGAACTTTAGTGTTGTACATACGCGCAATCTTGGAGTGTGAATATTTTGACTGAAGCGGCAACTTTGGAAAACCGTTTCGGTTTCGTTGGTGACTTGAATTAATATTAAAAAAAAAAAAAGGTTTTAAGGAAAAAACGAAAAGTACCGTGAAATCCGTACGATTTTTTTTAGCTGTTCGTACAACCATACAAAATAGTAAAAATCCGTACATTGTACGGATAATCCGTACAAGTTGGCAGGTATGATAATGTTAAAACGCAAGTTGAATACACTTAGCTTAACTCAAATGGTTAAATTGATCAATGAAATTGAACAAAATCCACAATGCAAGAAGAAAGACGTTGCTTTAAAGTACAGAATTCCTCCGAATACACTTTCAACCATTTTGAACAAATAAAGACGATTTTGAGAAAATATGCATCGAAACTCGATCCATCGTGTAAATGAGTGAAGGTATGTGCCTTTACTGGTGTCAAAGCTGCTCTTTTAAAATAGTTTGAGTACATCAGCAATAATTTTCATTTGCAAAATATTGAAAGAAAAATTAAATTTTTAATAAATATTTTGTGTACATTAAATTAAAGTGCTTGTTATATTCATCATTTTTCCACAGGCGCTCTAAAACTTTCTAGTTATGCATGAAAAAAACCCGGAAATTTAATCCTTTCGCACAAATAGCAAGCCACCTCATAGTGAGAAGCACTGCTATAAGAGTCAAAAAATAATTTTACCTCATCTGGTATAATCCAATTGCCAGCAGGAGGTTCGGGCTTAATAGGCGCACCCTCTCTTAGCAGATCACAGCTTTCAAGTGGAAGATCAGGGAAATGTTTGTGAATTATATCAGACGTCTCAATCGCTCGTGTCATAGTCGAACGGACCATCCTCGTGTAGTTTAACTTTAACTCTTTTAAACGCTGACCAACTAATTCAGCTTGCTTTCGACCTAAAGAGTTTGTAAAATGCATTATTCCAAATCAATACTAAGCTTGGATTGTTTAAAACCTGCAGAAAGCATAGAGAATGATGATAGACATTTTCTAAAGAAGACAATCTGCTTAATATAATAACAAAATATTTACCCAAAGCAGTTAAAATTCTTCCAGTGTCATTTTTAGCACTCATTTCGTACTGACCATGACGTATAAGAAAGATATGTCTTCTTGCTGTGGGCTTGGCCTTAAGTATTTGTTCGTTAACTTTGTTCTGCAACAAAGGGTCATTTTCGTCACTTTTGGCATTAACCAAGTGAGAGTAATCCCGCCTAGAAGAAGATATAAAGCATTTAAATTATTGAAGTATGCACAAGTATTAAAGTGTGGCTAAAGCAGACATGTTTCGAGTCTATATGCATTGCAGGCACTTATCCTGCTTCCGAGAACAAGTCCAGTTTAAGCAGAGGAATGCAATGGATATTTGTATGACGAACTAAATCTGCTGTCCCTGAGTAAATGACAACTGTGGCGGACATGTTCTGGGGCATTCACACAAAGGCAATAGCAATGGGAAATCTCAATCATCAGCATATGGTGTTTTCTTGAGTTCTTTTCTCAGAAGACATTCCATTCCAGGTCATCCATACCACCCAACTTGAGATTTTCCCCATCCTATTATAAAAGATCCGTACCCCACGTGGTACCAAACCAACCAATAGTGTACAGCTTTTTCCTCATTCGAAATTGATTCTTGTTAAAGTAACATCTCTGTTTTACACTCGGCTACGAAAATTCATGAGCACCAGACATGCTGCCTTGGTGCTCCTCCACAAAGTTTCTTAACACTTGTACTTAATATGATTTAGTTTATTAGTGTTGAAATAGAATGTAGCCAGGTAAATAGTGTAATTAAATTGTTTTGTTATCAAGATCCATCCCATAATGTAATCAATATTTCATAACAAGAAAACAATCTTCTGATAGTCATTTTACCGGGGATCTTGTCAAGTATCTCTTACATTACCAACAAGCAAAATCCCAGCACAACTTTTCAATGTCTTCATATACATGTTCCTGTACAGTTATCTAATTATAATTACTTGATTGCAGACTCTCATTTGCGTTTGTTTTCTTTCTCTGCTGAAATTATCACAACATTGCCATATAAACTTATATTTTTTAATATTTGACTACAATGTAAATTTTTCAGTCAAAATTAAATACAAAAGTCCCAATACAAAATGTGTCAATGGCAAACAATTGTAGATGTTTATATACAAAAGAACTTGCTACTATCGGTAAGTAGAATATATTGCACTATTCCTCATAGATGAGTAGGAGTATGTATGTAACCTACCTCTTTTACATACACCAAAGCAATACTTAAGGCTGATTTAAACATTGCCAGCAACTGGAAAGCTAGGTGGCAAGTTGGTTGGAAGGTTAATGTCTAGCATTATAATGCCCGCTTCCTATTTGCATAGTGCCAGCAACTAGACCAATCCAGCTATTAAGAACCACTAATCAATGGTCATGTGACAGTATGGGTGATGGTAGTTGACTCATTAGCAAATAGAAAGTATTTGATCCACTGGAGCTACCATCTACTGGCTTTACCAGTGACTGGCAAGGTGTGCTAACACAGAGCAAGTCATTGGCATCCAATGATATTTCACTAAATATTTTATGTTGAAAAGGTTTGTCAAAAACAATTCTAAGTAATTTTTAAAATGTGTAATAGTCTGCTTTTTTAAAAATATTACTGATTATTATAAAAAGTGTAAAGACTTCATATTTTAACAGATCAATTAAAAAATAGAAGTATGTAAGATAAGAAACAAATATTGCATTATAGCAGAAATTATAGCTTATGTCATTTTTGGTGCAGGTATTCATTAATTTTAAAATACACTCATTGAAATAGAAAAATCAAGAAATAAAATATAACTAACTTATCCCAATTACTATCCCACTTGACAGAGGGTTCAAAGTTAGTAGTCCAAGCTGTTTTAACTACTTTCTTCTCCGATTGAAAATAACTGAATAGACCCAAAACAACACCGCTGCCAGCCACAGCATAAAACCATCTTGATTGTCGAAGGTGAACCATTTTGAAACTTTGTGGAGCTTGACTAATGGTATTTCAATAAACCTGCAAGGAAAGTATTTTATAAGAAATACTCTAGCTCAGCAAATCATACCAATTGAATAAAATTTTTTAAAGCTACTGCTGTTCAACCCAAAATCAGAAGCAAAATGTACAATGCACAACTTGGAAGAATTTAAAAGTGTGATTTAACAATATAAACCAAGGGCGTATATATGGGAGGGGCCCAGGGGGCCCTGGCCCCTCCCGAAATCAGGAACAAAAAATTAAAGTAATAAGTAGTTATTATTTGCGTTTATTTGCAAATAATTTCCATTCTCTTAGCTTCCCAAAAATAAAAAAAGTTGATGGCACCAGAATAAGTACTGTGAAATTAAAATATGTATAATGCAGGTGAGGCTTTGGCATTTTATCTGTAGCTCTGTTTATTCAATAGTGTGCTTTTTAAATAGGTGTGTATCTGCAATCCTCTGCATTATGCTGTTGTGGAATCTTAATTTGCTTTATTAAGTTAATGGTATTCATAATGAAGCGATAAAATTTCTATTCAAAACTGTTTTGTAAAAAAACATCGTGTAAATAAGCAGTGCCGAAGTTGCCTGTGTCAGTAGCAATGTTCCATTTTGACATCGCAAATTCTAGTACCGTTGATCCAGCATCAGTTGCGGAGGATTTAAACAAATAAAGAAAAAATTTTAAATAAAGAAAAACAAATAAAGAAAAATTGAACTCGTAGAAAATGCATGGAACCTTTTTACAAATTTCTTTCTTCTTCTACACTAGTCTACAAAATTAATGGATATTTCAGTTTTTCCCTAATAACTTCTCACTGGAGCAGCATAGATACATGAAATTCATGATAGATACATGAAACATTACAGAGGCATCTTTATGTAACATGACGATAAGTAAAAAAAACTCAGTGGCAAATTGAAATGCAAAGTGTACAATGAACAGGGGCCGATTTAGAAATTTGATTACTATAGGCACAACATAACAGACGCCCCCCCCCCCCATCGACAATTGTTGGAGTTATTTAAATATTAATTGACAATTTAGAATACAGTCTATTTCTGTCGTGATTAAATTAATGATGAGATATTAATATTTTAATAACTGATAAGAATTATTAAAATTTATTCTTGTATTTTATGGCATTGATCAAGTGTGCTGAACATAATATTGATAGTTGCATACTAATTCAGGATTTTAAAAAAATGGAGTAGCATTAGTGTGCAGTTGACTTTTAGTGTAAAATATGATCTCCCCTGTCATCAGTGTTTACTCGGCACTGTATTCTCATACTTGACATGAGTTTCTTGATTTAATTATAGTGGCTAAATTACTCGTCTAGTCTTTTGAACTGTTTGCAAGTGATGTAAAGTTTCCAATACATTAAATCTTTATAAAATGCTTATCATAGAAGCATCCAAATCATATTTGATGAAATTCGGATTAGAGGAATGATCTGGTTTACTTATAGGGGCGATATTCATACTTTTTTAAATAATTTATTCAAAGCAAAAGTGAAACAAAATTTACCCCAAGTAACAATAAATGCTATTTAAAAACCATTATTTCACCGTTTAAAAATTTGCCTGGATCAAGTTAACATAATCACAGTGAAAAAGTAGAATTCAATTATCTCTAGCACTCTTAAATGACATCTAAAGAACAAATTTTTTAACATTAGATACTTTTTACTGAAAATAATTTTTTCAATCTCATGAGTAATAATGGACGTCAGAGGTTCTATAGAAATGTGTAAAAAAGATATTACGTGGTAAATACCAAATCGAGTTAACGATTTGGTGGGGAAAAGTTTTGGTCTTTGGGTACAACCCAAGTAGTAGCATGACGTGATAAATGACGTAATTTTTAGGGCATCTTTTCTCGAATGACATTATTCAGCAAAAAATCACGTCAGTTTTGACGTCATTTAATGGTCATACAAACTGACGTTCCTAAAATGACGTAAATTTTTTGGTCATCATATGATGCAAATTTTTTTGAGTCATGAAATGACGTCTTTTTATAAATAATAAATGGCTCAAATAATTTTGGGTCACAATATGCCGTCATTTTTTAGTCATCATATGATGCGAATTTAACTTTTATTATTTTTTATACGGGCCCATGGAAGAATACACATTTCTACTTGTGAAAACTACTTGTATGACAATTTTATTTTAATAAACATGTAATATTCGTCGAGTATCTACTACAACCAGAAAATAAATAAAAATAATAGTACAACAAATAGGTAAGCAAGTTTTAGGTAAGTAATCTGACTGAACAATTTAGTCACTAGAATTCATCAAGAAACTCATGTTAAGTGTGAGAATACAAAGCCAAGTAAACACTGATGATAGGGGAGATCATATCTCACATTAAAAGTCAACTCCATGAGTTGTGAGATTTTTAATGTGAATGCCTTTTTGCAACTGCTCTCTAATGGTACTTCATGCTTTTGCATGTGTCCCCACTGTGCACTTTGCATTTCAATTTACGACTGAGTTGTTTTACTTATCGTTTTGTTACATAAAGATGCCTCTTTGATGTGAATTTCATGTGTCTATTTCTGAGAAGTTATTAGAGAAAAACTGAAATATCTTTAAATTTTGCAGACCAGTGTAGTAGTTCTAGCTCAAACCAAACTACAACTTTTCAAATTAAATGGCTAGAAGAATTTGAGTGGTTAGCTTATTCTGAAGGAAAATCCCGATCTTTTTGTAAATATTGCGTGATATTTTCGCACTCCAAAAGTATATTCAAAGGAGTTCACCAAGAAACAAGGAAATTAGTAACACAGGTTTTCAGTAATTTGATAAAAGGAACGAAAATTTTCGATCACTGCTGAAGATAAAGAACCAATAGTAGAGATAATGACCTTAAAGACTATTTAATTAACAGAGGAGGTTTTTATTAAAAAAAAAGTTATATAAGGAAAAAAGTAGGGGGGGTGAGGAAAATAATATTAACGAGAATGCAATTAAGTGTTTTATAAAATAATCTGCTATCATATAATAAAGCATTAGTTCACTTCAGTTATAAAAGTAAACTGAAAATATATAAAAAATAGTAACTATGTTTTTTCCCAATATTTCATTTAAAACCCCTTGAAAACCATCCTTAATCCTTGAGTGAGAGCTTGCTTAAAACATAAAAAAACAAGTGCAAATAACGGTAAGTTTTCGTCGTATTGGCCCCTCCCGAAATTGTAACCTATATACGCCACTGATATAAACTAACAATAACTATTTCTTGAAAATTTGATTAAGATTTACTGTACAAGATCCCATGGCGACTTTTCAAAAATCGCCAAATTGAAAATGACTTCACATGGCTGTATCACCAAATCAAAAATGGCATCAAAATTGCCTTAAGATACTTTCTTCCAATAGAGTTGCTATTTTAGAACTGCTATCACCAAATGTGAAAAACCGCGCCAAGGAGTTTCGTACAGTAAATCTGAGCCTAAAAGGTTAAATAGAAATTTAGACTTCCTATTATATAAATGCGTTGCAATAAACATTGGTTAGAAATGGATAAACAATAATTTTAATTTTTAGCTTGCTTGTGATGTCCGAAAAAAAGCAATCATTTTTATTTGGAGACAAAAATTACCTACAGAAATCTTATCAAGCAGGAAAGAGATATATAAAGTGTCCGGTATATTTGACCTTAAGTTTAAGAGAACTGGTCATAAACCTAAACACCTGTCGGTATTCAGTATCACAAAATAGGGTGAATAGGAACAGCGGGGTGAATCCGAACGAAACTTCAATAAATTACAAAGAAATTATTATTTTACACAAATAAAACAGTTTTAATATATTTTTTTTATTTGGCTAACATTTTTGGAATCTTGGAACATGTTTTGTGGGGTTTTCAACACTGTGCTTTTTTTAAAAAAAAATTCTGAAGCAGCGTCATATAATCCAATGAGTTTTAACCTCTCCAAAACTTATCCCGTAATTAATAAGATGTACCATCTATAGACTTAACTAATATATTTTTAGATAAGAATAAAAATCCACAACTGCATGCCATACTTAATTTAACTTGGTTTTAAAAACTTTTTATTTTACAAATTTTTATGTTTTGCCTCGTCTCGATTTCGAGATTTGCGGGGTGAATCGGAACACTTCAAAAGTGATATTAAAGAGCTGTTTTTGGCAAGATTATGTTCCACACAAGATTCAACGACTGAAGAAGAGTCTGTGGTGTACGAGGCTAACAAAATCCCACACATCAAATTCTTGTTCCTGGATGGCAGTTACAAGTTGCCAGGACAACGTAACTTGGTTTTTACTTTATTTTCCATCTTGTTGTGTTCTATAAATTTATGCAGTTATAAGACAATGAAAGAATATCTTTTCCTCATATGAGCTGTGTTTTATAATAGAGGCTAATTATGCTTGTAACTATATTTTGCTTGTAAATATTAAATGCTAACATGTCGTCAATTGTCTTGAGTTTACTCATCTTATTGAACCGCATATTGTAGGAAGATCTATCTATACGCTTTCCCTAACAAATCTAATTACTCCCTTCAAGACAGTAATCAAGATTGTATGCTTGAATAAATGTCAGAAGAGGAGTCTAGTTTCCGCATGGCAGAAAACTTGATTGTTCCAGTGGTTTTTTCTCTAAATGACTTCGTTATCTTTAAGTTATATGGAGAAATGTATGAAGACTCTATGTGAGCAAAGTTTTACACCCACAAGATTATTACTAAATAAGTGTGTTTTACAAAAAGCGCCCATGAACGAAGAGATTTTCTGAAACAAATGAGGATGCTTTTCTCCTTTCTCAAGATATTTTAAGGAATTTGAAGTCATACACCAGACAAACATAAAGTAGATTAAAATATATTATTATTTTTAAAGACTATTTGGATTGATACACTTTCAAACATACGATTTGTTTTGACAATAATTGACTAATACAAATTTTATCCGTCACATTAAATGATTTTTTTGTAATAATTTTGTGTTTCTATTCACCACAATGCATTATTACTTGTTTTTTGTCACCTTGTAAACATTTAAATAAAATCAGGGTAAATTCCTAGTTCACGTTTATGGGTTGGTGCACTTTTGAAAAGTTGGCGACAAAGCCAGAATGTCGCCAATTCGGAATTCCAATATGAAAAATTGAGAAACGAACCAGCTCCATGATTTGTAGTATAGGAAGGTTGAAGCCAAAGCGCGTCAATAAAAAAAATGGGATTGCCAAATTTAGAACTGTATCGCCTACAAAACAGCGCCAAATCGGCTTGGCGATATTTTAACGTCAACTAGGAATAGACCAAAATCAGACATAAATTGTAACGAGTGTTCCGATTCATCCCTTTCTGCGGGGTGAATCGGAACACCATGAAAAAATTCAAAATAAATTTAAGACCTAGTTTTTACAACATTTTTTGGGTTGATCCTCAAAGAAGAAGGTAAGACCCAAGTTTCAATGTCAAAAATATGTTCTTTAACGATCTAATTACAACCGATTTTTACTTTGAAAGTTGGAAAAGTGTTCCAATTCACCCCATTTTACGGTAGTTAACCTCCTGAAACGAAAGTAAAGACAAGGCGTTTGAGTATTTCAACTTTTGAACCAGTAACTATTTAACCACCAATGAAATTCTTACAGCATGATAAGACCTTGCAGAGCTTGATAGTAAAAATAGGCAGTAGGATTTCTGTGTGTAAAAAATAAGTATTTACAAAGAGGTGTCAAATCAGATAGTATTACAACTCACGTTGATTAAAAATTGTACACACTGATTTAATTATACGTACGTTACTTTGGAAAGGAATCAGTTTTCGAAAAAATAGTACAAACTAAGCAAATTTACAAACGCACCGACTAGGCAAGTTCGTCCTAAATCAAACAAGATAGCTCCAAACTTATTCAAAACCTATGTTTCAAAAGCAAACCAAATGCCGAGCAGAAATTTTATTTGATAACAACTTAAACGAATCCGTAGCCAACTTTTAAGAAATAAAAGCATATAAAATAAAAGATTCAAAATAGAAAACTTTCTTATGACATCATTACTTTTAATATATGTGTTACGTCATGATAATAGGTACTGATTTGGTTTGAACGTTTACCATTCATATTCTTCGAGAATAATTAAAAGCAATATTGAAACTCTAGTTGAACAACAAATTTTAAGAGCATGCAAGAAATTTCAATGGTCGGTAAATCTAAATACCAGTCGGTATTCAGTAGTTAATGTTCTGAAACGAAAGTAAGGATGAGGCGTTTGAACATTTCAACTTTTGAACCACAATGTTATTATTTAACCACTAATGAAATTCTTACAGCATGATAATTTAGACACTGCAAAAATGTGAGGAAAAGGGCAAATAGTATGGCACGAACAAAATTAACGGAAGACTCATTCGAACATATCATCTTTTGGACCTTTGTACTAATTCTGAAATTTGTATAGAAGGACATTTTAAATTATTTTCAATAGAAGTTTAATCATTTTAACAGACCTAAAATTTTTATAGAATAAAAATTTACACCTTAATAGAGATTATAGTAAAAATAGTTAGAGACGGACTAAAATGTGTCACTATGAATGGAATGTAAATGCTAGTAGAAGTGTTCGAACATATCTTTTACTCCGTAATCAGTGCTAGAAGTGTGATTACACGCGGGGTGACGCTTCTCCACACTTTTCAAGAAAATACCCATGCGTCTCCTCACTTCTAGAACTACTGAAATCTATCACCCCATTTCTAAAACCACTGAAATCCTTCACCACAATTTTAAAAAACATTCAATCCGTCTAAAACTAGACCAAAAAAAAAAAAAAAAAAAAAAAATAGTGTTAACCTATCATTACTTCGGCTTTCTTTTTTCTTGGAAATGCGTAGAGAGTTTCGGCATTTGTTTTGTCTGGGATTATTGAGGATTGGATAGAAGAAGACATTTTATTGCACCTCCATTTCTATTTTGACCTTGACATTTGTTGATTATTAGTAGAAAACCGCGTATTCCTCCAACTTAATCATTAGCTATTATTTCTGATTCTAAACGTCATTTGTATTCACAGTCTATCTAGTACAAATCAAATGAGTTTGATAAATTGGTTTTAAAACTGTAAGAAAAATGGCTCTAATACGCTGCAGAACTTTGAGGAAGGAGCAGTGGAAAGTGTAAAAGTGTATCAAGTTGAAAAGCAATCACTTGGGGGAGAATCCTAGCATATGGAGGCAACAGTAAGCAAAATGCCACAGCAGTAACGATTATCCAAAGTATTTTGGGACACATGATACGTACCTTCGGAAATGTAACGAGTATCTATGGCTTTCTTCAATTTCGATTATCTATTTTGCATGCTCGTATTCGTTTGTCTGAGAACATACTCCATTTAACATACAAACTGTCTGTAAAAAAGTAGCAACTTCGAATAGTAGAGGATAAAAATACAGTTAAGAAGAAAAAACTGAAATCCAAGAAGAGTTCAAAAACAAGCTTGGTCTCATTGTTGAAGTACCAAAACCCAGATTTAGAAAAAGTTACGAATGCAATACAATTAGAAGGTTTTTCAACGATCTGGACTGGCGGCCTAGACCACAGGAATTAATGTCCATTTGAATCACCGATTGAAGATAATTTTAGAAGTTTAATCTAGTAGTTTAGAATTGATACAAAGAGATTTTCTAACATCATTGATACAGCCAAACTGTATGTAAAGTCATTTTCAGGCATCCTATATACTCTAACAATGCCTTATATGGCCTCATAGTTGTAGAAAATACCTTATTGCCGATTGGGCAGTTATCAGAAGAAACTGCGGAAGCAAGGAATAAACATTTAAGGTTGGCTGAATCTGTCCACGTAAGTGGGTAGGTACAGGAACCCCTTCACAGATTGGGTAGTGGCTTATAATATCTACTAGCAAGTAGTCAAATCGACTGGATGGCAGACCAAAAGTTTGTGGTTTAGTGCGTGAGTGCCGAAAGACATTTGAAAGCAAACACGCGTTTACTCTGAAATGTTCCTAAGAACTGTTGTTAACACAAAACAATCCTGAGTAATTTTTCCTCCCCCTTGATACTAGGCAGGATGCGAAAGACTGTGTAAAGAGTCTAGTATCTTACGTCGAAAATTTGTTGCAACGTATGAAAGAAATCTTCCATTGTGGGTGTATCTCATAAACTCTTTTTTGGGTCTATGTTTGGAAATGGTGTAGACGGAAATAATTATCGTTTTTGGAGCGCAGCTCTTGGAATTCTCAAATTCTGTTTATGGCCGAACCATTTCTGCTAAATAAAGAATTTGTCCTTGGCTTGAGCTAATACTTATTTGAGTAGCAGTGACAACTTTGTCTGTGATATGAAGTTATGGTTATCTGTGCTGAATTGCGTAATGATGAACTCTAAAATCTAATGGCGAGTTAGGACATCGTCAATAACTAATCGACGTGTTCTTTATATGGTTCCATAAACTACTTTCCATATGGGAATTTGCTTAAAAAGTATTTTAATTAAAAAACGATTTTAATTACCGTATTTTAATACATATGTGATAATCGATTTTGGTTTAGTCTAAACTCTAATCTATTGTAATTATTACCGTTTGTAGATTTTCCGATAGTAAATAGGATTAATTTATAGGTAGAAGTGCTTTTACTACATGTTCCCAAATGAACCCAAGAAAAGATAAAAAAGTAGAAGTTTTCTTCAATTTTTTTTATTTTTTTTTTTATTTATACAATCTATTATCTCATATACTATGAGTCTAAGCTCTATTTTACTTATTATTACCACTTGCGAAAGTCTGATAAATCTTATCTGTAGAAGGTGTTTCACTGCGAATACACTCTTCATAGTGGGAAGCATGAACTTTGTAAATTAAATGGGTCGAAAAAATTGGGTTTTATAAAGTTTTGGAAAATTGAATAATATTGATAATTGATTTTTGTAGAATTTTCAATACTGGTTCCAAATATGAAACACATTTTGTTCTATCAAGTAAGATTTCTCCACAAACGGTTTCCTATTCTGAGTGAAATAACTCAAATCAAGGTATTTTGACATCTTTTTTATTTTATCATCTCATGAATACATACTTATTATATGTAATGTGTCCTAGATCTTTCATGATTTAAATGATAAATGAGTTGATAATCAAATTTGATTCATCAAATTTCAAATTCTATCTTTTTTTCATTTTTCAATATTTTTTCCTGATTTTTTTTTTTTTTTTTTAATTTTTTCCTAGTAATATACTCTAACTTTTTAGGCATCGGATTTAGAATAAGTAAAATATTTTTCGAGAGAAACGATAATTACTGCACCAGCATATGTAAAAAAAAAAAAAAAAAAGCGTAAAAAACGGGTATTTTTCAACATTTAAATTTGTAAGAAAAAAAGTTTTTATTTTATTAAAAAACCCCAGGCCTATTTTTTTCAAATAGATATTAAGAATGGCACAAAAAAAGTTCTAGTCATGTAATTAATATTTGCTGAAGTTTTAGCATTTTGAGTAAGATGGGAATTTTAAAAATTACGAACTGAGAAAAATGTGTTCGAAACATCGAATGAGCAATTGCAACAATGCTAAATTCTCCATAAAAAATATTGTTTTTCTGCAATTGCAGCTATTAGATCAACTCAAAAACTTTCCAGAATAAGAAGAACGTTTCAAAGATTATAAACACGCAAAAAATAGAAAATTTATATTTTTATTATTTTTTGTGAAAACAAGGAGTAGCAAGTCCCCTTAAGCAATTTTAGATTCCAAGCTATTTATCACAAGTAGGAAAGATTTTCAGATTTTTCTCTCATTTTGTCTCCATTGCAACGCCAAAGTTTTCTTTCTTCACATTTTCAAATAGCAGGTCCTTTCGTTTAGCTTCGAATAAACCAAGAACTGCCAATAGAGGCATGGGAAACATTCGCCTTCTTTTGGTAATGTCATACAAATTGTTGAATAAAGCGTAATTTTATTTGAATAATTGTTATCGTGGGTTTTTGTTATTGTGGAAGGAGTGAAACTTTTGTGGATTAATTAAACTTGTTTCGTAAGTCCAGGTTACAATGATAATAAAGAAATTGATGGGAGTAAGAAAAATCGCCAGATAGTGAAACAGGAATACTGGTGTGTGGAAGAGAATATACATGCTCTAACAGACTAGTTATCTAACTCAATATGTTTTCTGCTTCACTGTTGTGTTTAACTAAGAGTTTATAATTCTAGAAGAAAATCCTACATAAATCCTACATTATTTCTTGGATAAAATTTATGTAGAGCAAATCTCTATTTATAATCTATCAATATGTTTAATAAGAACATATAAATATTGCTGCGTTGCCCTTAAATACATAAAACTTTTATACATTAGCTATACAATTGGTTATCAAACTGTACTAGAAAACTTTAAATTATTTTCCAGCAATTAGCATTTAAAATTCTATAAAATACAAAACTTATTTTTAAGGCAAATTTTCTTTGCAGACATGCTATCCAAATAGAAGTTTTAAAAAATATGTTTTATATAAAAAAATAGTTTAGTACATGATATATTCTTTATATCCATAGATATCCCTCATCTAATGAGAGATTTGTTAAGAATTTAAGCTTTATTTTATTAAATTGTTACAACTTGTAGATTTTCCAGTAAAAAATTATCTGTAGAATTGGTTTTATTGCGAAAACATTCCTCATGGTAAGCAAACACTTTTGTGACAACAAAGGGACCTTGTAAATTATCCAAATAGAAATATCAATAATTATGCTTGTATAAAAAATACTTTTATATATGATGCATCATCCGTTATCTAATGATAGATTTGCTTAGAGTCTAATTAGTACTTGTTTCAATGTTAACTTTTATGGATTTTCTGGTAGTGTCTGATGATCTTATCTGTAGAAGCTGTTTCACTGTGTATACACGCTTCATGGAAAAACAAAAAATTTTGTAAGAGGAATCTTGGAAATTTTTTATATAGAAACTTTACAAATTATGTTCTGCAAAAAAAAAAAAAAAAAAAAAATAATAATTTTATGTATGGTGCATTATCCGTTATCTAATAATTCATCTCTTTAGAGTCTAGGCTCTATTTTGTTTAAATGCTACCATTTATGGATTTTCTGGAAGTACCTGATGATCTTATCTGTAGAAGTTGTTTCACTGTAAATACACGTTTCATGGAAAAACAAACATTTTGTAACAGCAAAGGGATCTTGGAAATTATCCATGAAGAAACTTTAAAAATTATGTACTGCATAAAAAAATAGTTTTATACATGGTGCATTATCCATTCTCTAATAACTCATCTCTTTAGAGTCTAGGTTCTACTTTGTTTAACCGCTACCATTTATGGATTTTCCGGAAGTACCCGATGATCTTATCTGTAGAAGTTGTTTCACTGTAAATACACGCTTCATGGAAAAACAAACATTTTGCAACAGCAAAGGGATCTTGGAAATTATCTATGAAGAAACTTTAAAAATTATGTTCTGCATAAAAAAATAGTTTTATATGTGATGTATTATTCGTTATCTGATGATAGACTTGTTTAGAGTCTAATCTCTACTTTGTTTAACCGCTACCATTTATGGATTTTCCGGAAGTACCTGATGATCTTATCTGTAGAAGTTGTTTCACTGTAAATACACGCTTCATGGAAAAACAAACATTTTGTAACAGCAAAGGGATCTTGGAAATTATCTATGAAGAAACTTTAAAAATTATGTTCTGCATAAAAAAATAGTTTTATATGTGATGTATTATTCGTTATCTGATGATAGACTTGTTTAGAGTCTAATCTCTACTTTGTTTTTGTGTTACCTTTATGGATTTTCCGGTAGTACCTGATGATCTTATCTGTAGAAGTTGTTTCACTGTAAATACACGCTTCATGGAAAAACAAACATTTTGTAACAGCAAAGGGATCTTGGAAATTATCTATGAAGAAACTTTAAAAATTATGTTTTGCATAAAAAAATAGTTTTATATGTGATGTATTATTTGTTATCTGATGATAGACTTGTTTAGAGTCTAATCTCTACTTTGTTTTTGTGTTACCATTTATGGATATTCCGGTAGTACCTGATGTTCTTAACTGTAGAAGTTGTTTCACTGCGAATGCACTTCTTATGGTGAAACAAAAATTTTTGTAAAAGTAAAGGGTCCTTGCAAATTATCCAAGTAGAAATTAAAAAAAAGTATATCTTGCGTAAAAAAATAGTTTTATATATGATTCATTATCAGTTATCTAATGATAGATTTGCTTAGAGTCTAAACTCTACTTTGTTTAAATGTTATCGCATAAGGATTTTCCGGTAGTACATGATGATCAGTAGAAGTTGTTTCCCTGCAAATACACATTGCATTTTTGTAACATCAAAAAGGTGTTGTAAATTATCCATGCATAAAGTTTAAAAATTATGTTTTGCATAAAAGAATAGTTTGATATATGATGCATTGTCTGTTTCTAATGATAGACTTGTTTAGAATTAAAACTCCATTTTGTTTAAATGTTACCATTTATGGGTTTTCCTGTAGTACCTGATGATCTTATCTGTAGAAGTTGTTTTACTGCGAATGCACACCTCATTGTGATTATCGTGTAAATTATCCAAGTAAAAACTTTAAAAATTATGTTTTGTATAAAAAAAAATAGTTTTTACATATGTGATGCATTATCCGTTATAGTATATTTTTTTAGAGTCCAAGCTCTCCTTAGTTTAAATGTTACCATTCATGGATTTTCCGATAGTATCTGATGATCTTGCCTGTAGAAATTGATCAGTTGCGAATGTACGTTCATGGTAGAAAATTGCCCTTGGAAGTTACCAAAGTAGAAACTTTAAAAACTATTTTTTTACATAAAAAAAAATAGTTTTGAATATTGTGTATTATCAGCCATCTAATAATCGATTTATGTAGAGTCTAAGCTTTATTTTATTGTTACCACTTTCGGTCGCGTACTTTTTCCGGTAGCGAACCTGGTGAGCGTTTACATAATTTCACTGTGAATACATTCTTTGTGGTAGGAAAAGGACCTTGGAAGTTATCTGTTGCCAAGTAATAAATCGTATGCACTGGTTCGTGAAACAAGAGGCTTCATTAAACGTAATTAAAAGTTAATAGGTATTATAAAGAAATTATGTAAACCATCAAAAAAGAAAATTATAGCACGCTCCTAGCATGTGCGTGGCACGAATGAATCATTTGACTCCTACATTGCATCTACATTATGCGGTACATTTGAGCATAAACACATAATCTGAAGGGAACAATCCACTGATAAATGGAGGCGTTGTAAAAGGGTTGAGAAAGATGAAATGCAAATGGGCGTTATATCCCACATTATCAAAGTAGAAATTAAAAAAATTATGTTATATCTAAACAATTGTTTTATGTATGACACATTTATATGATACTGTTATGAATTTTTCCCCTGAGGCAATGATGGCACAGTTTTTAAGGTATAAAAATATTTATTCTCTCTTCAAAAGCTCACAAAAGTTATTCGAAGAACAGTCACTATCAAGCTTCCAAACTAGCTTCAATGAAAATAACTTCGAATACAGCGATTATACAAGCTCACTCCAATAAGTAAACAAAGCGATCAGCTTTCATCGAAGTCCGAAGTCAATCTGAAAATTTTCCCGATCTCCGGTCTTTATATACCAAGCGCGTGAGAACATTCCCGAAATTTCCAGCCAATTCGTCGAAAAAGAAATATCTCGAAATTTCTCGATGGCTTTAGGTGTTGCCACTTTTTCTAACCTGTATAATCGCTGTTAATAAATAAAATAAGAAGAAAAAATAAATTACAATAGAATTTTAAAATAATACGTCATTATTTACACTATATACAGACAATTTGTGCAACAATACCTAATTATCAATTTACTTCGAGTCTAAGCTGTTCTTTATTTAACACGTTGACGCCATATGAGTTGCATTCAATTTACACCATTGGTTCAATCTCTTCTCCAATCAACGCGTTAACGAGTACTGTAATTGGGTGGTTTGATAATTTTCCCGCAAGGGAAACACGTGGTTCATACTGCGCCAAAGAAATTAGTAAACATCAATTTAAATTTTAAGAAACAAAGTATCGGACAAATTAATGTAAAAGTCAAAGTTGAAATATTTTATTGGGTGAAAGCATTCCACAAAAAATGACTCGCTGTCTGTCAGACCACATACAGCAGCTAAAGTTTAAATCAAATTGGCTCTTTAGACCGGAATCGTGCCAAATTCCGTGGCAGTCAACTTGTTAATATTGTCACTTGTGGGTTTCCAGATTGTAAACCTAATGAACTGATCTGTAGACGATGCTTTACAAAGAATGCAAACCTCTGGCTAGTAAACAGACCCAGAAAGAGATTAACCCTTGGTTAGTCGCACGGCCGACAAATGTCCACCTCAATTTAATTTTTTTTGTCAATTTTTCAATCGATAGCAGTCTATGATCAAAGTCTGTCCCAGTACCTTTCTATCAAACCTTGACATTTTCCTACGTGTATTCATTCAGTTTATGCGTGTACTCAGGTGACACAGAACATATTTGGTTGACGTTTTTCCCCCACGCAACCAACCTTGTATTCTAATTTTGGTAAGTAATCTAAAAGTTTTTATCTTATTTTTATTATATTTTTATACTTTTTATGTTTCGTAAGGAAGGCATGTTATTTTATGCAGGATTTGACTGAAGCATTAATTCTCAGCAATAAAAAAAATATGCAGGTTTTTTTAGATGAATACACCTTTTTCTTATTTTTTTTTTTTTTGATTTTAAGTAATACTGAAAATGTGACAAATGGGTCTGAAAGGACCATTTAATTCAGATTGAAATATGTGCAAATTGTGCAGATGTTGAAGAGGACACTGAATGACATTTTATGATAAAATCTATTTCTCTGCCTTATATAATTGTTTTTATACTATTTTAGATGTAAATTTATATTTTCACAATAATTTTATCAGCTATGTTTAATGTGATTATGCTTATTGTGTTTGAACACTATTTCAAAAATAAATTTGAATCTTCACAAAGTTCATTTCATTAATAATATGTTTTTTATTCTAACAATTTTTTTCCAAGTTAGTTAAAAAATATTTTTTTACTTTTTACGCCATTTTGTTTAATAATGTTGTGTTTTTAATTTAAATACCCACTTACTTCGATAGTTGGTCACAAATTTAATGCTATGCACAAAAATTTGAATTTGGGAGACATTTGTCCCCCGCTTGACTAACCCTCAAGACAAAAGGTCGAGCGACTAATCAAGGATTAAAATAGAAATTTCTTTATTACGTTCGACATAAAAACTATACAATGGAACACGGTTCGACCATGCTTATCCAATAAATATTCGTGCACCTCAAAAAATTTATTAAGTTTTCATAACATTTGGTTATGAAATCAGTGGCGGCTTGTGCACTATAGCTTGTGCAGCTAGGGTGCATCTTACTTTATTCGTTCAAAACTAAAATTATATATTTTACAATTTTCTAAAACGAAGATCCAATTTCCAGTGTAAAAAAATATCCGATAAACAGCAAACTTCTTACCTCAATACTCAATTCACGAGGGAAAAAACCCGCTTCCAATCAAGGTGATCTTCCTCTGAACAGCAGCCGAGGTGAGTTCCTGAAATGCTTTTCGGCTGTGACGTTGCCATGGTAACCAATGGAACCCAATAGAGCCTTCCCTCCACGTAATGTGAAGCGAGGCAGTCAGATAAGCGTTTTCCGATTTCAGCTGCCCTTGATTTTACTTATGGTACAATTAGAAGCCAAAACGAGAGATAATGTTTTAAATCAAAAGTATACTTTGCCATTGATCCTTTCATTTCATTCTTCATCTCAATATTTCTGCGAAGGTACATTTTGTCGCAAATCTAAAGAATAAATTTGTATATGTTAGGTTGATCCTCTCATCAATTACAGACCACACTAACACTAACTTGTTGTGTTATAGATATAGGGAGAAGGAGATCTCCTACAGAAATTTTGAAATACTGTATATGCAGACTTGATCACAGAAAACCCTACTGGAAAAAAAAAAATTCCGGTATAAAAACAATATACCGGCTTATGAAACACCGGTTCCGGTATGATACTGGATCCGGTATGATACCGGTTCTAGTATACTGGATCCAGTGTGATACCGGTTCCGGTATGATACTGGATCTGGTATGATACCGGTTCCAGTGTTATACTGGAACCAGTATAATACCGGATCCAGTATAGCACTCGAACCGGTATCATACCAGATCCAGTATGATACCGGAACCGGTGTTTCATAAGCCGGTATTATTTTTTTTTTTATACCGGAAAGAATTCTGGTACAATGGCGGTTTCAGTATAAGATATCGGTCCTAGTGTAAAACAGGTACCAGTTTCATACTGGAACCAGTATAATATTTGAACATTGATTACAGAATTGATATTTATGCAGCACAGGATTTATCATAGCAACACAATTGCATCAATCAATTACAAATGTAAAACATCAAATGAATAATATCCTATAAAGAAAGTGAAATATGCATTATCACCTGAACGCTAACTAATATTTTACCCCATCCATCAATTCTAACTTGTTATAAATATACAAACTCAATATTCGAACTCAGTTTAATTTTTAATTTAGTTTCAATTACAAACTCAATAAACTTTTCACTGGCTGGATACTTCTTCTCCACATTGCGACCACTGCGCCATCTGTTGGTGGCCACGAGGGAGCTCACGTGATTGGGTGATAGGAGTCACCGGCGCCAGAAAATAAAAAACGTTTGACTTGCTGGGACCAGTAGATAGGTGACGTCACATGACATCACAACCGGAAACCCGACTGGTAGCGTGTAAATCCGGCTTCAGACACAATCGGTGCTTGCTGGCCAGTATGGAAGCCCTCTTCCAGTAGAACAATGATCGGAAGACTTTTCCTGCTCTGAGAGCCAAACATTCAATAATCAGAATAACAAATTTTTTTAAAGAACAGCAAAATAAATATAAGCAGTATCAATACAAGTACAAACACATTTTTATACCATTTTTATGGTATAAAAATAATGATAGATGAGGAAAGTTTATAGTCCATTTCTTTATGGAATGAATGCGTATAATTCAGTTCATTATTTCTTAAATTCCCCAATTTCACCATCAACTTTTCTCTTTCTTTTGGACGAAGTCGAGGATATGTTTCTCGATGTACACTGTTAAAAATTTGGATCCACCTTGCACCGAAACTTAGTTCCCTTTTAGCTGCAACCAACATTTGGTGCTTAGTTTCATTATTTAATGGTGCTATCTCGGACCGTAAGCACCATTAAATCGTGAAACTAAGCACCAAATGTCGGTTGCAGCTAAAGGGGGAATCAATTTTTGGTGCAAGGTGGAACAATATTTTTAACGGTGAAGTATATCAAAAGCAAAGCAAATAGACTGAGAGGCGACTGCAATTTTTGGACCCCATCGAACATCATTCTGAATTTTTTATAGAAATTGGAGAAAAGTGAGTAGGTTACGAACCCACTGGTCTGCAGCGGGCAAAAATGGCCGAAACTGGTAGAAAATCGACTTTCAGTAAGTTGAACTAAATACTATTGCCAAATGCGCCATAACTTACCAAATAATGAGCATATTTTTTTTTTTTTTTTTTTTTTTCGTAACCCTCACTCTTTAATTTTCAATTAAGAAGTTTGCAGACGATTCGGATGTGTGGCTATGGCTTACTTGCATCTTTCACAAATGAGCCAAATTGGCAATAAACATTATGTCAATGATGTCGCCAAATTGGATTACTTTTAAAAGATACAAGTTTTTCGAGCCAGAGATCAGAAATCGTTTGCGCTTTTTCTCATTGAAAATCAAAATGCAGTGGGTTGTCAGACGAAAACGTTTGTTCTCTTTTTGGCAAGTTATGACATATTTGGCAATCGGATTTTAGTTCAACTCATTCCAAGTCGATTTTTGATCAGTTTCGGCCATTTTTGCGACGGCAGACCAATGGATTCGTAATCTACTCACTTTCTTCCAATTTCTATAAAAAATTCAGAATGATATTCGATGGGGTCCAAAAATTGCAGTCGCCTTTCGGACTATCACTTTATAAGTTTTAATTTAATTAGATTTCCAGCAGGAAAATTTAAATCTTAAGAATTCCTCCAAAATCAACGCTATGCTATTGTTATTTCAGACACAATTTCTTTTTCCACGGCAATAACATTTAATCAATCAATACCTCTGTATCTATCAATATCTCGCATTACGATTAGAAAAAGTGTCTATTTTTAGTTTCAATTATCCTGTATGCAATATAGCTCTCTATATATAATAAGTATTGCATTAAGTTAAAAAAAAATCGATTATTTTTTACATTTCTACAAGTTTTGAAGATGCTGAGCTAAGAAAAAAGTGCATTAGAAAAAGTTGTGGTGATCAGCATAACTCCCTAACGGAAAGACCTACGATGTTCAACTTTTCTATGCGGGTTAGTGGAGGCAATGGATCCTTTCATTAAAATTGCGCATGCGTATAAGGTAGCTGCCATTGAAAATTTTATGTTTTTCAGCAGTTGCTGAAAAACGGCTCTAACGATTTTGATCAAATCAGTGTAGTACTGCTTTTTAAAAGGTGTTCTAAATATCCCACTACAAAAATTTCGATAGAATAGCGATAAAGGCGTAAAAAGTTAAAAAAAGAATGTTTTAACCCTGAGTTTTCTTTCCTCTGGGCATTGTTCATTATAGACTCTTTCTTCTCTGTTTCATTACTCGAAAGGGTAATGTAATAATTATTGAAAAATGCATATTTCGCCATTTCCGTTATGTTATTTTTTTGCTGGTCAATATAATAATTATCTCCAAACTGCTCTATTTTTTAATTAAATAAAAACATTAAAACGAGAAAGGTTAAATTACACCAATTCATGTTAAATTTAAATGCAGTGATTAGTATTATAATATAATTGAAAGCTGTGCGATGTTCCACCCCTCTAGTTTATTACACAGGGAAATCGAAAGGTAAAATGAAGGATTTAATAGTTCAGTTTATTAGACAATGGACAATTTCTGCATTTTTTTTAAAACGAGTGAAATCAGTATATATTTATGAAGAATTTATTTCTGATTCCAAATATTTAAACAAAAGTTCATTAAAAAATTAGTTATTTAAATATTAAAAAAAGAAAATGCCCCAAAACCGAGTCAAAACCAATCCGATCAAAACACTCAACAAAATCTGTGGCATCAAAGCTTCTTCCCGTTTCTATGGTTATCGCAAGGTTTCTGCCAAATAGTTGGCGTTGATTTGGTAGACCACTGCCATATCCCGTACAGGTTGGAGCGATTTGCGAGAAACTTGCAAAACTGGTTTCCGCTGCTGCATTTCAAGCCAAGATGTTTGGGAACTCTTGACGTCACATTCAATTCGAGCCGAATGAATCGTTTTCTCTCCAACGTCTAACAGGGGAACTTTGAATGCAAATTAAAAAAAAAAAAAAAAAAAAGTGCACTGAGCAGACATTTTTCGGTTTATTGCTTTTTCGAAACATTTAGAATTGAATAAAAAAAAAAAAAAAAAAAAAAATTAAAAAATGCGGGGATTGTCCATTAGCTTATAAGATATCTATCGGATGGATAGATTTTATTTATGCGTCATTATAAAACTGATATCATCGTTACACAACTGATGAACAGATACCGAGAAAATTGAATAATAGTTTCCATGAGGTTTCGCATAATCATATTGTAATCTTTATCGGTTTCGTTTATTCCTAATCTAATCTAGAACTTAGCGTCAGAATGGCATAAAATGCAACTTGCTTGAATGACTTATTATAGTTAACAGATCGATAGTTTGGTATTGAAGGCAACCAGAAAAGAGCAGCTAGTATGAATCAAACTAAAAGCAAGCCACTAAATGACCAGCTGTTTGAAGCCGTCCAAAATGGAGACATCGATCGGGTGGAATCATTGATCAACGAAGGTGCTGATGTAAATACAGAAGGGATTTATCGACAGATAAATGATTACAATCCAACTACCGTTCTTTGCATTGCTGTACAGAAAAACAACGAAGAATTAGTTAGAACATTGTTGCAAAGCCCAAATATTGATGTGAATCGAAAAGATTACTCTGGCATTACTGCTTTACATATAGCATCAGTAAATGGTTGTCTCGAAGTAGTGGAGGCTCTCTTGTCAACGAAAAAGGTTCATGTGAATATAGGATGCAAAAAGTATGGCAATACTCCACTTCTTTTAGCATCGGCGCGTGGTA
The DNA here is from genome assembly GCA_963978545.1 of Linyphia triangularis. Taxonomy (NCBI): domain Eukaryota; kingdom Metazoa; phylum Arthropoda; class Arachnida; order Araneae; family Linyphiidae; genus Linyphia; species Linyphia triangularis. Next base: position 108,439,508 of record OZ021722.1, read on the forward strand.
ACGATGAAGTGGTAGAAGCATTACTAAAGTACCCGGGGATACTAGTCAACCAAAAAAATAAATTTGGCAATACTTCTCTTCACGAATCCGCAAGTAAAGGCCATACAGAAATTGTGGAAATGCTGCTGGACGTACCAGGGATTTTGGTTAATGAAAAGGATGATCTTCATAACCACACTCCTCTTCATCTGGCTGCAGATTTTCGTCACGAAGATACGGTGGAGGCATTGTTAAGTCATCCAGATACGGATGTGAATGTTAAAGACAAGTATGCTCAAACGCCACTTCATACTTCAGCATACCATGGTGATTTGAAAGTGGTTGAAATGTTACTTGAAGCTGGTATAGATGTAAACGTGAAAAATAAAGATGGAAAAACTGCAGTTTATTGGGCTGGCAAACAGGGCCATGCTAGCGTCGTTGAAAAGATTGTCAATCATGTTAAAAGCATCGAGGCATCTAGTGGAAAGATTGCAAAGATTAGTAAAGTTGATGTTCTAACCAGACGAGCCAAACGTATTCAAGCCCGTAAAAAGAACGTAGGCAGTAACAGAAAAGGAAATGATCCAAATGCCCAACTTCTTTTAGGAGCCAGAAATAATGATTTGGGGAAAGTTGAAGAATTACTTAACAATCCAATTGTTGATGTAAACTCTATTGATACAAATAAGAACACCCCACTGCATCTGGCGTCAGAAAAAGGCCATATAGAAATAGTCAAAATGTTACTTCGAGTATCAGGCATCGATGTGAATGCAAAAAATAGAGATAAAAGTAAATTGTTTTATCCAATACATCCTGGAGATGACCCAGCGCGTGCCAAACTTGACATTGGAAAAACACCTCTTCATGTAGCAGTGGACGGAGGTCATTTAGAAGTGGTCAAAGTACTTTTAAATCATCCAGGAATTGATGTGATTGCTAAAGATAAATACTATACAAGTCCTCTTTTGTCTGCAGTGCGCCACTCAAAAATAGAGATCCTAGAAACATTGCTAAATCACCCGGATATTGAGGTCAATGCTATAGACATTTGCAATGACCACTTTTCCTTACTGCATAAAGCTGTAGAGAAAGGAGATATTGAAGTTGTCAGAAAGTTACTAAGCCATCCAAAGATTGATTTGAATATAAAAGATAAGTTTTATAGAAGCACACCTCTTGATATGGCGGTAAGCAATAATAACGCTTAAATAGTTGAGGCTATTTTGAACCATTCAAAAGTTGATGTGAAGGCATTGGACAAATTCTATCGAACTTCGCTTCCTAATGCATTAGAAAATGGAAATTCAGATATTATAAAGCGTTTATCCGCAAACGCAAGTCCTGGAAGGGAATGCGGTAAACCACCAATAAAAAATGTCAAGACGACAGTGTAAATAATTAGGTAAACAATTTTTTTAAACATTTTCTTTATATTATTATTTAAATAGAGTAAAAAGACTGAAAAAATATTATACTACTGTATTTATTTAATAAGTTAAATTTATATTAATTAATGCATTAAAATTTTAAGAGGGTCCGACACCAAAAATAAAAAAATAAAAAATAAATATTTATAAATAATTTAATCCAAAACATTTATCTTATGTATGAGATACTATTTGAATAATGTCTTTGAAATAATATTTTTTTAAATATTGTGACTACTTATTTTTTGAAAAATGAAAAACCAAGAAAAATCCATTATAATTGATGTTTGCGTATTTTGATATAAGTCAAGATTTTTTTTTTTTTTTTTTTCCAAATTGAAAGCTCTCTGTAATACATAATTACATAAAGAAAATTTTAACGTCACAGAATTTTGATGGGTGAATCAGAAAAAATTCAAAAAATTTTCAAAATTAAAATATTGAAATTTTCGATTTTTTTTATGTTATCTTTTACTCTAAATGTCATATTTTAAAACAGAATTTAAAAAATAAAATTCTGTGAAGACAAAATGTTTAAAACTATATAAATTAAATGCTCCAAAAATTCGAATAGCAAATTGTTAATGGTTCTGGAGATATATTGATTTGAATTTGCAACATCTGTGAAAAACACTAGAGCCCGAAAAACTCACTTTAAGCAGACGCTTCAAGGCGTTAAACCCATTAGTGATGTTTATTAGAGGTCGGAAATATCGATCAAAATAAATATCGATACTGCATCGTTGCATAGAAAAAAATATCGATAAAATATCGATACATCGATAGAGGATTTTTTAATTTTTTTTTTTTAATTTTATTTTCAATTTTGCTAGAAACGAAGTTTTTTTTTTCAAATTTTTACTCTTCATGAATTCATGCCAAAATTATTTTAATAAATTGATTATAAAATTTTTTTTAATAAATAAATTATAAAAATTGTTTTTATAAATAAATTATATTATCAATTAGAATAAATAAATTATATTATCAATTAGAATAAATAAATTATATTATCAATTAGAATAAATAAATTATATTATCAATTAGAATAAATAAATTATATTATCAATTAGAATAAATAAAATATCTGTGGATGTCAAAGCATAAATTCACATTTATTTCGAAAAAAGAAATTTTGAAAAGTAGATTACGGCATATTTTGTTGATAGAGATGTTTTTAATATTTAAAATTAAATGCAAATTCCAGGCACACGTTGGCTACAGAAACGGTGCTATGTTCATGACTACTAATAAATTATCTTATCTTTCAAATACATTATGTTTTCTTTTTGGTTAGGGTGCCTTTAACTGTCTCTCAGCCAAGTCCAAACTTTAGCTTTGAAGTTTTTGAAAAGGGAATAAAGAAAATCGAAAAAGCCTATGGAACTACAAAACGATCATCAAAAAAACTCAAAAAGTTTGAAAATATCGATACATCGGGGATTTGTATCGATATTTTTAGCATCGATATTTTTTCAAAAATATCGTCGTATCGATATATCGCCGATCTCTAATGCTTATACATAACAGGTAATTCGTGGCGTTCTAATTACCGGAGGAATAAAATAAAAACATCATTCTCTTCAGGAATGTATGAACTATTTTTTTTTTAAATCTTCTTTTTTTTTTGGGGGGGGGGTGGGGGGGGATTTTTGACGAAATTTCGGTACTGGATCCCCATGAGAGTAGCCCATTCTAGAAAAGCCACTATATCTATTAAAATACATCGTTACTTTTCAAGTTAGTTTAAAAATCACCAGTACTCCCTTTGATTACCATTCTATTGTTTATTACTGCTTTCTCAAACAAAAGACCTGCCGACCAAACGGTATAGTGGTTAGCGTGCTAGCTTCTAGACCGCGAGGTTGCTGGTTTGAGTCCCGTGTTAGGCATGGGTGTTTGTAAATGTATGTTGGCTTGTCTTATGACGAATGTTTCGGTACATTATAGCCCTCGTGTTGCTGACGGCGCCAGATAATCTGAAAACAACCAACCAACCATACAAAAGACCAACTTCGATTTACATCATATGCATGTATTGACCCTTCTTTCGTTTTCATCTCTTCCATGCTTCAGTATGTAACTATTTCAATGGACAGTTCCAGAATTTTTTAAAAATAAGTGAAATTAGTATATATTTATGAAGAATTTCTTTCTGATTCCAAATATTTAAACAAAAGTTCTTTTAAAAAAAAATTGGTTATTTAAATATTAAGAAAAGAAAATGCCCCAAAACAGAGCCAAAACCAGTCCGATCAACTCAACAAAATCTGTGACGTCAAGAGATTTTCTGCCAAATAGTTGGCGTTGATTTGGTAGACCATTGCCATATCCCGTACAGGTTGGCGTGATTCGCGAGAAACTTGCAAAACTGGTTCCCGCTGCTGCATTTCAAGCCAAGTTGTTTGAGACATCTTGACGTCACATTCAATTCGAGCCGAATGAATCGTTTTCTCTCCAACGTCTAACAGGGGAACTTTGAATGCAAATTAAAAAAAAAAAAAAAAAAAAGTGCACTGAGCAGACATTTTTCGGTTTATTGCTTTTTCGAAACATTTAGAATTGAATAAAAAAAAAAAAAAAAAAAAAAATTAAAAAATGCGGGGATTGTCCATTAGCTTATAAGATATCTATCGGATGGATAGATTTTATTTATGCGTCATCTCTCCAACGTCTAACAGGGGAATTTTGATTTGCAAATTTAAAAAAGAAAAGGAAAAGGCGTATTAAGCAGAAATTTTTTTGATCATGGCCTTTTCGAAACATTTAGAAATGAATAAAAAAATAAATAAAAAATAATGGTGTTATCCATTTAAAGTTCACGCACTCCAAGCAGTTATTCCCTGTGTTACCTTTCTTGACTTTTAGGACTGTCGCTGACTCCTCCAGTCGAATCAAGTTAAGTGGTATAGTTTCATTACTCACTGTATATTTGAAATAACTCTTGTAAAACATTCATGGTTCTCAAAGCAGTAAATTTGCATCAAGGATTTGCATTGTGTAGCTGACCAAAGTTGAAATATTTTAGTGGGCGGAAGCATTGCACAAAAAATGACTCGCGGTCTGTCAGACCGCATTCAGCAGTTAAAGGTTAAATCAAATTGGCTCTTTAGACCGCAATCGAGTCAAAATACCGTGGCTGTCAAACTTGTTAACAACCAGATACGAATGTTCTTTAGAATTTCAAAAGAAATCATTATTTTTATTTTCAAAGTTTCTAATATAACTCTTTTAGTATGCATTAAAATCCTGATACATGATATTGTTGGGACTTATCAAGAGCAAATGATGGCTAGCGTTATAAAATGAAACTGATGATTTATTCTTCTCATATACTCCTTTTACAACGGCAAACTCACTACCAATTCTAAACTCTTAAGTAACTGAAACTCTCCACCGTCCAGCGCCATTTATTTTCTCGCGTGCGAACTTTCTCTAAGGATCCAGATAAATAAATCTGTTGATTAGCATAAGGGTCACCTAACGCACTGGACACGTACTCACCAGATATGCCCCCAACCCCTCCCCAACCTTATTTTTTCAAAATGGAGAATTTTTTTTTAAATGAAGTTCATTTTATTAGTTATATAGTTGCGAATTAAAAATCTGGCACGATGGAATGAATATGGCAAGAAACGGCCCTATAAATAATTATTTACATCAAGGTTTATTTTTGTTGACTGAATTTGTAGTACCTCCCGAGTAAAAGTAGAAAAATGTCTACTACGGTTTATTATGTAATTAATTTTCAATTAATATATAATTATTTTTATGAATTAATGGGTAGTTATTTTTTATGAATTTAATATGTAAATTATTTTTATGAATTTATATATAATTAATTTTTATGAATTGATTTGTAATTTTGTATGAACTAATACGTAATTAATTTTAAATTATCGCTTAGATAATTTTCAATTAATATTTAATTGTTATATTCAATAATTTGTAATTTTAGTCAGCATTTAATTATTTTTAAGTTATATTTTGACTACGTTTCATTAAATGAGTACTCTTCAATATTAATCCATTTTCGTTACGTTTCCCTTACATTTTCATTAATTTGTAGCTATTCCTTTAATAATGTTTGATTTTTAGAATTAATTTTTAACTATTTTAATACTATTTAACTACTTCTCTTCCTGTACAATTTCAGTTATAAATTGGTGTATAATTTTTTGTCATCTAGACACCCCTCTCCTCCTTTGCAACTTTGATATCAAATAAAAATGTAGATTTTAAATAGTTTGAATTAGTTTAATTATGAGGTAATCGAAGCTGAAGAAATGATGCAAATTTTTTTAAATGATTATTTGATAAAACAAAGCTAATTCTCCCAAACGAGAAATGTTCTTCAAACAACGTCAAAGTTTTTAAATAAACGAGAATTGTTTTTGGAGAAAAAATTAAAAGTGTAAAACCGAGTAGAAATTATTATATTAATCACCTTAGTAAATCCTTTAAATTAACTACGAATTTGTTTGTATGTGTGTTTTGCTTACAAATCTGCGGAGACCTAATTAATCCACTTACGTCATCCAATAAATTTGAAACTTGGCAGGTGGACTCGTTTTCCATGACAATGCTCAACTTTCGGGGGCAAAAGTGTTAGTTAATGGCGCGTTTGGTTGGTTTTTGTGTTCAACGACTTATACCCAGGATTCGAACCCGGCACCTATAGCATGCTATGTCAGAGCACTAACCACACACATTCATCAGGTGGGCCAGTTCATGGCGCGGAATCTGATTTTCCTTCGTAGTGGGCAGCCTGATGGCTGTGGGGTTAACGCTTTGGCCTCGCATGACAAAGTTGCCCGGTTCGAATCCGAGGTTAGGCATGGATGTTCGTTCTGGTTCAGAATCCACGTTAAGCTGTAGGTCCCGGCCTTATTAGCCGTTAATGTGCACAAAAATAGGTCGTTGAGCGTACAAACAAACCAAACCAAATCTTCGTAGTGGTTAAACGTTATGAAAAGTCGATCTAAGCTTAAAATGATAGTTTAAATAACTGACAATTTCACACAAAAGTTGACAATGAATATTAAGTTTTTTCTTTTTATGGTTAAGGTTGATTTTATATTTTAATTTTTATCAAGACATATTTGCAAAACTTTATTAATTGGAATTTTTAAAAGACGATATTTTTTGTAGTTAAATAATCACTTACTGATAAACTGCTTCTTTAAATTCTCACACCGAAACTAAGAAGTGCTAGAGTTTCAAAGTACAAAGTCAAAGCGCAGTTTTGAAAGAAAAAAAAATTAAAATTCACCGCTGCATATGTTTCCGAAAGATATTTCTACTTAATTGTGAAATAGCAGGAGAACTGATAGCGGAAAAGGGGAATTTCCCGAGTTTTTGTGTATTTATGCATACATTTTTTAAAACTTTTATCACAGTGTCATAGAGGAATGACGTCACTCTATCTTCTACCCACGCTACACTATCGAGTGAGGGTCCACCACCACCTCAAACTCTTATTGTAATTAGGATCTAACGGGAACTTCCCGAGTTGTAAGAAAAGAAATGTATAATATAAGTAGTAGTTCCTAAGAGCGTTTCTTAAGGTGTAAATTCACAATACACACACATGAAATCCTAAAGACAGGACACAAAGTTTCTTTTACGATTATCTAATCTTCTACAAGCCTTTGGATCGTGGAAGAGAATCGGGCGTACACGTTATTTCTTGCAGCACATTTATCGGTATTTAGGTATGGAAAGTAACCAAAATATTCAGGAAGGAGCGTCGAATATGTTTCAAAGTGAAAGCAAAGAACAAATCGATCAGCTTCTTGAGGCAGTGGGCACTGAAAATTTATGTAAAGTGGAAGAATTGCTCACTGGAGAAGTTAATGTGAATGCTGAAGGATATGTGAATGAGTATGGTTTTGTCAAAATAGCTCCTCTTAGCCTAGCTGCAGATAAAGGGAATGTAGAAATAGTGAGAGCATTGCTACAATACCCGAACGTGGATGTTAATCAAAGTGATTACTATGGTAATACTGCACTTCATAGAGCATCGGGCAATGGTCATCTTGATGTAGTTGAAGCTTTGTTGGCAAAGGGGACGGTTCAGGTGAATACAGGAAATAAAAAATTTGGTAGTACCCCTTACTAAAATCCTAAGGTATTTTTAAGGTATTTTCAAGGTTTTTTTTCGAGGTATTTATTAGGTATTTTTAAGGTATTTTCAAGGTTTTTTTCGAGGTATTTATTAGGTATTTTTAAGGTATTTTATTAAGGTATTTTTACCTACTAAATGGTGCAGATTAAAACCTTAAACAGGTTTTCCATAATACCTGTCCCAAGGTATTTTATATAAACCTAAACGGTTTCTTAGAATACCTTTCAACAAGGTATTTTATGTAAACCTAAACGGTTTCCTAGAATACCTTTCAACAAGGTATTTTATATATACCTAAACGGTTTCCTAGAATACCTTTCAACAAGGTATTTTATATAAACCTAAACGGTTTCCTAGAATACCTTCCAACAAGGTATTTTATAAAAACCTTAACAGTTTCAATAAAATACCTTTTAATAAGGTATTTTATAAAAACCTAAACGGTTTTTTAGAATACTTTTTAAGGAGGTATTCTATATAAACCTGAATGTTTTTTTCTAGAATACCTTCCAAAAAGGTATTTACCTAAACAGTTTCCTCGAACATCTGTCAATGAAGTACATTAAAATAAACTTAAAAGGTAAACCACAAATAATTTTAAAATATGTAGAAGTTTTTTTTGACAAAATTTCCACAATATTTTTTAAAAACATATTTTAATAGACCTCAAAAGGAATTTTTAGAAATCTAATAAAACCTAGGAAAAGTATTACATTCTATTTTACTGTGTATAAAAGAGAACCAATAACTTTGACACAATTATCATACAAATAATTTTTATTAATATGTACTTAACACTATTTTACATTAGGATAATCATTTTTAGGATATGCATTTTTTACTCAACCAACCCTATTGGGCCTTGAGCCTGTTTGTTTTAATTTTTTTTCTTCTTTTCTCTGCAACTTTGTTTTCGGCGTAAATTTGCAAGAATTTCCAGATTGAGGCTGTCCTGTCTGGATCTTCCACCTGTATCTTGCATAAGAATAGACATGGTTTACCGTACCGGTCACCCCAAGAAACTTCAGATGATACTTGTTAAAAAGCCCTAAAAATATAAAATTGCTATAAAATGAGGCATACAATACATATTCAAAAGAACAAGTTATTCGGAGGCTACAAAATTCAACCCGTCTTTATTTGCCTCCGAAATATTTTCATTTCAAAAGGGCTCTAAAAGTAGTACAAAATAATGCTTATTTTGATTTCTATAAGAAACTAATTAGGCGTCAAGTCCGTATTTGTTTAACAGCTCCCCATATATTAACACAGGTAGTAAATCAAATTATGAAGAGTATAGCTACTAATTTAACAACACGAAGGGTACTAATTTAACAATTCATTTGAGAAAATACCAAGAAATAAGCGATAATCAGAATTAATTTTGAATATTAGCCTTTAATTTTATATTTTTTAAACAACCTTGAACACATTTAAAAGATTACTCTGAAAACTTGAATACCCATTGAAAATCATGATTGTATCTATATGTATATTCTTACATTTCTATTTCTGGATTTCAAAATATACTCAAGTGTTTATTTTACCTTCTGAATATTTAATTTTTTTATAGCAGAATGTGTGCAATATTTTGTAACATAAGTTAAGTGAGGAAGTAGTTCCTCGATATTAGTGAGATCAGTTCTTGAAACATTGACTTTTTTTGCATTATCAAACACATAATGTGAACGAATTCTCAATTTTCTCCAAGACCTGCACTAAAGAAATATTTTATGGGAAAACAATCAACTACGCTCGTCCAGATAAAAGCGTCAATTTGAAATTTCTATTTAATATGAATAACAATTTTAAATCCTCATAATAATAGTTTGATATTTTTAGCCAGGGCATATGTGATTTGTTTCAAAATCAGAAACAAACGATAAAATCATAATTTTTTTTTTCAAAATCAAAAACCCTGTCACACTCTTCCAATATTCCAACCTATCTAAGAACTCATAAAGAAAGATTACTTTCTCACCATCAAGAGAAGCTAGCAAAAGTTCTTAAAATAATATGTGCCTTTTACATTTCACTTCATAATTGGTTAAGTATAATAATACAATTTCCGGTGTGAAAATTTATATGTCAGGGACAAGGTTGCAACCCCTTCCCCCCATCGTTACATAAAACAATTTAATATACCTTTTTCCCTGTTTATTCACATATCTAAAAATATTTATATATCCCGGACCCCCAATTCCCCATCGATATCACCAATCCAAAATTAATTTCCCCATCAATACAGTCATTCCAAAATCCATTTTTCCTTCAATACTGCTATTCCAAAATAATGAGAGGAAGGAATAGTTGCATATCCTCTAAATACTTAAAATTAATGCATAGGAATAGGGTATTTAAATTGCTCCAAACATTTTTTAGAACAAGCAAGTAGGTACTCATGAAAAACTAAAATATTCAAAAAGATATGAAATTATCACATATTCAAAATAATATCTTGAAAAATAAATGGGCAAGGAAATTTTCTTTTAAAACAAGCATTAAATAGTCAGTAAGTCAAGGAGAGTTGTCAGACTTTGGCCCTGAAAAGGACCATTCGTCTGGGTCCACAGACAATCGGAATAATACAGAGACAACAATGTACAATGATAAAACTAGGTATGTCACAATAATGTAACAATAATTTTAGTAGAAGCAAAACAGAATACAAATAAATTTAAATTTAAGAAATCAAGTATAATCAACAGATAATTTCTTTGCTGCCATTTTTTCTGCACATAAAACATTCCAAACTTGTCTCCTGTGGCCTGGGCAATTGCATCACCGATTTCTCCAGAGACAAGTACAGATACAGGGCACGAGTTAAAGAGCAATGATTTTCATTGTTATTTTGAAGTGTTCCACATAGAATGTTTATTTATTAATATACATTTTTTTGTCAGTCAGAGAGCAGATATCTAGTTTTCAGAATTTGCGAGGTAACAAAAAATATTACAAAAGGAAAACAAAAAGAAAAAATGTATGTCTACCACAATCACAATTTTTTTTATAAATAGTCCTTCCTCAGTTGAATGATTTATCAGCATATTTCTTATGAGTATTTGCATCAGGCTCAGGGTGTATTCGTTATATAATATTTCTAATTAAATTCTTGCAAGTTGTAGAACAACGATAATACCTTTAATTTGACAGTTGCATCATATATATTTATATTTTTTTTTTAATATTTGGGGAATCTATTCCGGTCACCTACTTCTGCTACAATGACCTCTGATCAAATAATGAAGTAAATATCTGAGTGAGTACTTCTCACCTTAATCCCAACACAACAGCAATAGAGTATAGAGGTTACAATGGATTTATGTTCACTAGCCCTCATTAATATACACACCGTTATTCGGTGAGGCCAGACCGAACTTGCGAGTCTTCCATCACAAACACGAAGTCATAATTCATTAGGCTACCGGGACCCCTTTTTTTATTTTGTATATTAATGTGATAGTCGTGATATCCTTTTTTAATTTACTGCAAATTCATGTGTAATACGAAAGTCTTAATTCAACAACCTCTTTTCCGATTATAGTTGTAAGGTTTCCAAAAAAAAAGTTAAAAAATGAATAAATGAATTTAAAATTTGGAGAGAAAATGGCATTTCTCTGTATAAAACTGTTAAGAGAGGGACGAAAAAACAATTGGCATCTTCACCATACTCGACATACATTTTTTTTTTTTTTTAATTTAAAGCAAGTTTTTCAATTTGGATTTGTAATAAGTTATTATACTTAAATATTTCCAGGGGTCATAAGCAGTTTTTGATAACAATTTGGGTGATAGAACATATTTGAATTGTGTGTGGGCCCTAAGTGCTTCATCATTTCAATAATTAAATAGGATTAATTAATAGATTAGTGCAAAGTATTTATAAAATGTAATAGAAAAAAAATTTCACATAAATTCAAAATTTTCAAGTTAAACATCTTTACATGCAGGGGCCTTACAAAATTTATTCCAACGTTGATGATTATAGGCACAATTATGAAGTTTTAAGGCCCCGTCAAGTGCAGCGCCTGAACACTTAAATATCATTTGACAACTATAGTAATAAATGATTCTCTACAACTGAGTTTTTGGACCCCTAAATATGTTAATATGAGTCCCTGAGGAGAAATCGTGCATATGGGAACCTCTCTACGTATAAAGTGCCACTAAAATATTTCAAGTGTCATCAAGCATCTAAATAACTCCATAATAAACACCGAATTAAACTATTTTTTGATTAAAAAAATGAATTATAAGTGATTAATTATCGAAATTTCCCTTTTGTGCCTTACCTTTGAAAATTTTATAGGGGGAGAAGCTGCCTCCTCTCTTAAGTTCCACCGCTATTTTACAAATAGTGGTGCAACTAGAATAGTTAATTTTTGCATTCTTAAAAATAAACATCTGGGCAAACAATAATTGACTGCAATATGTACAAACGGGACAATTGATTTGTAACCTTGCTAAAAAAAGAAACTCAAGCTCCATATATTGACACAGGTTTTTCTTTGAATTCTTAAAATGTAAATTATGCCAATATTCCAAACAAATTTATAATTTCTGTTCTGTTTAATTCTGCAGCTGAGGTGTTGACCTGAGGACGAAGTTAGCATAGGAATTATGAAAGGGAAACCACAAATTGTATAGCTTTTCCCTTTCAGCCAAAAATAAAAATGCTTTTTTTTTTCAGAGAGAGGGGGCGCATTTTCATTTTGGGAAAAGGGGAGGCACGTTTGTGACACATCGACTAATTTAATTCTGAAAATGTTAAATTTCAATTTGAAAGAACTTTACCTGTGAAACAGACTCGACTGTAATACAGTTTTTCTGAAGCACTAAATCGTCCCTGTCATTAGGAAGTGGCAAGTATTTGAACTTTCCTTACTAACCACTGTTGTTGAAGACAACATCGATGATGGACAAAATCTATTCTGTCAGGATGTTCCTTCAAGAGGGGAGTCAGTAAAGAGTGCCTAAAAATATATTTAAATTTCTTTATTGTACATCAAAAGCATAATTTTCCAAAATAAAATAAATGTTTTTAATGCTAAACTTATAACAACTGTACTTGAAATAGCATTGTATGGTTGATACTGAACAAGGAAGGGACAAGATGTCAAAGGGATTAAAAGCACTTAACTCCAAAAAAAAAAAAAAAATACAATGCAATCCTGCAAAAATTGTTGGAATTTAAAATTTGCAACTAATTAAATCATCAATCACCAGAATTTAAACTACTCCATTTCAGATAAATATCGTAATGTTTAACAACAAATTTCATTTAAATTACTTTTTGAAATACACAACTTTTTGAATTTTAGCCTTCAAATTGGCCAGTAAATAACAGGAGAAATCTAAATGATTTAATGTCTTATATTTTACAAAAAGCATTCATCTGCATTACGTTCAACTCTACACACTACATTTCAATGAAGTATATCAAATGAATAACAAAAATCGAAACAACCAGTACGCTGCAAATTTTATACAACAGTACACATTTTCGAATTACAAAACTTTTCTTACCTTGTATCAGGGTAATGGAAAGTTGCTTCATATAATTATGACAACAACGTGGTCATGTTCGTAGGGTACGCCATTTTATATTTCATAACACGTCTGGTCTGGAACAGGATGAAGGCAGAGGTCACTCGTGTTTTGATTGGATAGTGATAGCACGTGACCAATCAAAATCCTTACGTCATCCCCTAAAATATCTTGCAAATCCTTTACGTTGGAGGTTTTTATCAGAAACCTCGCGAGACCTTAAAAATACTTAATAGTTTCACAGGTGTTTTTAGGTTTCTAAAAATTAAACCAATTAATTTAAGTGTTTTGATTTTTTTTCTTATGCACTTGAATACTGATTTTGCTTTTGTTTCATTCCTCATGCAAAAAAAATTAAATCATTTTTCAAATTATAATTTATCATGTACTTTAAAAAAAAAAAAAAAAAAATTAAATGCGGAATGCATTTTACTGTTCTAATTTAAAACAATATGCATTTTGTGTGAAATTAAAAGGTTTTTTTTTTTTTAAATTTATTATTATTTATTATTATTATTATTTATTATTATTATTTATTATTATTATTTATTATTATTATTTATTATTATTATTTATTATTATTATTTATTTATTATTATTTATTTATTATTATTTATTTATTATTTATTTATTTATTACTTATTTATTATTATTTATTACTATTATTATTTATTATTATTATTATTTATTATTATTATTTATTATTATTATTATTTATCATTTATTATTATTATTTATTATTATTTATCATTTATCATTTATTATTATTATTTATTATTATTTATCATTTATTATTATTATTTATTATTATTATTATTATTCCTTTAGCAATGTTATTAAAAGGTATTCACTTATTCACTTGAATACCTTAGTAAAACGTTTAAAATCTGGAGGTTTTATCAGAAACCATGCAAAACCTGAAAAATACATTATAAGCTTCATAGGTTTCTCTAGGTTTTAAAGAAAATCCTTAAAATACATTCCTTTAGTCATGGTATTAAAAGGTATTCACCTGAATACCTTAGTAAAACCTCTAGAATCTGGACGTTTTTATCACAAACCTTGCAAAACCTTAAAAATACCTAAAGCTTCACAGGTTTCTTTAGGTTTTACAGAAAAAACCTTAAAATACCTTCCTTAGTCATGGTATTAAAAGGTATTCACCTGAATACCTTAGTAAAACCTTTAGAATCTGGAGGTTTTTATCACAAACCTTTCCAAAACCTTAAAAATACCTGAAGCTTCGCAGGTTTCTTTAGGTTTCTAAAAATAATACCTTAAAATACCTTAAGTTAGGTATTTTTCCATGAGGTATTTTTAGTTAAAACCTCAAAAATACCTAATAAAACCTTGAATACCTAGTTTAAACCTTAAAAATACCTTTAAAATACCTTTTTTTTTAGTAAGGGACTCCTCTTCATTTGGCATCGATGGCTGGTCATGAAGAAGTAGTCGAAGCATTGCTCAAGGTCCCAGGAATTCTTATCAATCAAAAAGATAATTTTGGTAGCACTTCTCTTCATAAATCAGCTAGTAATGGTCATACAGAAGTGGTGAAGATGCTTCTGGAAGTGCCAGGAATTTTGGTCAATGAAAAAGAGGATACGAATAGTCATACTCCACTTCATCTGGCGGCAGACTTTCGTCATGAAGATACAGTGGAAGTCTTGTTAAGTCATCCAGATATCGATGTCAATGCAAAAGATAGTTATGGTCAAACACCACTTCATTCTTCTGCATACTATGGTAACTTAAAAATAGTTGGAATGTTACTAGAAGCTGGTATCGATGAAAATGCAAAAACTAAAAGTGGATTTACTGCAGCTTATTGGGCTGCAAAAAAGGGTCACATTAGAGTTGTTGAATTGATTGTCAGTCACATAAAATACGCAGGGGCACATGGTGTTAATCAGGAAGCAAGGGGAATGAAGAATAATGATCTAATACGGCGCATAAAGCTTATGGAGATATCTAAAGATAACAGGGTGTCCACAGATCGGGAAAACCGGGAATATCGGGAAAAGTCAGGGAATTCGGTATTTCGGGAAAAATCAGGGAATTATCAGGGATTTTGTCAAAAAGTTTAAAGGAATTTTTCGAAATTAAAATGAAATTATTAATTTTGACAATTAAAGATACACTGCTACCAAAAATACAAAAATAAATTTGAAAAAAAAAAAATTAGAAAAAGTTAAAAAAAAGTTTGCATTAAAATTTCCTGACAATCACTGAACCTGCTTGCTTTCATATTTGCCTCAAATCGCCAATGGAATGACTACATTTCTTCCTCATTTTTCTCTCATATTATAGTAGTCTATCGGCATTATTTACGTTGGTATATGATGGTCATTTTTCTGAACGTTACGATGGTAAAATGGCCGATATTTTCGTGATTATAGAGGGCAAGAAACACGTTCTTACATGCTGCTCATTTTCGTGATGTGTCCCTGACGCTATTTCAGAGATTGCACCTGTCAGTCATGGTACAGTTCTGCTTTTTTAGATTTCAGCGTTTTTTTTTTTTTTTTTTTTTGTTGAAATTTCCATCATTCCTCCCTTACTAAAAAAAAAGGTATTTTAAAGGTATTTTTAAGGTTTAAACTAGGTATTCAAGGTTTTATTAGGTATTTTTGAGGTTTTAACTAAAAATACCTCATGGAAAAATACCTAACTCAAGGTATTTTAAGGTATTATTTTTAGAAACCTAAAGAAACCTGCGAAGCTTCAGGTATTTTTAAGGTTTTGGAAAGGTTTGTGATAAAAACCTCCAGATTCTAAAGGTTTTACTAAGGTATTCAGGTGAATACCTTTTAATACCATGACTAAGGAAGGTATTTTAAGGTTTTTTCTGTAAAACCTAAAGAAAACTGTGAAGCTTTAGGTATTTTTAAGGTTTGTGATAAAAACGTCCAGATTCTAGAGGTTTTACTAAGGTATTCAGGTGAATACCTTTTAATACCATGACTAAAGGAATGTATTTTAAGGTTTTTCTTTAAAACCTAGAGAAACCTATGAAGCTTATAATGTATTTTTCAGGTTTTGCATGGTTTCTGATAAAACCTCCAGATTTTAAACGTTTTACTAAGGTATTCAAGTGAATAAGTGAATACCTTTTAATAACATTACTAAAGGAATAATAATAATAATAATAATTAATAATAATAATAAATAATAATAATAAATAATAATAATAAATAATAATAATAATAAATAATAATAATAATAAATAATAATAATAATAAATAATAATAATAATAAAAAATAATAATAAATAATAATAATAATAATAATACATAATAATAATAAATAATAATAATAATAAATAATAATAAATAATAATAATAATAAATAATAATAATAATAAATAATAATAATAATAAATAATAATAAATAATAATAATAAATAATAATAATAATAAATAATAATAATAATAAATAATAATAATAAATAATAATAATAATAAATAATAATAATAATAAATAATAATAATAATAATAAATAATAATAAATAATAATAATAAATAATAATAATAAATAATAATAATAATAAATAAATAATAATAAATAATAATAATAATAAATAATGATAATTAATAATAAATAATAATAAATTTAAAAAAAAAAAAAACTTTTAATTTCACACAAAATGCATATTGTTTTAAATTAGAACAGTAAATTGTAAAATGCATTCCGCATTTAATTTTTTTTTTTTTTTTTTTTAAAGTACATGATAAATTATAATTTGAAAAATGATTTAATTTTTTTTGCATGAGGAATGAAACAAAAGCAAAATCAGTATTCAAGTGCATAAGAAAAAAATCAAAACACTTAAATTAATTGGTTTAATTTTTAGAAACCTAAAAACACCTGTGAAGCTATTAAGTATTTTTAAGGTTTCGCGAGGTTTCTGATAAAAACCTCCAACGTTTTTAAGGATTTGCAAGATACTTTAGAGGATGACGTAAGGATTTTGATTGGTCACGTGCTATCACTATCCAATCAAAACACGAGTGTCCTCTGCCAAAGATACTATAATAACCCTTCGGGTTAAAGATGGCAAGCTTCCATAGAGATAATGTAAAATACTTGAGAGCACATGACGTCATTGCAGGGTTTCTACATTGGTAAGCTTATCGCTCTTTTTGGTTTCACTTGGCGATTACATTTTATGGTTTTCCAGAAATCTTTTATCCAAAAAAAAAAGAACAAATCTGCCTAGCTCATTAAACTTTCACTTAAAAAATTTACACACCCAATCAAATTTTTGTTAATTTATATTTTTAACTAAAATAATTGAATACTTTTTTAAACAATATTAATATTATATTGAACCACTACAGCAAAAGTTCCATCCTGTAATGCAATACGAATCCTAATATTAGATTTGGGGTTTTTACAGCATATTCTAATATTGGTGAACTTTTAGTAAGTTTTCGTAATAAATATGAACATCAAGAATTAACAAAATTACTAATTATAAAATTATTGAAACACATTCTAGAAGAAAATGATTTCGATAAAGTTTCCATGCATTCTTCGAAGCAGTACATTAGTAAACTAAAAAATATCTAGTTATTGAGTGCAAGAATTTAAAAATGACTTGCAACTACAAAAACCAATATCATTTAGCATGTACTAGTTTAGAAGAATTTACTAATAGTTGACAATAATCATTTAGCTTTATTAATTCACAAAATAAAAAACCGCAATGGTAATTGAGATTGGCGTTAAATTTCAAAAATCATAATAAACACATAATAATTGAGTGCATTTATGCAACTAACAAATGATAAACATTCTTTAAAGCGATGTCAAAGTAATAAAAAAAGAAAAAGCAACTATATTTAACATAAAAACTAGCCTGCTGAATGAGACGAAAAAATAAAAACAAACGATTAAGAACACTAACCATTAAGTTTCATCACAACCATCAACACTGCAAAAAATGTCCTGTTAAAATTTTCTTACGAAAATTCTATAATCTTCAGAACATTACCGAAATTTATTGTGTACAAAAGCGAACAATTTGAACAAACTTGAATAAATAATATGTTACTTTGCAAAGTAGAATCCTCCATTTTTGTTCTGCTATTTAAATCTCCCACGAATTCGACGAAATAAATCTGATGTTCTTATTTGTTTGTTTAAAAAGCACGATCGCCAAAGTAAGAAAAAAGCTCTGCGCATGTCTGGAAATCGGAGCAATTTGGCGAAAGTTTTGTGCTCTCAACTCTGAAAATCCGCGAGATGGCAGCACTTACGTATCGGCGAAGCTTGCCTTCTTATAGTTTTAAGTTCTTTGCCTCTGCCTTCATCCTGTTCCAGACCAGACGTGTTATGAAATATAAAATGGCGATACGAACATGACCACGTTGTTGTCATAATTATATGAAGCAACTTTCCATTACCCTGATACAAAGTAAGAAAAGTTTTGTAATTCGAAAATGTGTACTGTTGTATAAAATTTGCAGCGTACTGGTTGTTTCGATTTTTGTTATTCATTTGATATACTTCATTGAAATGTAGTGTGTAGAGTTGAACGTAATGCAGATGAATGCTTTTTGTAAAATATAAGACATTAAATCATTTAGATTTCTCCTGTTATTTACTGGCTAATTTGAAGGCTAAAATTCGAAAAGTTGTGTATTTCAAAAAGTAATTTAAATGAAATTTGTTGTTAAACATTACGATATTTATCTGAAATGGAGTAGTTTAAATTCTGGTGATTGATGATTTAATTAGTTGCAAATTTTAAATTCCAACAATTTTCGCAGGATTGCATTGTATTTTTTTTTATTTTTTGGAGTTAAGTGCTTTTAATCCCTTTGACATCTTGTCCCTTCCTTGTTCAGTATCAACCATACAATGCTGTTTCAAGTACAGTTGTTATAAGTTTAGCATTAAAAACATTTATTTTATTTTGGAAAATTATGCTTTTGATGTACAATAAAGAAATTTAAATATATTTTTAGGCACTCTTTACTGACTCCCCTCTTGAAGGAACATCCTGACAGAATAGATTTTGTCCATCATTGATGTTGTCTTCAAAAACAGTGGTTAGTAAGGAAAGTTCAAATACTCGCCACTTCCTAATGACAGGGACGATTTAGTGCTCCAGAAAAACACTGTTCAAAGGTAAAATTCTTTCAAATTGAAATTTAACATTTTCAGAATTAAATTAATCGATGTGTCACAAACGTGCCTCCCCTTTTCCCAAAAGAAAAATGCGCTCCCTCTCTCTGAAAAAAAAAAGCATTTTTAATTTTGGCTGAAAGGGAAAAGCTATACAATGTGTGGTTTCCCTTTCATAATTCCTATGCTAACTTCGTCCTCAGGTCAACACCACAGCTGCAGAATTAAACAGAACAGAAATTATAAATTTGTTTGGAATATTGGCATAATTTACATTTTAAGAATTCAAAGAAAAACCTGTGTCAATATATGGAGCTTGAGTTTCTTTTTTTAGCAAGGTTACAAATCAATTGTCCCGTTTGTACATATTGCAGTCAATTATTGTTTGCCCAGATGTTTATTTTTAAGAATGCAAAAATTAACTATTCTAGTTGCACCACTATTTGTAAAATATCGGTGGAACTTAAGAGAGGAGGTAGCTTCTCCCCCTATAAAATTTTCAAAGGTAAGGCACAAAAGGGAAATTTCGATAATTAATCACTTATAACTCATTTTTTAATCAAAAAATAGTTTAATTCAGTGTTTATTATGGAGTTATTTAGATGCTTGATGACACTTGAAATATTTTAGTGGCACTTTATACGTAGAGAGGTTCCCATATGCACGATTTCTCCTCAGGGACTCATATTAACATATTTAGGGGTCCAAAAACTCAGTTGTAGAGAATCATTTATTACTATAGTTGTCAAATGATATTTAAGTGTTCAGGCACTGCACTTGACGGGGCCTTAAAACTTCAAAATTGTGCCTATAATCATCAACGTTGGAATAAATTTTGTAAGGCCCCTGCATGTAAAGATGTTTAACTTGAAAATTTTGAATTTATGTGAAATTTTTTTTGTATTACATTTTATAAATACTTTACACTAATCTATTAATTAATCCTATTTAATTATTGAAATGATGAAGCACTTAGGGCCCACACACAATTCAAATATGTTCTATCACCCAAATTGTTATCAAGAACTGCTTATGACCCCTGGAAATATTTAAGTATAATAACTTATTACAAATCAAAATTGAAAAACTTGCTTTAAATTTAAAAAAAAAAAAAATGTATGTCGAGTATGGGGAAGATGCCAATTGTTTTTTCGTCCCTGTCTTAGCAGTTTTATACAGAGAAATACCATTTTCTCTCCAAATTTTAAATTCATTTATTCATTTTTTAACTTTTTTTTGGAAACCTTACAACTATAATCGGAAAAGAGGTTGTTGAATTAAGACTTTCGTATTACACATGACTTTGCAATAAATTAAAAAAGGATATCACGACTATCACATTAATATACAAAATAAAAAAAGAGGTCCCGGTAGCCTAATGAATTATGACTTCGAGTTTGTGATGGAAGACTCGCAAGTTCGGTCTGGCCTCACCGAATAACGGTGTGTATATTAATGAGGGCTAGTGAACATAAATCCATTGTAACCTCTATACTCTATTGCTTTTGTGTTGGGATTAAGGTGAGAAGTGCTCACTCAGATATTTACTTCATTATTTGATCAGAGGTCATTGTAGCAGAAATAGGTGACCGGAATAGATTTCCCAAATATTCAAACAAAAATATAAATATATATGATGCAATTGTCAAATTAAAGGTATTATCGTTGTTCTACAACTTGCAAGAATTTAATTAGAAATATTATATAACGAATACACCCTGAGCCTGATGCAAATACTCGTAAGAAATATGCTGATAAATCATTCAACGGAGGAAGGACTATTTATAAAAAAAATTGTGATTGTGATAGACATACATTTGTTCTTTTTGTATTCCTTTTGTAATATTTTTTGTTACCTCGCAAATTCTGAAAACTAGATATCTGCTCTCTGACTGACAAAAAAATGTATATTAATAAATAAACATTCTATGTGGAACACTTCAAAATAACAATGAAAATCATTGCTCTTTAACTCATGCCCTGTATCTGTACTTGTCTCTGGAGAAATCGGTGATGCAATTGCCCAGGCCACAGGAGACAAGTTTGGAATGTTTTATGTGCAGAAAAAATGGCAGCAAAGAAATTATCTGTTGATTATACTTGATTTCTTAAATTTAAATTTATTTGTATTCTGTTTTGCTTCTACTAAAATTATTGTTACATTATTGTGACATACCTAGTTTTATCATTGTACATTGTTGTCTCTGTATTATTCCGATTGTCTGTGGACCCAGACGAATGGTCCTTTTCAGGGCCAAAGTCTGACAACTCTCCTTGACTTACTGACTATTTAATGCTTGTTTTAAAAGAACATTTCCCTGCCCATTTATTTTTCAAGATATTATTTTGAATCTGTGATAATTTCATATCTTTTTGAATATTTTAGTTTTTCATGAGTACCTACTTGCTTGTTCTAAAAAATGTTTGGAGCAATTTAAATACCCTATTCCTATGCATTAATTTTAAGTATTTAGAGGATATGCAACTATTCCTTCCTCTCATTATTTTTAGGGATTTATTTGGACTTCACTCTCCAATTTTGTTATATTACTACCTGCATGAACTCCCATTGTCAGGGACAAGGTTGCAACCCCTTCTCCCATCGTTACATAAAACTATTTAATGTACCTTTTCCCCTGTTTATTCACATATCCAAAAATATTTATATATCCCGGACCCCCAATTCCCCATCGATATCACCCCTCCAAAATTAATTTCCGCATCAATACAGTCATTCCAAAATCCAATTTTCCTTTAATACTGCTATTCCAAAATCTATTTCCCTATCAATACCCTCCCTCCAAAATTCATTTTTCCTTCAATACTGCTATTCTAAAATTTATTTCCTTATTAATACCACCATTCCCAAATCTATCTGTGTAAGAAAACAATTGCATCTTATAATGCAGTGTTCCCAGGTGGTCACCATCCAAAGGACTGACCGCTCACGATGATGCTTGACTTCGGTGATAGAACAAGAACCGGTGTGTTCATCTCGGTATGAAACCATACAAACACAAATAAAGCTGAAGACCTCTCGCTAGCCCAGTGGTGGCACCCTCCAAGATTTGAAAACTATGTTATAAGATGCAATGGTTTTCTTACACAGATAGATTTGGGAATGGTGGTATTGATGGGGAAATAAATTTTGGAGGGAGGGTAATAATAGGGAAATATATTTTGGAATAGCAGTATTGAAGGAAAAATGAATTTTGGAGGGAGGGTATTGATAGGGAAATAGATTTTGGAATAGCAGTATTAAAGGAAAATTGGATTTTGGAATGACTGTATTGATGGGGAAATTAATTTTGGAGGTTTGTTTTTTCGTCCCTGTCTTAGCAGTTTTATACAGAGAAATACCATTTCCTCTCCAAATTTTAAATTCATTTATTCATTTTTTAACTTTTTTTTGGAAACCTTACAACTATAATCGGAAAAGAGGTTGTTGAATTAAGACTTTCGTATTACACATGACTTTGCAATAAATTAAAAAAGGATATCACGACTATCACATAGTCTAAAAATAAATATTTTTAGATATGTGAATAAACAGGGAAAAAGGTATATTAAATTGTTTTATGTAACGATGGGGGGAAGAGGTTGCAACCTTGTCCCTGACATATAAATTTTCACACCGGAAATTGTATTATTATACTTAACCAATTATGAAGTGAAATGTAAAAGGCACATATTATTTTAAGAACTTTTGCTAGCTTCTCTTGATGGTGAGAAAGTAATCTTTCTTTATGAGTTCTTAGATAGGTTGGAATATTGGAAAAGTGTGACAGGGTTTTTGATTTTGAAAAAAAAATTATGATTTTATCGTTTGTTTCTGATTTCGAAACAAATCACATATGCCCTGGCTAAAAATATCAAACTATTATTATGAGGATTTAAAATTGTTATTCATATTAAATAGAAATTTCAAATTGACGCTTTTATCTGGACGAGCGTAGTTGATTGTTTTCCCATAAAATATTTCTTTAGTGCAGGTCAGAGAAAATTGAGAATTCGTTCACATTATGTGTTTGATAATGCAAAAAAAGTCAATGTTTCAAGAACTGATCTCGCTAATATCGAGGAACTACTTCCTCACTTAACTTATGTTACAAAATATTGCACACATTCTGCTATAAAAAAAATTAAATATTCAGTAGGTAAAATAAACACTTGAGTATATTTTAAAATCCAGAAATAGAAATGTAAGAATATACATATAGATACAATCATGATTTTCAATGGGTATTCAAGTTTTCAGAGTAATCTTTTAAATGTGTTCAGGGTTGTTTAAAAAATATAAAATTAAAGACTAATATTAAAAATTAATTCTGATTATCGCTTATTTCTTTGTATTTTCTCAAATGAATTGTTAAATTAGTACCCTTCGTGTTGTTAAATTAGTAGCTATACTCTTCATAATTTGATTTACTACCTGTGTTAATATATGGGAAGCTGTTAAACAAATACGGACTTGACGCCTAGTTAGTTTCTTATAGAAATCAAAATAAGCATTATTTTGTACTACTTTTAGAGCCGCTTTGAAATGAAAATATTTCGGAGGCAAATAAAGACGGGTTGAATTTTGTAGCCTCCGAATAAATATGTATTGTATGCCTCATTTTATAGCAATTTTATATTTTTAGGGCTTTTTAACAAGTATCATCTGAAGTTTCTTGGGGTGACCGGTACAGTAAACCATGTCTATTCTTATGCAAGATACAGGTGGAAGATCCAGATAGGACAGCCTCAATCTGGAAATTCTTGCAAATTTATGCCGAAAACAAAGTTGCAGAGAAAAGAAGAAAATTTAAAACAAACAGGCTCAAGGCCCAACAGGGTTGGTTGAGTAAAAAATACATATCCTAAAAATGATTATCCTAATGTAAAATAGTGTTAAGTACATAAATAAAAATTATTTGTATGATAATTGTGTCCAAGTTATTGGTTCTCTTTTATACACAGTAAAATAGAATGTAATGCTTTTCCTAGGTTTTATTAGATTTCTAAAAATTCCTTTTGAGGTCTATTAAAATATGTTTTTAAAAAATATTGTGGAAATTTTGTCAAAAAAAACTTCTACATATTTTAAAATTATTTGTGGTTTACCTTTTAGGTTTATTTTAATGTACTTCATTGACAGATGTTCAAGGAAACTGTTTAGGTAAATACCTTATTGAAAGGTATTCTAGAAAAAACCATTGAGGTAACCATTAAAAAGTATTCTAAAAAACCGTTTAGGTTTTTATAAAATACCTTATTAAAAGGTATTCTATTGAAACTGTTAAGGTTTTTATAAAATACCTTGTTGGAAGGTATTCTAGGAAACCGTTTAGGTTTATATAAAATACCTTGTTGAAAGGTATTCTAGGAAACCGTTTAGGTTTATATAAAATACCTTGTTGAAAGGTATTCTAGGAAACCGTTTAGGTTTATATAAAATACCTTGTTGGAAGGTATTCTAGGAAACCGTTTAGGTATATTTAAAATACCTTGTTGAAAGGTATTCTAGGAAACCGTTTAGGTTTACATAAAATACCTTGTTGAAAGGTATTCTAAGAAACCGTTTAGGTTTATATAAAATACCTTGGGACAGGTATTATGGAAAACCTGTTTAAGGTTTTAATCTGCACCATTTAGTAGGTAAAAATACCTTAATAAAATACCATAAAAATACCTAATAAATACCTTGAAAAAAAAAACCTAGAAAATACCTTAAAAATACCTTGGGATTTTAGTAAGGGCTGAGACGGATTCAAAACTGCATTACAATTTCATTGGGTTTACTTGCTTGTCTGACAACCAAGGAACCTACATACTTTCAGACTTCCCCAAACTTGTGATATAATGACCATTTTTCTTGCTGATTGCCAGCATCTATCGATGTTATTTATTCTGGTGTGTGGTGGTTAGTTTCGCCGAACGTTACTCTGATGTTAAGCTTGTTATTGCCGAGATTTTCGCTGCTAAGAAGGGAGCTTTCACCGAGATTAACATTCTTGTGATGTTTATTTCAGTCCCTATTAATCACTATTCTAAGGTTTGCGCCTCAATAGTTGTCGATATCGCCGAGATTTACGCTTGTGATTGTCAATTTCGTAGATTGTGACGTCGATAGAATCGCGTCTATTTCATCGATTTTCATCGATATATTGGATGCTAACGTTGATATTTACTTTGGTTTGATGCTCATTTTTGCCGATTGTTGCCTTAATGCAGGGATGTGATTGCTTCCGCCGATCTTTCCGCTTTCCTGAACTTTTCTTATTTTTCCACCTATCAAATTTTTCCTCCCACAGCTGACCAAACGGTATAGTGGTTAGCGTGCTAGCTTCTAGACCTCGAGGTTGCGGGTTCCAGTCCCGCGTATGGCATGGGTGTTAGTAAATGTATGTTGGCTTGGCAAATGACGAATGTTCCGGCGCATTATAGCCCTCGTGTTGCTGACGGCGCCAGATAATCTGAAAATAACCAACTTTTCTCCCACAAATTTCTCATTGATCTCGTGGAGATTAAAATTTCCTGACAATCATGGAACCTGCATGCGTTCAGTCTTCCCCAAACCACCATTGGAATTATTATCCCCTCCCACCTTATTTTTCTGTAATGTTAGACTCTATCGGAATTATTTACATTGGTATGCTATAGCCATTTTGCAGAACGTTACGCTGATGAAATGGCAGTTATTCCTGTAATTATGGCGAGCGTTATCGCCGTTATTCCGTTGCTGCGTGATACTCATTTTCGTCAAGTTTTACTCCAAAATAATAGTTACTGACGTTATTGCAGAGGTTTGCATCTGTCGGACATAGTACAGTTAAGCTAAAACGCGAATTTCGACTTTTTCTTTTAATTGAAATTTTGATCATTCCTGAGATCGATACAAATCTGCATTACAATTTTGTTGGACTTTTGCCGATTGTTGGTTTAATATAATTGCCGAGACTTGCGCCCGTACGGCGGCCGCTATCATTTATATTTACGTTGAAGTAGCTGTAATTTTCACTTAGATTTAAGTCGTTTTACCTGAAGTTATTGGAGAGATTCACGACGTCGTTTTGGTGTCATTCGCCTAGACTTCTGCTGATGTGATAGCCGCTATGTACGTTATTAGTGTGTATGTGAGGATCGTTTTCACCGTTTGCTTTGAATTAATGATGAATGATTAGAATTTTAATTTAATTTTGCACAAGAAATTAATCCAAATCTTCCCAGTTTTTATTATGTATCCTTATTTAAAATTGTCATTTTAACTGCTATTGAATGTAAAATAGTTTATTTTAACTTGAAAAACAATTTTACATTTTAACTATAGATGTAAGTAATAGTTTAAAGTTAAAGCAATTTTTTTTTATGTATAATTGTTTAAAATTAATTGTCTGGGGAAAATATGTTTATTTTGTAAAAATTTTGCTTGGGTATTGTACTTAAACAAGTGGCTACAGCTGATCTTAAACAAAAAAGAAAATTTCAAATATTGCATATAATGAAATTGAACAATTTGGACAACGAAATTATGCAAACTAAAAAGCCAATGAAAATGGTGTACCTTCCCCAATCCAACTACATTTGAAGACAGGTTTTTTTTTTTTTTTTTTTTTTTTTTTTAAATACACAAATCGATATATAATTAGTAAAATATAAAAATTTTACTTTACGAAAATATTTTAAAGTAATTATTGATTTTTAAAATTTAATTACAATTTCAAGTATTCAGAAAACAAAAATAGTTATTATAATATATAGAGTATTTGTTAAATGTGTGTGTGTGTGTTAGATCCATTTTGACATGATTTATAGTTTGTCTTTATTTTTAAAATTTTACTTAAGAAAACAGCTTATTAAATCTGAAATTTAATACTCGAGTCCTCTTTTCTTGAGATTAGATTGTAATGTAAAAAAAGTGTGATTTTAAAGTATAATTGCACATGCAAAGTGCAGGTACACTATACGTACACTACACTAAATGAAGCAATTTGGTATTTGTGTCATAAATGTGTAAAGATAAACAGTACATGCATCATAATTTTCTTTATGATGGTGAATTTGAATGTTCTTTTACTTGAAAGTTTATTATTTATATATATTTTGTCGATAACTTATAATCAGGGAAAAAATTGGGTGTTACAGGGAATAATCAGGGAAATATCAGGGAATTTTAAAATAACTTTTCTGTGGACACCCTGGATAAGAAAGATTGTAACAGAAAAGGGAACGATCCACAAATCCAACTCTTCTTAGCTGCCAAAACTAATGATTTAGGCAAGATTGAGGATTTGCTTAAACTGCCAGGTATCAATGTAAATTCTGTCGATCAGCTCAAAAATACTGCTTTGCATTTAGCTTCAGAGAAGGGCCATGTGGATTTAGTTAAGAGGCTATTGAAAGTCAAAGGCATTGATGTGAATGCAAAAAATAAAGATAAAAGTAAAGGGATTTATCCAATACATCCTGGTGATGATCCAAATCGTGCCAAACTGGATATTGGGAAAACACCTCTTCATTTGGCAGTGGACGGAGATCATTTAGAAGTAGTCCAAGTACTTTTAAATCATCCAGGAATTGATGTGAATGCAAAAGATAAATACAACGTATTTCCACTTTTGTCGGCAGTGAAACACTCTAAAATTGAGATAGTCAAAGCATTGCTGAATCACTCGAATATTGAAGTCAATACCAGAGACATATGCAATGACCACTTCACGTTACTGCACATCGCAGCAGAAAGCTGGCAAGTAGATTTGGAAATCGTTAAAATGTTAATCAGTCATCCAAACATTCAAGTTAATGCAAAAGATATGTATTATAAATGCACACCTCTTCAGTTGGCAGTAAGAAAAAATGATTTAAAAAGAGTGGAAGCCATTTTGAGTCACCCAAATATCGATTTGTATGCAGTGGATAAGTTTAGACACACTGCACTGGATGATGCTACGCAACAAGGCAATACGAATATTATAAAGCGTTTAAGAGAATATAATCGTAAAAGATGAATGCAAGAAATATAGGTGATAAATCTCCAACTGTCTAGGAGAAACGCATGGCTGGAAGGTAAATAAAAATTTTGTTTAATATTATCTCTGACATTTTAACTTCAATCCATATATAGCACAGATCCTTCCAAGGAGGTTCCTAACAAATCTCCACTCATCTCTGGGACTCCATACTACTTCCTAGGGACCTTCCTGGGAGAATGTGTGCTGTATGAGAATACTAATACTACACTTAAATATTTTGCTCCACTTTGCACCAAAAATTGGTTTCCATTTAACTCCAACCAATATTTGGTGCTTAGTTTCACGATTTGAAGGTGCTTACGGTCCCAGGTAGCACCATTAAATCGTGAAACTAAGTTGCCAAATGTTCGTTGCAGCTAAATGAGAATCAATTTTTGGTGTAAAGTGGAGCAAAATTTTTAACAGTGTAATGTAAAGAGACGCTTATGCAAATCTTCGGTCCACCCCCCCCCCCCACACACCAAAAAAGCTGCCAGTAAGGCGTCAACTAGACATCTTGCCTAGTTCTGCAACTGCGACCGTCACGTGGGTGGAATAAAGTCCTCACGAAAAGAGGTTTTTCAGTTCTAATTTCTGGCAAATCCCCCCCCCCCTCCCTGAAAACGAGGAGTTCTCATTGTAGGGTAAGGATACAATAAAAGCGGATAATTTGACACTACGTATTAGTATAAGTACTTTTAGTATAGGAATTTGGGAAGGATTGATGGTTATCAGACATTAGAGATTTTTTTTTTTTATTTGCTACTGCTTTTTCCTAATGTAAGAAGTTTCAGAAGCTCCACTAGAAGGTTCCATAATTTTAGTTGATTAAAATTGGGTATTATTAAAATTAGGAGGATACGAAATCATCAAATTATACCTTTGATTATAAAAAATATCTTGAATCAGAAATTGAATTATCAGAATTGGAATAATTAAAACAATAATCACCGGAATAAATTGTATTCGACAAAAATATTTTAAAGCACTATATAATTGCTTACTCTTCAGAAGCTCATATAGGATTAATTTTAACTAGATTGTTTACTATATCATTACTAGAGAGAAAAGGGACAATTATAATAATCTTCAGCATTATTTTTACTAGTAGATTTATTCTATTTTAAAACTTTTACTTGCAACAAGACATCCCGCCCCCCCTCCTTTAAAAAAAAAAGGAAAATTTATATTTTGGGAATGGGGCGATATATATTCTCATATCACCGAACCTCC
This sequence comes from Linyphia triangularis, assembly GCA_963978545.1. Taxonomy (NCBI): domain Eukaryota; kingdom Metazoa; phylum Arthropoda; class Arachnida; order Araneae; family Linyphiidae; genus Linyphia; species Linyphia triangularis. Next base: position 108,468,953 of record OZ021722.1, read on the forward strand.
TGGTAATTTGTTTCATAAATAATTTAGTATCTGTTGGTACTTTAATTTGTTTATAAATATACCAAAATTCTTAAATCTAATTATTTTTCTCTCTTTGATGACGTTAGACATTACTGTTGCGAAACACAACTCAACTCAACTTTGTAAGAAAGTTTCGGTTCTTGTTTTGATTCTTAAAATGATTGCGTAGAAAATGGAATGTTCTTTTCTTTGAATCAGCGTGTCTGTTTTATTGCTTATCTTATCCATAATATGAATCCTTGCTATGTTTGTTAAATAGTGGCGTCCGCGACAGTGAAAGTATGGAAAAAGTGAAGGCAATCAGAAAGGCACTACGCACGGCTTTTACCGTGTGTGCGAATACGATTCAAGATGAATTGAACAATGAACAATCACTCTCGGATCTGCAAGCTTTGCAAAACAAGCTTCGGGATAAATTTGATCGTCTGTGTGCCGCGCAGGAGGAAGTATCCAGTGCACTCCTGAGTGATGAAGCGTTGGCGATCACATATGAAGGGGATTTTGTGACAGCGGAGGAATATAGGGACAGGTATTTGACTGTATCTGCTATGTTGGAAACGGCAATAGCTAATTTGTCCACCGTTGTACCTGCATCGGAGTACGCTGAATCTACAGGAGGAAAACGTCGCTTCAAGTTACCGCGATTAGAATTGAAACGTTTCAACGGCGATCCCAAAGAATATTTGGCCTTTTGGGCACAATTTGTCAAAATCCATGAAGATGAGGACATTGTTGAGGAGGATAAATTCCAATATTTGTTGCAATGTGTTGTTCCTGCCTCAAAAGCTGCAAGACTGGTTGAGAGTTTCCCACCAACCAGGGAAAATTATTCTAAAGTGATTAAACAGCTTACTGAACGATTTGGCCGTGAAGACCTACTGGTCCAAATATACGTTAGAGACTTGCTGAGTATAGTGATGAGAAATGCATCGGGAAAATGCAAAATCGACTTATGTGAACTCTACGACCTTCTAGAAGGCAAGTTAATGGCTTTGGAAAGCCTAGGGAGAACAAAAGAAAAATTTGCAGACTTTCTAGAACCACTTGTGGAGTCGTGTTTGCCCCAAACCGTACTACGTGCGTGGGAGAGGAGCCGCTCCTTGGATGAGTCATCCCGCAGTTCCACTGATGATGATTCCCCCCGGCTTTCCAGTGTGCGTTCCTTGGAGAAGCTCATGTTCTTTCTTCGTGGAGAAGTTCAGAGCGAAGAAATTATATTACTCGCTCGCTCTGGACTTGGTGACCCGCAGAAGAGTATTTCGGAAAGAAAAAATAGTAGTGTTGTGCAAATGAATCCCACAAGTGCAGTGTTAATAAATTCAGGTAAGGAAGAGGGGTCCGGCAAAATTCAGCGTATATTTTGTAGTAAACATCACTTAAGTTCTGAATGTTTTTTAGCTCGCAAAGTGTCTTATAATGATAGAAAGAGTATTGTTATGAAAAAAAAGAGCTTGTTTTAAATGTTTAGGTTTTGGCCACATGAGTCGTAATTGCAGACGCACAGTTAAATGTCTACAGTGTGAAAAGGGTCATACTAAAAAGGGTCAAACAATACTAAACTTTTGAAAATATCCTTAATAGTTTTTGTGTTACAATCAGTTATAGGTAGGTACTTCCCCTGTTAGATACCACGTTTTTAAAACTTTAAACCTGTTTTCTGACGAACTGTATTTTGATTATGTCACTCTTTATTCAAACAATGATAATTCAACAACAAAATGTTCAATTATAATTTTTTTAATATCGTAGTAATCTACATAATATGCTAGATGTTTTGAAACTCAATTATATAAAATTGGTAAAGAAATTGATTTTTTTAGGGATTTTTAAATCTTAGAATTCCTTGAAAATATTGATTTTTTTCATGTTTTCACACAAAATAAATTGTAAAAAAACATCTATTCCATATAAGAGACTTTAATTGAGTTTCAAAACGTTAAGAATAATGTTTCAAATCGTTTCCAAGTAGAATTGTGTTTCTAAGTAAATTAGAATTTGATATATCATTGTTTGAAAAAGGTACTAATTATCTAATTAAAACTTAATTAACAAATTAACAATTTTCAAAATTTGAATTTTTTTTATGAAATGATTTTAATCATATACTTTCTAACTAATGTAAATAAGAATTGGATTTTTAAACTCAGAATTAAAAAAAAAAAAAAAAAAAACTAGGGTATACATACACCTTAAAGCTATATAACAAAATATGCATTTATAAATTCGCTATCATTTGTATTGGATTAAAAGATTCTAAAATCATAAAACGTGCGCTTCGTGTGTTACGTAAATATGTTATAAGCAAGAAATTAACAAATATTAATGTAAAGCAATGGGGGGGGGGGGGATATATCACCAAGTTCTTTTAACCATGATTTTATTGTGCAAGGGTTTTCTACACTTAGGCTGGACAAATTACGTGTGACGTATTTGTAAAATTTAAGGGGAGTTTTGCCCTAAAATTTATAATCAATTGTGAATTTATTATTGTTTATCAAAATTTAATTTCTCCCCTTTAAAATGATACCTCATTTGTAATAATACTTCAAATAGAAGTATTTTTAATAATTGTTTGAAAACAAAATTTGTAACTATATTAGTGTAAGTAAACTTTTCTTTACAATTTTCTTCTCAAAACTACATTTTTCATTCTTCATGTATCTTTTTCTCAGAAACTGCATAAACTACCTTCCTAAAATTTTTACCACATATTCCTTTTACGTATTTGCATATACAGAAGTAAGATTTTATTTAAAAAATATTTTTTGTATTTGCATATACAGAAGTAAGATTTTATTTAAAAAATATTTTTTGTTTTAGGTTATTTCGTTAAAAAATACTTGTGATTTTCAGCAAATTTGAATAACTTTCAAGAAAGTTCGTTTAAAAAAAAAAAAAAAAAAAAAAATGAATTACAATCAAAAGCTAACCTCAGTAGAATAACAAGTGTCTGCTAAATGTACTGAAAAAAATAATAATTAGCCTTCTATGTCAATTACTCTCTGAGAAAAAGGTACATGATATGTGCCAAATTAACATTACCGGTAAAGAGGGTACCAACTCCTCTTAACAAATTGGTGTATTATGCAATTATAAAGTAGGTTTCTTATGGAAATAAATTTCATTTTTTACTATGGCAGTTTGCCTCAACATAATGAGGAACTGGCACAAGTGAGGAAAATGAATATTTTTTGTATTTTCTAGTGTTGGTAAATTCCTAGTTCACGTTTATGGGTTGGCGCACTTTTGAAAAGTTGGCGACAAAGCCAGAATGTCGCCAATTCGGAATTCCAATATGAAAAATTGAAAAACGAACCAGCTCCATGATTTGTGGTATAGAAAGGTTGAAGCCAAAGCACGTCAATAAAAAAAATGGGGTTGCCAAATTTAGAACTGTATCGCCTACAAAACAGCGCCGAATCGGCTTGGCGATATTTTAACGTCAACTAGGAATAGACCCTAGTGTTATCCAACGAATATATTTGAACAGTGCAATTATTTTTTATCTTTATGCTTTCAATTAATCAAAAATCGAGTTTGAAATTAGCCGAAATCAAAGCAAAAGTCACGTGACCAAAAACGCATGAAAAAACCGTGACGTGGTTACGCAGAGATAAAGTCGCAAAAGGAAGGAGAAACCATGCTTTTTTCTCGTCTAAAACAGGTTTTAGACTGGTTCATTATCTGCGCGTTGACGTTTCACGTAAAAGTGGCTTTTTCCCGCCAAATCGCAAAGTGAAAAACTAAATATTTTTTTAACTATATATCCGAGCTCAAATTTTTGAAAGAACGGTATTGTTTTTCATGATTTTTTCTCTACTTTTATTTAAAAATAAAACCAAAAAACGTGAAAGTTCCTCATTGTACTACTTTTCTTCTACAGAATGTTATGAAAGTGGTTCTAAAGACACAAGCTTCAATAGAGCCAAGCCGAACTTAAGGTGGTGGTTGTTGTTACATTTGTCCTGCGTATAAGAAGACGGTAGAGGGAAACGAAATTGTCCTATGTAAAAAAATTACTCTAAATGATTTGATGTTTGCCAATATTTGTAACGAATTTGTGATTAGCCACGAGTGATATTTAATTATAACTCAGTATACACAATGATTGTCAGTTGTACAATATACACATCATTTTCTAATTTATAATTAAACTGATTGTAGATTATAGGCGATTCCATTGAATTTGTAATAAAGCTGATTGTTTTATTTCCACCTTCAAGTTATTGTTACATGTGTGTAAGAAGGCGATAAAGGGAAACGAACTTGTCCTATGTAAAAAAAAAAAATTCTAAATGATTTAATGTTTGCCAACTTTTGTAATGAATTTGTGATTAGCCATGAGTGATTCCCATATCATGATTTCTCCTAAAAATGTTTAATTACAACTCAGTACGCACTCAATACACAGCAATGATTGTCAGTTGTGTACATCATGTTCTACTTTATAATTAAACTGATTGTAGATTATAGATGATTTCATTAATTTGTTTGGAATTGTAATAAAGCTAATTGTTTAGTTTGAATCCTCAAGTTTCAATAATTGTATTCAACATTTAGAGGATGAGAATAAATTATTGAGTACATTTCAGAATTCCATCGAGCAAATAAAAAGTGATATAGAAACAGTTGTTGTTGTTTGAATGAGAAAGTGTGGTTTAAACAGTTTGAAAATAAGCTGAAACGAATCACTATGGTTATTGGAGGAATAACGACTGAGATACTCTGCAACGCTTTGCTTGAATACTGACTACAATTTATGAGATACAAATGAAGCTCATGCATGCAGGGTTTCTGCCAAAATAAAATGTCACAAATCCATGACTTTTTGTGATTTTCCAAGACTGAAGCAAATAAATTTCCATAAATCAAGAAATCAAATCACACAAAAAATATAACCCATATGAATTTTACTAGCACGAACATAGTAAAAAAATCAATGTACCATCAAATGATATTTATAAAACTTTATTTTAAATTAAGTAAAAAATCCCTGTTTCAGTCACTTTCAAATCAAGAAAAGGGAAAAAATAATTTTCCATTCTTTGATATTTCAGTGCTAAAAAATCTAATATATATTTAATAATAAAGAAATAAGAATAAGTCAATAATAATAAATTATATCATCAAAAATCAAATGTTTTGATATCCACAATGCAAAACAGAATAAAAAAAATGTAAACACAAGCTCATCAAAACTGTTCATTTCAGTTCTCTTATTACGAAATTATTTTTCATCTACGAGACCTTACTAGTGTGATTTCTTAAATTTGGAATTCAGAAATGTTTTCATTGGCCATGGTTTTTAACTGTGACCGTTGTTTAAGCCAAAACGTAAATAAAAATAAATTTTTGATGAGCTGAATAGCGATCATGGCGTTTATGACACAGTTAAGTGATTTTACTTAAAATGTTTAGAAATCCATGAAATTCACTGTATTTCCATGACTTATGGCCATTTTTTGTTCAAAATCATAACTTTCCAGGACAAAATTTACCCAATTTCCAAATTCATGACTTTCCATATGCACGGAAACCCTGAGTATAACTTTTCAAACATGCAACATAAAACTGTTTGAAATATACTTGTCAATAAAATTTTAAACATGTACATTAGTTTTTAATTCTGACATGTGCTCAATAATTTATGCTCACCCAGATTTATGAATAAGTGTACAAGATTCTAAAGACATTTCAACATCTTGCAAATAGCTATGAGGCTTTAATTGCATGGAAGCGGAAATAGCAATGCTGAAGCAATTTAATACATATAATAACCATAAATTTTTTATAAATTGTGTAGTTAAATGCCAAACTAAATAACTAGTTAATAGTAAATATTAATATAAAGTTATGAAAAATTTCTTTACATTATTTGGTTTGAAAATGTATAGATATTTGCTAGCAAAATAAACTAAAACCAACAAAAATAAGCATTGTATAATTAAACTTATAATCTTATATAAGTGTTACCTAACTTTAAAACGTAAGAATCCAATTTAAATATAACTATAAAGAGCTGGAAAAACTCAACTGCTTAAAGAAAATCTTTATTAGGAAAATATATTGCAAAGATTATTAATAAATTTTTTTTACAAAATATTGTACATTGAAATACCCTTATATATAGTAGGGTTGGTTGTTTTCAGATTATCTGGCGCCGTCAGCAACACGAGGGCTATAATGCGCCGAAACATTCGTCATTAGATAAGCCAACATACATTTACAAACACCCATGCCTAACACGGGACTCGAACCCGCAACCTCATGGTCTAGAAGCTAGCACGCTAACCACTATACCATTTGGTCGGCTATATAATAGGGAGGGGAGTATAATTTCAATATTTGAATGGTTCTTATACTAAAATGCACATATAATACTTCAAACTTTATAAGGTATAACAAAATAACAGGCAACAAGAAACTCCAATATATATGAACTGTTTTAGATTCTTTATTTTATGCACTAATGTATTGCAAAGTGTAAGTTACACACAAATTCCTTAATGAGATAGTCTTTAATAATATATAACAGGAATATAAAATCTACGCATACATTTTTTTTTTTTTTTTGTAAAGGTTTAGCAAAAAAGTATTGTATATCAACTTTAATAAACACTTCCTCAAAAATAGTCTCTTGTCCAAAATATACAGTTGCAATTACCAACAAGTATATATATATATTTTTATTATTTTGAATAACTGTGTAATATATAGTACAGTTTATGACAAATGTTCCTGATTATTAATGTAGAATATTTTAATGCTTGACATATATTTCTTGCATATAGGTACATCATTAGTAATTGATTTTAAAACATGTTAAAAAACAATTTTAAACATTTTCATTTTCTACAAAGTACTACTTTCTCTGATTGAACATCAATTTGCTAACTTATTTAATCCATAAAATGGAATTAAAAAAAAAAAAAAAAAGCTAAATTTTAAAGGCAATATTACCTTAATTACACTCCAAGTAATATTTTCTTCAACATCCTGATTTAAGAATTAAATTCTTCATACATAAGTTAACACTTTTTTAATTATTTGATTTCAATGTTTTAATTCTAAAGGACGAGTTATGAAGTTTAATTTCATCCAAGGAAACTCGAAATTAAATTCCCATTCCTACGTTCCATGCACACCTCAAAAATCTTGATTCTAAAATAAAGTCCATTTAGAATTTTAGTTAATTATTGCATATTAAAAGAACAAACTTAAACCAGAAAAATAGAATTACAGAATTTATGTGCAAAACACTAACACAAACAATTACATAAAATTTTTTAAATCCAATCCATTTATAAAATGTTTCTGAGAACAGTATCTAGAAATTAAAACTCATCAATATAAAACAGAATTGGCACATAAAACAATGAATACAAATATTAAAAACGAAAGCACACGATAGAAAACTACGAATCTCAGAGACACCTGGGTACTTCATTATAACACTAAGTTGCATACCTAATATTATTCAAAGTATATAATTATTTTAAAAGCTTACTCTTCATGAAATACAATTTTTCAGATATAATAACTATAAACTATATATATGGTTTTATACAAGGTCAATAAAGAGAAATTGTGGTATAATATAAAATATACTTCTAAATTTTCATATAAACTAAGTACAAGTTGCAAAGTAATAATTCTTCAATAAACACAAGCTGTTTATATTTCCATATCATAAGTAAACTTATTTAAAACAAAATTAAGTACCAAGATAAAACTACAGTCAGTATTCCCACAAAATTTGTGCTAATGACAAGAATCGCATCTTCAGCATAAAATTCTTTGTTTTCATATACGACTAGATTTTGAGCATTAGTATTTATACAAATATCTGCATGTTTAATACACAAAGTAAGGTAACAATAACTGACAATATAGTAGAATTATTTTGCTATATTAGGGTGTACAGAAGGATTTTTTTGACAATTCCCAGTTACCTATACTTTTACAATAATGCAAATTTAGAAACAATTAGAAACCAAGTTAGCAATAAAAAAATATTACTAAAAGTAAATTTGTTATTTTTAGAAAAATATAGTTATTGATTAAACACCAAATACTTGACATAAAAAAAAAAGTTTAGTGAATTTAATTATATGACAAAAGAAAAGCCAAATTTATACAACAGAGAAAACATGATTTCTTGCTTTTTTTTTCCTTCTTCTTTTTATCACTCATGTAACTTTTCTTTCCCTTCAAAATTTAAGTTCTCTGGTTCATTGCAATTTTTTTTAAATCTCATAATTTAAAATTTTCTAATTTCCCTGCTGCAGGACATCTTGATTACTCAAAATGAAAAAAATTTCAAATTTATACCTCTATAAAGGTGTATTGCATAAAGCAAAGAGTATCATGAAAATTTTTGCTTCCTTTTCAGCCACTAAGATGCATCAATTTGTACTGATCTAAAAATGGACAAGACAAACATCATGCAAGATATTAAGGAATATCATTGGTCTGTATTGGCTTTAGAATATACAGCAAGGTGAAGAAAAGATTTGCCTCATTAAAAAATGAAACGCTTCCCAACATTTAGCATCGTTTAGAAGACATGTTATTAGTGACTTCAATTAAAAAGCAAACAAAATCACTCTTTACCACTACACAATCTGAACTTCAACAAACTATTAAACAAACACTTATTCAATGGATTTTAAAGATCTATATAAAACTCAATTGAATTATAACAAATAGGATATCAAGAAATGGAATCATTCCTAATCATCAGGATAAACAACTTCGTCAACCATAAAATCGTGAACATCGCATGGAATACTATGGAGGAGCTGTTCTTTAAATGCAAGGCCAATGGTGTAAGGACGCCCATGGGGATCGTGGGAGCAGTTTTGGATGTATGCATCGTAATAACCTTTACCACCTCCAAGGCGGTGACCGCGTTTGGTGTATGCCAATCCGGGTACAATCATCAAATCTAAGCCCCCTAGAAGAAAAGAAACAAACATATTTCTAAAACAGGGTTCCCACTCAACTCACAGAATGAAAATCAATGACTTTTAAGGACCTAAAAAATGTTTCTAAGAGATTTTTAAAAATTATTTTAGGCAACATGTCTATGTAAACTTTTAAAAAGTATATTCTACCAAAAAAGTTACATGTTGGCTCATGCGTAATACAAATATGTCGGAGAATTCCGATAAGTGGCGGTCACACAGGGATAGCAAGTCTGAGTTGTATTTTTATAAATTTTGCAGTTGGGCACACAGCATCTGCAAAAATTAAGGAATTTTAAAGACCTTGTAAGCATTTTCAAGTACTATCAAGGCCTGGAAAACAAAAAATATTAAACACTTTTTAGAAATGTGGGAAACCTGTAATAGCCACATACATTTTGGGAATTACATCCATTCTATATGCCAAATAAAGTCCACTATTACATTAGATTTTATGCCTTCAGTGTTCTAAAAATATGATTCAAGAAACTTGAAAATACTCTGATTACAAACTACAGACTTAATGTTTTTGAGTATGCACACTACACAAATTTCAATTGGTTTACTTTTTTTTTAGTTTCACAGTAAGTATAACTACATTTATGCTAGACTTAGTGCAAATTTCAATCATCAGATATATTAGCCTCCATCGCATTTAACATAGAACAATATTGCTCAACAGTGATCATTATGTGTATTATGTTTCCCATGAGTGATATATTATGTGTATGTTTTTTAGATATATAGTTACTAGCTGTGTGGCCTCGCTCTGCTGGGTACCCGTTGAAACACAAAGGAGTTTATGTTTAAGAAAAAGAACAGATGTAGTTAAGTGCATTTGGCGATTTTTTTCATTTAACGATCAGTAAAAATTGCAAAAATTTAAAACAACTAACTAAACGAAAACTGTTGGCGCCAAGCCTAAATGTTTACCCATATAAATGGCGTGTAAATGTATTGCTAATTCTAAGTATAGAAATTATAAATTATTTGAAAATTATTAGTTTAGATTATTTAGGCCTTCTTTTTGGCGATTTTTTTGGCTGGTACTCATCAAACCGATTAGTACCAAATTAAGTTAAAATATAAATAATTATACAGTAAAAATATAACTGAAAATAAAAATCGTTGCACGAAACCGCATTTATCTGTAAAAAAGCACTATGTTTTTGTACAGGAGCAGTCTCACGTCCGGCCCCTCATTAACTTCATAATCAGGTTGGTTGGTTGTATTCAGATTATCTGGCGCCGTCAGCAACACGAGGGCTATAATGCGCCGGAACATTCGTCATTAGACAAGCCAACATACATTTACAAACACCCATGCCAACACGGGACTCGAACCCGCAACCTCGAGGTCTAGAAGCTAGCACGCTAACCACTATACCGTTTGGTCGGCCTTCACAATCAGGACCAAAATAAAACAAAGAAATAAAATCACAAATGAAATATTACGTTTCTGGTGTAAATTGTAAGATAATTTGGTGTAAATAATCAAACATGAATTATGCAAAAAATGTATTCAAGTCTAAGTTAAATAATATGGAACTTAGATACACAGTATGAAAACACTATAAAATAAAATAAAAAAAATCAAACGAAGGAATTTTGGTTTTCTGTGTAAAAGAAATGAATAAATATTTACCTGGAAATAAAAAAAAAAATTAACAAATTCTGTAATGACTTAAAATTTTTCAGTGAATTTCAATAACTTGTTTACATTCAGATTATTAGCATTAAGCTAAAAACAGCGCATGCGCAGAGCGTCAATTTACAGTAAATAAATGGAAAATTATAATAATATTCGAACTGTTTATCGGACAGATGATTGTAATACATAAATATATCAGAAAAATCAGGGGGACATATTAAAATAACTTTTGGTTTTATTCTGATGTAATAAAAAAGTACCATTGCCATTCCAAGATTTTTTTTTCATGTCATTAAATTTTAATAAAAGCAAATTTTAATCGAATTTAAAAGTTGTTCTCTACAATCTCCATGTACTAAAGTTTCTATGCACCGAATTTCGTACTTCTAGGTGCAAAACTGTGGATTTGTATAAGGTTCAGACGTACAAACAACTCAGTTTTACATAGGGGTGGTCATAAAATAACTTTGCCGATATATGGATCTCTAGCTTCCGTTCCATTCAACAGATCGAGGCGAGATTTCAGGAATATTTATTCAGAGGTACGAGCTCCAGATTCTGCGAATGGCAACAAAATAGCACTCACGGTTATAGTTACAGAAACTCTAAATTTTCTAACAGCAACACCTACTTTTTCCTATCGCAAAATGCTCAGCGCATGCGAAAACCCTAAAGAGCGTTGTAACTGTACGAATATAATTAAAAACGGACTCGTTATGCCTGCACAAAAACAGTTCTGCAAACTGTCAACAGAAACACGATTGGGGCCCAAGGAGGCCGCTTGCCTGATAATCAGCATGGAAAATCGATAAAATTGCCTGTGATGGCATCTATGTGAACTTTGACCTCTGTTATATGTAAATTTCAACAAAGGGCCACAATCGTGTTTATTGGCGGCTATTCGCAGAGCTGTTTTTGTATGTACATAAAGCATCCGTTTTTTGTGATACACGTACCATTCCAACGCTCTTTAGGGTTTTCGCATGCGTTGAACATTTTGCAACAGGAAAAAATAGGAGGAGTCCTTATATCAGAAAAATTATTTTATGACCACCCGACCACCGTTCTGTATATATATTAGTACAATATCCAAGATGATAGAGACAAATAATTAAAGTTGAGTATAAAATCAGGATATATTGTTGCAGGAAATTTTCAGGAAACATGAAAGGTAAAAACTTTAAACTCATAGTACACTTCTTTTAATAAATCAGTATTAAATTAAACTTCTCATAAAATTTTAATCAAGCAAAACATTTTTAGTCCCCTCCATATCATTTCATTTAGTATAGCTTCCTTAAGAACTAGACTAAAATATCAATATTTAAACTTTATTAATGACTTCCCAACTTAATTGCCATTGAATTAGTTTAAAACTAGCAGTGCGGCCTTACATTGAGCCAACCCATCATTGAAGTATAGGTCCCAACTTTGGGTGCTTTACAAACAAACTTGCTTCGCTTGCTGAAAGGTTCATTGCTATGCAAACACAGCTAGCTTCACTCACTAAAAAGTTCATTGACACATAAGCACAAAAAAAGGCTTGTTTCACTCGCTAGAAGTTTATTTGCTACGTAAATCCTTACTATTAAAAAAACCCCGTCCATGTCAAAAAAAAAAAAAAACCCTGTAAATGTAATGTAAACATTGCATTTGTCAAACGTCCAATTAGAAAGTCAAAATTACTTCGATTGAAAATTTCAGAACTGTATGTCTATTAGAAGTCGCTTTGTAAAAAGTCTAATTAAAAATAATCAGGAAAAATTAATAAAAATTTTAACAATTTGTTTGTCTAAATTCAATTGGAAGGCTAAAATTACTTATGTTGAAGATTTCACAGCTGTACTCAGATTAGAAGTTGCTTTTTAAAAAAATTAATTAAAATTTTAAAATTCTGCTTTTCAAAATTCCAATTAAAAAACCAAAACTACTTTGGGGAAAATTTCAGAGCTGCAGCCCTATTAGAAGTTATTTCGTAAAAGAAAATTAAAATTAATTAAAAAATCATTTAAAAAAAACTAATTAAAATTTTAACATTCAGTTTTTTAAAAGTCTAATTAGAAGGCCAAAATTACTTATGAAAAAATTTCAGAACAGAAATCATTGCTATTAGAACTCGTTTTGCAAAAAAAAAAACTAAAATTAATTAAGAAAACTAGTTAAAATTTTAACATTCGGTTTTTCAAAAATAAAATTAGAAGGTCAAAGCGCTATGTCTATTTTAAGTAGCTTTCTATAGAGTGACAGACAGACTCTGTTTTATTATTATATATTTGATGCATAAATGTTACATATGGCAAAAATACCATACGATTAGAAGTGCTAAAAATATTTCAAAATATGAAACATCACTAAAAGATACTTATGATGTAAAAATGTCTTACACTTATTAATGTAAAGGAAATGCAAATTTTATGTTAAAAGTTTAGATATTTGTACTAACCAGTTGTATGGGCATCTTGGCGCTGCGAATCCTCTGGGGCTGGTGGCTTTACTGTCCAATCATCTGCAACAAGTTTTGCATAGTCTTCTAAGGAATGAATTTTCAGCATAGACATCTGATGGCTGTCAGGTCTACAAAGAAGCCACATGAGATTGAAAATAAAAATCTTTATAAACATGGATGTAAAGAGGAAAAATAATTTGATTTTCATGAAAATTCCAGGTTTTGTATTACTTGTACAATACAAATGAACTGCTTATTGCAAAAACCTGAACTGTAAAACGTATAGTATTGAGATAATTAAGAAAAAAAAAAACTATCTCACACCTTTACAAATTTATTTATGTAAAAAAACCTAAAAATGTTGAATGTACGAGTCAACTTGTGAAATCAGGAGGTCGGGTAATTTCAACATTTCAGTTCCATGGAAGGGCTGAATTTTTTTTTTTTTTAACCCAATACTTAGTTGCTGCAAACAAGACATTTTGGTTATATGAAGAAAAAAACTATTACAAGTAAATACAACATGCCTTTTAGAGTTTGCACCCTATGAACCTTTTTCTCACTATCCAATTACTATGAAATTTTAAAACAGAAATTTGGTTAGATAATACATATTTCTTCAATATCTTTTTCAATACTTAGCTGCTACAAATAGGTCAAAACATTCTGTTAATTTAAAGAAAAAATATTATTACAAGTGGAAGATGTGTGCATACTACTTGTAAGTAACCTTTTCCCAAAAATCATGCAGGTTTGATTGGTTGGTTTGTATGTTCAGAGATCTATTTTTATGTACAGTAATAATGGCTAATCAGGTCGGGAAGCATATTAGCTACCTTTACTTGCATTCGAAAAAGGGAAAATAATGCTGCACATTGATTGGTTGCCATTTTTTTAATCTAGTGCTGCCATCTACAAATTGAGAATTGGATGCTTTTGGAAGAAAATTGAATGGAAATAATAGAACATTTATATTTTAGAAAATGTATTAATAGCTACTTTAATAACTCATAATGGTACTGAATTATTTGCAAAAGCATGAGATGTATATAAATTGCAGTATTTTATGCAGTTAATTAGTTTTCAAGTCATTAAAATTAGAATACTTTTAAACTCATAGGAAAATACGAAATTATAAGCACCTTTAGCATGCAAAGCCAGAGCGCTAACACCACAGCCATCAGATGGGCTTGTTGAAAGGAAGAAAACCAAATTTTGATTTTAGGATTTTCTATTCAGTTTAAGTAGTTTTTGCCACTTGGATTCTGTTTAAATGGATTTTTCATTTGTAACAAAGGTATTTTTTGAAGAAATAAAATAAGAGGCATTTTTTCCCATTAGTTTGGAACTCTGTTTTAAAACTCTGAGGGCTTGACTCTACTTACATGGTTACGAAATCATTTCTAAATTGAAGGGGTAAAGGAATAAAGACAACAAAAACAAGTTTGGTTTATTTCCTTCTTGAAGTATTAACTTCTGCATTATTTTATATGCAGCATGCATTTTTCTTTAATAAAAGATTATGGGTAAGTGTCAGGAGGTGACGTAAAGCACACACCTTCCTTTAATGCGAAAACTCAGATCTTTAAAAAATTTCACACACCCCTTCAAATACTGAACCCTTTAATTGTCAGCAAAACAAGTAAATTTGAATTGAAAATAAAAATTGAAATTGAATGGCTACAGCAAAAAACGACCATAGTCCATTTTTCTCAATTCTCCAGAAAAGTTTATTTAAAGTTTCAAGTCTCAGGATTGAGGTAAATGAATGCTCAAAATCTCATGTAACGTGACATTTATTTGCCAAAGGACTCCGTGTGATTATGTTGGTGTATATATATGGCAACGACAGATATTTATTGAATACATTTTGTATCTTTGAGTTGGCAATATTTAGGAAATTCTATAACGGTGAAAATTAGTTTAAAAAGATGTTGTAACGGTTTGTCCATTCACTAAAATGTTAACTTTCATATTCTTCTGTGATCTTGTTGAAATAAATTAAACTTCCATTTAAAGTCACTCTGCTAATCTTATCTAATAGTAAAACACTAACAGATTAAACTATCAGTTAATTCCAATATGCATATGGCAGAAAAACCTTGATTTCGAAAAAATTGGACTGATCGTTTTTTGCTGTGGCCCTTCAATTGTTAATTTGCCATTACAAATTCTCAAAGTTCAATAATGATCCTTTAAATGTCAAAAATAAATTTTGGTTAAGATTTACTGTATATTGTCAGATGGCAACTTTAAAAAAAAATCAACAAAATTGAAAATGATGTCAAAAAGCTAAGTCGCCAAATCCAAAATGGCGTCAAAACACTTTGTTGGCGAATTCAAACGGTCACTAGGGTTGTGGGAGAACCAAGTCAACGGGATGCTACATTCGGCGCTAAATCGCATACTTTCCACCGCCAATCCATCAGATGCTGTATGGTAAATTTGAATATAAATATTTACTCACGTGAATTTAGGGACAAAGCATTCTTTGTCTTGTTCAAGCATTTGCTCCAGAATCCCAACAGTCTGCACTCGGATTTCTTCATTGATGCTGAGATAAATTGAAACACGGTGGGAGCTTTTGAATCGAGCATTTTGAAGAACCTAAAGCCAGATTAAAAAATAATTCCAAATTCTGAGTAACTTTCACTTTAAAAAATTGTATTAAAATTAGATATTTTGGTTAGTACTAAAACAGGGTTCCCACTCAAATCTCAGAATGACTTTTCAATGACTTTTAAGCACCTAATTAATGTTTTAAAGGACCTTTGAAAATTTGTTTTCAGGCATCATGTCTATATATAAATTTTTAATAAAGTATATTCTACCAAAAAAGTTACAAATTGGTGGAATGCGTAATATAAATATGTCGGAAAATTCTTTTACAGTGCAGATAAGTGGCGCTCAAGAGGGATAGCAAGTCCGAGTTGTATTTTTATAAATTTTGCAGTTGGCCACACAACATCTGCAAAAATTAAGGACCTCTAAGCATTTTCAAGGACTTTTAAGCACCTTAAAGCATTTTCAAGGCCTTGAAAACCAGTTCAAAAATATTAAACACTTTTAATGACTTTCAATGACCGTGGGAACCCTGTAAAATGTATGCAAAGGCTAGGATATGTCAAAAAAAAACTTTTTGTTGCAACATTCAATAAAGCTATATTTTTAGCTATTTATATTTGCCAGTGACTCATGTGTGGTTAATGGTAGTTAATTAAAAGAAAGTTGTTGGAGATTACTTATTGAATTCAGTAAGCTATTTTTCAGAACAAATGTTAATATTAACATTTCAGAAATATATTGTATAGCATATTGTTAAATTTTTTTTCACATTTTACCACAATGTAGGTTACAGCAAAAGTTATAAACTGAAATAACAGACTAACAAAAAGATACGTTGGAAAAAAAAACTTTAAAATGACCAATCACGATAACTATTAAAGTTAAGTAAGTTTTTAAAAAAGATTTAATAAATTTAATTTTAGTTTCAAAACACTTTTCTTAGTAAAATTGCATTTTAATAATCAATATTACACACAATAAAAAAAAACTTAAGTCTACCTTTAGCGAATTTGGAAGAACAATACG
The DNA here is from genome assembly GCA_963978545.1 of Linyphia triangularis. Classification (NCBI taxonomy): domain Eukaryota; kingdom Metazoa; phylum Arthropoda; class Arachnida; order Araneae; family Linyphiidae; genus Linyphia; species Linyphia triangularis. Next base: position 108,485,628 of record OZ021722.1, read on the forward strand.
ATATTGAAAAATAAATTTTGACTTAAATAAATTCTGCGCACCGTAGAGTCTTTGCAGGACAAAACTTAAGGTTTCAGACAATACAGTTTTAACTTTTTCAAAATTGCTAAGTGTATAAGAATTCAGAAATAATGATCAATTTTGAAAATTTTTATTTTGTAAAATAGTTTATTGGAATTCATTTCAAATTCAAAACCAGAGTTCAATTGGGTTGGTTGGTTGAGGTTTAATGGTACAAGGGCTTCACTAGGGCCGTGCTGCGCCAAACAGTAGTGCGTTATCTAAAAATTAAAATTGCTTAAAATATTGAGATTAAAAAACAATTGAAGCTAAAATTTAAATCAGACAATAAAAACCAATTTCTTGTAAAAATGAGAATAGATTTTGGTGAATTTAAAATCATTGATAATGGGGGAAGATTCATTTTTAAAAAGTCGCATTCTGATAGAGTTCAATTGGGAAAATTGACAAGTGCATGATAGTCTTCACACATACTACAGTAAAATTATCAGCCAAGTCAAAAGGTCAATGCATAAAAAAAAATAAAGTCGGAAACAGTAGACAGGCAATTTTAAACCTTTATCCCTTTAAAATAACAATAAGCCCTTAAATTTTTTCTTTTTGTTCCAGAAAAATTGCACTTTTTCTTGCATTTTTAATGTATGGTTTGTAAAGAGACATAAGCTTTATGAAAGATCGAAACACAAGCTACCAAATTAATATTTTCTTAAATAAATTACATACTTTCTCGGTTACTAGTTGAGATTGACGAAATAGCTCTTCGTGAGGAATGCTAGCAACTCTCTTTCTTATTTCACTACGTAAAGCGGCTTTGGCCGCTCTTAAAGCTGCAGTTGCAATACCTGCCATTATTATACAAACAAATATTCAACAAAGAATGAAGCTCTTCTCTTTATAACAAGACACCAGTTATTTATCAAATTATCTCTTTAAAGTGAACTTTGGAATAACGTCTCGAGATAAAACTGAGAAAAAGGCGTGACTGTAGATACTTGTTAAGATTTCAAAACTGAGACAAAAAAGAAATGATCACATTTCAAAACATGGGAATTTACAGATTCTAGGAAGTATTTTGTTTGAGGAGCAACCGGAAGACTACGGAAGTACACGAGAAGTACGTCATAGAGCAATATCTGTTTCTGCTACAAAGAAGCTAAGAAAAAGGCGGGAATTGTATACGGCGGTTGTGTTGTTTTGACAAAACGTATCCATCTCATCCAGAACAATTTGGATACAATATATAAGTGAGTGAAATATTCAATTACATCTTGTTTATAATGCATTGAAACTGTCCCGTTCTGATTTTTAAAGTGCGTAGTCAATTTTGTTAGTTTGTACATTAACTGAAACTTCTATATTGAATTGGAACTGATTCACTTTAAATTTCTTCGTATCATAATTCTTTAATCTCACTCTCTAAACAGTTTTATAACAACTTTAAATAGTAATCTAATAGAATTTTAGGTCACTTAATACTTAAGTTTCAGAGTGTATATACAATTGATTGAAAAATAACTAGTTTGATATTTTACCATACATTTTCAAACAACCCATAATCAATGTGTATATTTTACTGCTCTCCACATTTTAAAAACACATTCCTTAAACTTATTCCCTACTCTTACCTTAAAGTCAATGAAGGTTTTTTCAACCAGTAGTTTCTAGGTGTAGCCACATGGTTTGCTATCTTCGAATGCTAATTCATAAATCTCGCTCTCTGCACAGATTTATAGTAACCATACATATTTTTCAGTTGTATTTCAGCTTCAATCAATCGAGTAGGCAGTGGAATGTAATTAGCGTCAATGATTTCTATGATTACCAACTCGCCCATGTATAGAACTAGAGAGGATACATTTTTTATGGATGAGGTAAGAATGCTAAAGCTTCACAGTTGCTGGCTCATTCATAAATCGGTCTATTCATATTTAATGTGGAAATATTGTCAAGTGAATATGGTGCCAGTTCCTAGACGATAGAGTTTCGTACTATTAGCAAACCTATTTCTTGTGGGTTTTCAGTTGTTGTGTAATACAGTCAACTCGCGATAACCTGAAGTTCAAAAGACTGGCCAAATTCTTCGAGTTATTGGAATTCACTTGGATGTTTTTTTTATATTCAAGGCATATTCTTGGGACCGAATGAAAACTTCGAAATAAACGAATATTTGACTTATGAGACTTCGATTTATAGTGAGTTGACTGTATGAACAGCCTTTTTGAATATCCCACCATGTTATAAATTTTGAATTGGGCACCATATTGAATTGGCCATGTTTAAGCCTTGACACCAACTTATCAAAATAGCACCAACCCTTCTACTTAAACTAAGAATTTACGCATTAATTGATTGCTTAAACCTATTTAATTAAATGGAAGGCTTGGGATTAATTAAAATTTGCAAATAAATTTATTGTTTAAGTTGTTAAGAAATGTCTAGTTATGTAAATAGTAAGTGGGTACTCTTCCTTTAGACGGGTTTTTTTGGATAAAAATCGCCAAATTGAAGCAATATCTCATTCAAACTTGTAACCTTCGAATCATTTTATATATTTCCTATAACAAACCGTTATAGGGTTGCTATAACAAACAGTTATAGGGTTGTTATAACAAACAGTTATAGAGTTGCTATAACAAACAATGAATATATTCATTGTTTGTTATAGCAACCCTATAACATTTATGCATCATGTAAACATTTAAACTTGGTACCAACTGGTACCCGTCTTAACGGAAGAGTACCCAGTAAGTGTTTGATTAAATTTTCTGTATTAATTTAAAAAAGAAGCTAATATTTTATAATTTAAACTATTAACTTTGTAAACAAAATCATGCCAATTTTCAAAAAGCTCCTATTGTATTGTAGCATTGAAAATAGATTTCCTTTTATTGTGGTAGAGCTGTAATATTAGTGTTTACCAAGTGATTTTGTTGATATTTAATTGTTTGTGAAATAAAAAATTTATATTGACAAAGTGGCAAAATATTTCATAATTTAAAACCACAATAATATATTCAATGCATGTATTTATATTGCAGAAAATTTGGTTCACCATTGCAGTCCCCCTTATCTCCATTTTATTGCAGCTTCTGTTTCTTAAGCTAGTTGGCAATTAAAGTGAGAAGAATTTCTGGTGCTCTACACAGAAGATCCTGTAAGTTATTTCAGATTCAATGTTAACTTAAAGCGTTGTATTTTTATCCACCAAAAAATTGCTCTTTACAAATGAATCGTTCATTTGGAAAAACAAGTCACTGCTGGCAACTTTGGAAAATCATGAGAAATTAATATTTCTGAATTGGATTTTAGTATTAATGATAAAAATAAGTTATGTAGTGGTACATTTTTTTTTTCACTTAAATTTAAACAAAAGTGAATCCGAAATGGCAAAAAACACTGAGTCAAAAGTATAGCGAACAACAACTGAGGTGAACTGAACAACTGAGGTGAAAATCAATCCTGCTCTAGTATTGAAAGTTGATGTTTAGATATGTTGAAGTGAACTGCCAAAACCATTAGGTTATGGTTGCGATGCATGCTATTGCAATTTAAGCATTTTGCTTTTGAACTCTGTTAAAAACAAACATCGCAGGAAAAAGTTAAACAAATTTGCAAGTTTAACAGCTAGAATTCTAAAGGAATAAAGTTGCAAGTATATATGGTTATATTTCTGTAACTACATATGTATATCTGTAGGGAATATATTTTACTGATTTATTCCATTTGAAACTTTATTGTTAAATGACAATAGACTTCAAAGCCTAAATACCTGTTTTTTCTTGGCCCCAAGCAAATAGAAATCAATCTAGATCAGAAGTAATTACTATCCACTTCCTACATAATGTATTAAATTGCTTAAATGAAATGCTTTGACTATTACCGGTTTGCAAAATTATAATTTCCAAAAAAATATAGAAAGAGTGTTGCGCAAGGGTAGTACAGTTGCATTTATGTGTCCTATCCAGGGCACTTTGGAACACAGGGTTAACCTGTTAAAATAATTTATTGTAAAATAATTTATGTTAAATTAAAATTTTACATTATATTGCTATGTGTTTATCATCTAGAAGTGAAAGAAATTTGTGAAATATTGTTTTTGATAAGTTTGGATTTTGCTGCACCAACTAAAAGTGACTTGTAATCCAGTAGATGGAATCCAAAATTATTGTAAATAACCAGGTTACCAATTTTCTGTACATTTTGCATTCGTGTAAGATTTTACATTGGAAAGTTATATTTTATTCGAATTCAATTATTTTTCAGGGGTTCAAAAATTGAAAGATTTATGTGTATGAAAGAATAAACTTTAAAATTACATCTAAATTCTAATAAAAAAATATCTATAAAAGTATTGTTACAATGATTTATATTTCCTAAGCACTCATGTAGAATAATAAATGAAGTGTAATTATTTCACTAAAATATGTTTATTTTGCATTCGAAGTGTGTGTTAAGAACTTATTTTAGTGCAATAGTTTTATTCATATTTTTGGAATGTAATTTTTTTTACTTATTTTTATGCTAAGCATTTGACTCATTGAATGTATTGAAGCTGTTTACTTTAGCTAAAAAACAATTATTTTTACAGAACTTGAAATCAATTCCAGCTTTCAATGTGCAACAGTGTGTAAAGAAAAAGTGCATATGATCAGGTATATATATTTTTTTTCTCCTAAATCGTAGATTTCTCAGCTCTTTTATATTATGTTATTTATGGTATTGTTTTAGTTTGACTCTAATTATTTTACTTGACCTCTTTACTGAAAATTAAAGAATCATCATAAAACGTTTGAAATGAACTATAATAAAATGTCCAACAAGTAAAACCATATTTTTGACGTAAAGAAATATATTCTTATTTGTCAATAGCAAAATAAACGCATTATTTTTTCCTTTAAAATCTCTTAATATGTTCTAATAATTGTAAAAATTTCAGTAAACAAAAGTATTTTATTTTTTAATAAAAGAATTTAAAATAGTTTTTTTTTTGGGGGGGGGGATATATTTTATTTATATCCTTCACACCCCAAGTGTTAGTCTTACTTTGGGATTTTACTACAACTTTACATTTTTAAAGATAGTTACATTCTGTTAGAATAAGGTTTTTTATGTGTGTCCAAACTAAATAGAAAAATCTGAAGTTGCAGTTAATGACATTTAATCAGTTTTGTCAAACATAATACAGATCAGTGGAAACACTAATTTCATTACATTAAATGTAGTTTAAAAAAAAAAAAAAAGGAAAATTTAATCAAATTATAGTCAACATAGTATAATTGTTTAAAGTTTTGACTTTTTTTTTTAAGCTATTCCATGTGTATTGTATACTGTGTTTTATAGTAACTTAATGTGAGGATTTTAATAATTTCTTTCAGATTCTGTGCTAGAACTTCAAATAGACTGCTGTGGCTGACGATACTATTTGACATGTTTGAATGATTTACAATGTCTGTTAAATTTTTAATTGTATTAATTCATATGAATTATTTTATGATGATACCAATCTTTGTGTTGTTAGTAAATAAAGCATTCATTTTATTCATGTTTTTTATTGAAATAAATGGACTTTACTAAAAGTTATTATAGTTCTGTAATTGTATTCGTTGATTGATTTTTAGGTCAGTTTCTTTTATGCTGAAAACTCTAAATTTAAATTTTTGATTCTTGATTTTTTCAGAGATGCTACAGTTCAGCGGAAAATCTAATTTCAGTTCTTTAGATCAAAATTTTAGTATTTTTTTTACTGTATGAAGAAAATTGGGTTTAATTAGATTAACCTGTTTGCCTATATAATTTAATTGTTTAAAGTTGTTTGACTTCTGGCATTTTCTTAAAAAATGAGTTTTTTTACTGATTTTCATTGCTTTTATGTAAGTTCTGTTTTTTTTTGGGGGGGGGGGGGGGCAGCAGTACCATGTCTGTTTTTGTGGGAACAAAATTGATTATATCGCCTTTTTTAGCATAAGGTGTGTGCATTATTCAAAAAATTTGTCAAGTAGTACATTAATTTTGTCTTGCAATTCATTATATTGATTGTGTAATTCAATTTTTAAACTGTAATAATTTAAAAATTTAAATTATTTCTTACAATGACAGCAAATTTAATTCACTGCTTTCCTTTAACTTGTACAAATGCATAGAAGTAGTATGTCTATTGAGAAAAATGGGCAGGTTTTTTTTTTATGTAACCGGAAGCTAAAGTAAATACAGTTTTTCTAAATTCGTTATATATATGTATTTTTCAAAAGGTTGGCTTAGTTCAGTGTTACTTTGTTCTTTTGTAAAAATTACAAGAATTCTGCAATATACATTAATAGGAATTTTCTGGAGAAAACTGGTATAAAAGCCTACAGTAAGTTTTCATAAATTAAAGGTTTACATCCAGGTTTTTAGAAATCTGTTTGTTTACACTTATGATCCTTTCTTAGAAAGTAATTTTATCCAATTAAATGTCCCAGAATTCAACTACCATTAAAGTCAATCATTGTAAAAGGAGAATTTTTTGCAGAAGAATAAAAATGTGCATTTTAAAACACAATTTAGATTTGGGACCTTTTAAATAAGGACATAATTTATATGATGTTATTAATTAAAAAATATGATTATATGGTGGTTTTACATAGTGGCTAACACAATATTTTTAAATATTTGTTTGAATTGTTTGCCACTGGTTTAACCTGAAAATATGTATACCCCCATGGATTTTGCAGAATACTCAGCTAACAAATGTGGAGCTTTCACTGATCCAGTAAATTTCGCACTAGCAGAAGGCTGTGTAGATCTCGCTCAAAAAGACCACCAACCAATACCCAATTAAAGTAGGTGCAGCACTGCCACAATTAGCTTGGCTCTTGTGCAATACAAACTCAAACCCACTGAATTAAAAACTTTCCCAACAGTAAAGTTTTTTTTTTATGTTATTTGTACCAAAATAAATGAAAAGCTGCTATTCTAAATTTAATAATTGGTGTTCATATAATTTTAAGTGGTTAAAATTTACTTTTTTTAATTTTGTATAAATGTTAGATATATTATTGAAATTAATTTCCTGTTCAAATGCATTTATAGTAAATACTCGATAATGTTTGCCTCACTGGCTTCATTCTGTGAATTTTTAATAATAATTGTAAATTTCAAGAAGGAAGGCACATATGTGACGATGCATAATGTGAACCTCAGTACCTTTGGTCAGTGGCAAAACAATGTATGTTTGAGCCCCACCGCCAAAAAATGCCCCCATCCCTCCCTTTTTTTTGAAATTTTTTATGAAGTATAAGAGTTACATTTTTTTTTCAATTGGGTTGTAAGTGAAACAATGTAAAATTGAGTCTGTCAAAATATCAAGCATCCCTTTTTCACTTTACGAGCACACATAAAAACTTATGGTGTGGAACGTCTCGCAACATTCAATTACACTAGAAAATTCGTCATTGCAATAAAATTTATGGTGTCCATTTTCATATTTTCACTCATTTTAATAAAAATGGCCAGTTTGCCAATACTTTTGGTAATAATTTTTACAAGGGCAAAAAAAAATCAGCCATGGTGGCGAAGTTAGCAATGTTTATTCGATAGACATTACATTGCCCTTAAGCGTGAAACAGAAAAAAAGTCAATCGTTGATGGACGATGCTCAAGAGCAGAGAGCTCTGTATTAAAGGCACTCGTTTTTAACTTTTTATCGCATTTCAACTGAAATTTCAAAGGTAGAGACGATTAAAACACCTTAACAAGCATTAGCATAAAGATTTTAATCAAAATTGTTAAAACCATTTTTGAGCAATTATGGAAAAACATGATATTTTATGATTGCAATCTTATGCGCATGTACGATTTTTGACGAAAACCTTAATGGTAGATCCCATGGCCACCACCAACCTGCACTCCAAATTTGAACATCGGGAGTTATGCTGACCATGTACACAAAAACAGACATTTTTTTTCACCTAATACCATACTTTCATTACCATATGGATAATTGAAAGTAAAAACTAGCAGGATAGCCATCACATACTGAAAACTTTTTTTAAGATATCTGCAGTCGCTTACTCTTCATTGCGAAATTTCTATCCGATAAAACCTCCATTGACTTTGTTTGCAATTAACTGTTGTCAGAGAATTTAAGGAATTGCAATTTATAAGAAATTTCATTTGCTCATCATATTTCCAAAAGGGATAGCTGGGGAGTTTTTTTTTTTTTTATTCATCACATTTTAAAGTATTTTTTTACAATTTTTATTGAAATAGCAAATTGTGAAATATAATTTGAACATTTTAGTTATTATCCTTTTTTTTTTTTAAAAAATCTTATTGTAGTAGTTTTATGCATGGACTCTAAGCTTATTTCCAAGGTGGTGCAGATCACAATTGAAGGATGTGCAAGGCTGCTAGTTTTTATTCAAACCTTAATTTTAACAATTACTTGAATTTAAATTAACCTCCTTGACAGTTCCTTTAAGTGTTGTGAGCGTATATCACTTTACGTTTGTTATAATTCACTGCATTTTTTTAGTTTTTTTCTTTATAGTCCAATTTGTGCAGTCAATAGGAATATAAAATAGTATTTTTGCACTTTTAAGAGAATATAGACTTTTGTTATAAATATCACATTCTATTTGTTTATGATTAAAATATGCACAATATAATTTTGAAAACAAAATAAATCGAGCCTTAGAACAACACCAATTTAATTTAAAGATGTGTTCTTTAGATTTTCAATAGATTTGTTAAAAAAAATTTAGATTGTCTATGATTTAAATTATCAAGAGTCTTTTTTCTTTCAATTACCCATAAATATACATGGGGTAATAAAAGTATAGCATCCGGCAAAAAAAAATTGCAATGTTTTTTTTGCCTTTTTCCAAGTTTTGGAATTTTCTGATTTCAAAAAAGTGATCGAGAAATATTGTGTCTCTGTGGTCAACAAAACTCCCGAATAAATTGATCAACGATGTTTAAATTTGGTGTACTGATTGGTGGCCGCCATGGGACCTAACATTAAGGTTTTCGTCAAAATCGCGCATGCGCATAAGGTAGCTGCCATTGAAAGAAACATGTTTTTCAATGATTGCTAAAAATCGGCTCTAACAATTTTGATCGAAATCGCTGTGGTAATGCCTCTTATGGGGTTCTAAACATCCCCATCTCTGAAATTCTAGTAAAAATACTTTAATGGCGTAAAAAGTTGAAAAACGAATGCTTTTAACACAGAGTTCTCTTTGTTTGTTCATAAACGACCGTTTTTTCTCTTCTCCCCAGTTCCACTTACAAGAAAGGATAATTTAAGAATTATCGAAAAGTAAATAGCCATAATCAACATTTTGGCGGAAGTTTTCCTTTTTAGAGGCGCAGATAAGAATTATTACAAAAAATATCGCCAAACTGACTATTTTTTCTAAATGAATGCTGAAAATATAAAAACGGTAAATAATATAAATTCACGTCAGTATTATAGTGTAACTGAAAGTTGTGCGATGTTTCACACCCCTAGTTTACTTTGTAATTTGTTGATTTATCCTTTTTGCCAATTTATGGTGGCCTATTTATCTGCTTTACAATAAGATATGACGTCAAATAAGACAATTTAATTATTTTTACCTTTCCCTTTTTCATATTTCATGTCTTTTGGAACATCTCAACTCCACTAATGGCATTCTTTTGCTTTGCTATTATGGATAGTACTATTCTCTTTTGTGACGTACTTCTCGTGTACTTCCGTAGTCTTCCGGTTGCTCCTTTTCTTCCTAGAATGTAGCGCGTCCCAAAACATGCTCTTGCTCCAGCTGTTTAAACGATGACGATGAATTAATATTTTTTATTTTACAGATTTGAGTATTATACTGATTTTCATAAGTTTAAAAAAAAAAAAAGAGATTTTATTTGTGTTTTTATAATTTTTTTGGTAATATGTTTTTAAAAAAAAAAAAAAAAAAAGTTGAGTTGACACTGTTGACAGATGCAGCATTTTTACTCCTAAACGTTGCTCTACATAATAAAGAACTTTTCTCCCCATTGCTAAAAAAACTGTTTTGCTTTTACGAATCAAATATTTTTTACAATAAAGGATTGAGATTAACAGTTGAGTTAGAGTTTGTGCAAATACTAATTAAATCTTTTTAAACAACACTAAAAAAGATATTTTCTTGTGGGTTTTGTTTTGGAAGATAACTTGTAAACAATGGCTGTTGCTTGTACATCAAGATTTGCTGTTTTGAAATTGGAGGATGACGAGTTTTGCGATTCAGGGAATAATAAATCTAACTCGCCTTCAATCCAAAACGGTAATGCAGCCAATAAAAACAAAAATACCAAAGGTGGACCCAATGAACTGAAGGCTAAGGCCAAGAAAAAGAAGAAGAATGCAAATGAAATTGCTGAAGTATGTTCATTTTCTTTTCTTTGATTACAATATCCAGCATATAAACCAATGAGCGCAATTGCCTTTTCACGCTATAATTTTGCTCTTTTGTTAATCTCCAAGTGTCGATTTAAATTTTAAAGCATTTAAAATGTTCTGATGATATTTCTCACTTATAGGAAAATAAGAAATTACCAGAACAAACATTTAAATTTTTTAAAAAGGTTATTTTGTTTTATCCTGTTTTAAGTCTTTTAAAAATGTGTAGACCACTAAAGTGTTATTTTTCTATTATACTAATGTTGTTACATTTCGATGGTTCGGTTTGGGACTTCCGACTGTTTATTTCTGGCACTTAAAAAGTGCTTAGCAAAGCCCAATTTGTCTCGTAATTTTAAACATCTAAAAGATTACGACATCGAACCACATCACACTAACAGAAGAACATTGAGGCTACGACAGATTTCATGTGCACCCCGGTAGCAGAAAATGCGAGACGGGAGACGGACGTCGCAGATTTTCCAGCAGCCTGCAAATCATTTTACAAATCACCCTTTTAAAAAAAAAAAAAAAAAAATTTAATTTTTCAATTTTTTTTATAGTTGGATTTCTAAGTAGGGTGATTTGAGTCAACGCAAATGCGCTATACACTTCATTTCATGAAGAGGAATCGGGATGCTCTCCATGCGTCATTTTAAGGAGATTGTATACAAACATAATAAGTTCTATGTGCTTTCGTGTGCTTGTAGTAGTTAGTTTCGCTAAAAGTTATGCTGCTGTAAGAATCACGTTGCTAAGACGGGAAATATCGCCGATATTTACGTCCTTGCGATGTTCCTTTTCGGCGAGTGTTACGTCGATATAATAACCCCTATTTCGAAGGTTTGCGTCTCAATAACTGTCACCGTCACTGAGATTTACGTAGTTGTGATAGTCAACTTCGTAAAGTGTTACGTCGATAGTGTAATCGTCTCTATTGCATAAATTTCCAGATTTCTACCGATATATTAGGCGCTAACGCCGATACTTAAGTTGGTATAATGGTCGTTTTTGCGGATTGTTACTTTAATGTAACTGCCGAGATTTGCTCCGGTAAGGTGATCGATATTTGCGTTGGAGTGGTGGTAATTTCCACCTAGATTTAAGCCGTTTTAGTAGCAGCTATTGGCGAGAATTGCTATGCCGTTTTGGTGTCATTCGCATAAGCTTGAACTGATGTGACAGCCGTTATGTCCGTGATTAGTGTGACGATCGCTTTCGCCGTTTGGTTTGAATTTATAAAGAATGTTTAGAATTTTAATTTGAGATACAATATTTTTAAATATTTCCGTTTTAATATCTATATATTTAATAGGCAATACGTTTTTTGGGGTTAGTCCGTCCGCCTAAACTGCTCAACCAATTTCAATGATCAAGGTGTCATTTTAAAGGAAATAAGCTGTAGATTTGCCAAAACGTGCCAAAATAATTTATTAACACTTTATTAATTACTTAAATTTCAATATTTTTCATCATTAAGCTACTACAAAGCCTCAATGATTTTGAATATATGATTGGCAACATCCTTACGTATGTAAACAAACCGGCTGCACAGGGGTTCAACCAACCAACCATCCGTTGCTAATTTTAAAACTATCTACGTATGTAAACAAACCCGTTGGTAATTTTAACGCTCTTTTTAAACTCTTCGTTTCAAAGTTGATTTTTTCTGTTTTTCTGAAGCATTTTTGTATTAGAGTAATTATTATTTTGAAGTATTTCTATCCAGAAAATGCTTCGCGTTGGACGCCGTTCTCTAAAGGGGTGACTTATCAGAATAAATAAAAGATATTGGGACTTCAATGTAAGGGCATAGCTAATGAAATTTTAAGTCAGAATGTTGGCGGATAGTATATTTAACTTTCTATTATGAAACTTGCAATTTGTATGTTTTCTCTATTAGGCCTTACATTAAATTTATAAAATATTGGTTACATTTTTTATGGCTGGCAAACCTATTCGAGAGCAGCAAGATGTTTTAACCACAAATTCGAGCGGCAAAGCTGCTCAATCCGAGCGCAGCGAGGCGTTTGGGGGTTGGCGAGCGTTAGCGAGCAGGGGGCAAAGCCCCCTTGTTTAATTTATTTAGCCAAATTTATATGTTTATGTAAAACAGGAATTTTTGGTAAAATTGACAAATAAGGTGTTTTTGTATTTTATGCAAACTTAAAAAAAATAATAATTACGCTGTAGATTATTTTCTAATATTCTAATTAGTGTCGCAGACTGGCAGAAAATTTTCTGCTACTGGGAAGTGCACCAACTCTCATTACGGTCACACCGATATTGGGCGGCTGTCGAGGATCCGACCTCCAATCCCCGATCATGAGGTTGATACTCTAACCACAAGGTTATCGGAGCCTACATTTTGATGGTTTTTCCTGTTTCCTTAAGAAAAGAAAATGCCCCAAAACCAGTCAAATCAAAACACTCAACAAAATCTGTGGCGTCAAAGCTCCTTCCGTTTCTATGGTTATCGTGAGGTTTCTGCCAAACAGTTGGCGTTGATTTGGTAGACCATTGCCATATCCTGTACAGGTTGGCCTGATTTGCGAGAAACTTGCAAAATTGGTTTCCGCTGCTGCATTAAAGTCAAGATGTTTGGGATTTCTTGACGTCGCATTCAATTCGAGCCGAATGAATCGTTTTCTCGCCAACGTCCAACAGGGGAACTTTCATTGCCAATCGAGAGAAAAAAAGCGCTTGGAGCAGAATTTTTTTTGTTTATGGCCTTTTTGAAACATTTATTTAAACCTTTTATTTTTCCCCGAAAAATCCTTTTTAATTACTTGGATGCATATTTATAAATAAAATTTTACATTAACTAGAATAATTAATGTTCAAATAACTATAAATATTCCTTCCGAAAATAATTTAAACTAAATAAACAATTGTTGCTACTTATGTGGACATTCAAATCATAATTTTAATGTTTTATTGAGAGGTACTATTTTTTAAATTCAATGTATTCAGTATAATACAATGGTAATTGTTTACTGCATAATACATGGAATATTGCACTTAGATTCATCAATAATGGTGGTAAATTATTCAAAACAATATTTTTAAGATTTAGAAACAAATTTAAAGTGCAGACTATAATTTAAGTTTAATTAATAGCTTTGAATAATTATACAACATTAATATATCTATTACATTAATTAAAAAACTTATTATTCGTCTTTAGTTGCAGGATTTATTTCAAATAAATTAAAACTTTTATCTATAGTATTCATATCATTTTTCATTTACAAAAACATCACTTAGTCATGTTATAGTACCAAAAACGTAGATATTTCATTTAGTGAATTATTTTCTTGAAAAATAGAAAGAAAAATTAAATTCTTGTTTTTTTATTCAATTTAGAACCAATTTTGGATTTAACATTTTGAATAAAAAAAAAAGTTGTGCTGCTTTTTCTAAAACCTGTCTATTATTCATTAATAGACCCCAAAAGAAACCCCAAAAAGAAAGAAAATGTTTTCTAGATTCGCTGTAGTTGTTTTTGCAATACAAATTATTTAAACTTCATTCAGTACATCAGAATTAAACTTTTTATATCATTTTCTTGCATTCGCCATCATTCTATAACTGTTACATTTTCAATAAATTCCTTTTGAAAAAGATATTTTTGGAATGGAAAACTTTTGGTTATAGTAGAAGTTATTTACTACATTAAGTAATTTTAAAAATCCAATTATAAATAAATAAATACAATTTTAAATTATTATTTAAATTTTTTTTGTTTTTTTTTTAAGATTCTGTGTGCACCCCTTTTAAAATAAAAATAATCTCATTTCATTAATTTCTTATTTTAAACAGTAAGTTGAGTTTCTTTTTCAAATTATTCGAAATATAGAATCCTTCCCCCATTGTTTGGTTTACCTTAATTTAGGTACAGAAAAGTAATATGCAATGAAAATGAAATGCTTTTGTTGCTATCCTATTTTTTGGATTGGGAATCGGAATACTTTTCCAGCAGGTGCAAAACACTGAAGGTGTGAGTGACCCGTTTTTTATTAATATTCATATGCTATTCTCATCTTTAGCATTAAAACATCTGCTACATTGCAGCTGCATCCACATACTTTTAGTCATATACTTCAAACAATATAACAGTTTTCATTGCTAACTCATGTTTGTGTCTTTTTACTACATATGCACATTTTCATAAATAAAAGTACATTTGTTTGTACATAATCTTTACTGTAGTTTTGGAGAATGTGCTTTTATTTCTGTAGATTAATTAGGTTTTATTTTTATTATTATTTTTTTGTCTCTATTAATTTTATATTATATTTATAACATATCAAGCATCCTTAGAAATATTTTTAAGTTTTATTTCTTCCAAAAATCTTAAAAGTTTAAAAAAAAAAAAAATCCTGGATAATGAAGTAAAATACAAATTTTAACCAAAATTATCTAAAAGAGAGAAAACACTGACTTAAGCTTATTTGCTAAAGAATTTTTGTTCCCCAATTAAACACTGCCTCATTTAAAAACTGAATAAATTCTTTTGGATTGATTTCCAAGTTATTATTTAATTGATTGCATTTTCAGCTTCAGAGCCTAGCTTTTGGAAGTGCCAAGCCTAAGAAATCTTCCCATGGTGGTAAAGCTGTGCAACCCAGTCAAAAACAATGGGAAGAGTGGAAGCAAAAAGATACTGAGGTTTGTATCCCCTTAGGTAAAAAATACTTTATGGTATTAAGCTTTATAAACATATTCTTAATAGTATGATTATTCCAGTTTGTGTCAGAAACATATGAACAAGATCTTCAGGAAGCAATACTTCTAAGCACAATAGATTATGAAGAAAAGAAAGATGTAGGTATTTTCCCCCCCCCTTTTCATTTCACAAAGAATTCTAGTTTGAAATTTAACTACTAATTGCACTTTAAAATCTTATCTATGTAGAAATTTTAATTATGTAGCCATGGTCAATTGGGATTTGCTTAAGAGGGCCATGTTTATGTCCAGAAACCTAATTGTTCATTTTTTTTTTTTTCTTCAGCATTTCATACTGAAATATCAACTATTGTTGTTATTTACTGTAGTAGTAGTTTTTTTTTTTTTTTTTTTTTTTTTTTTCCTATTATGAAGATATTTTCTGTTCTATTCAATAAATTATTTCATTCCTAAGTTTTAAATTTAAAAATTTAAGTACTACAACTATCAGTTTTCGTAAACCCCATATTTTTTGTTATGTTATATATTTTCTTTTAATAGGTTTATGATGCTATTCAAAAAGAGACTGAACATAACAAGCTGGGAATTAACAAGAAAAAGAAGAAAAATAGCCAAAAGAAGGACAAAGGAGTCATGAGTTTAGATGAATTCCAAAGTTTAGATGCAGCAGAAATAGATGCTGGAAATTTCCAGAAAACATATGGAGGTAAATATCACGTTGCAGTCAGGTTCTACCGTTATCTACATGCTCATTTTTTTTTTGTCAATGAAAATTTCTTTATTTTAGTTTATGTTACGGTCATTTTCAATTTAAGTAAGAATGATTTAATAACTTAAATTGTGTCTTTGGAAAGTATGGAAAATAGTTTTGTTTTCTCGTTGTTCTACTTCACATACGATGGAGTACAATAACAGGTTAAACATTAGTAACATGCATGTTATTCTGATTAAGTCAATTTAATTATTTATTAAAAGAATTTTGGCTACAGGAAAGAACTTCTTCAACGATCAGTTAAAAGCTATTTCAGCGCTATTGGATGATGGCAAGTTGATTTATTAGTATTCCGTAAAAGCAACCTTTTAGTGACAGTCGCCAAACTTTGATAGAATGCATCAAATCTATTTGTCAAGTTTCAGACTGATTGGATGGCAGCAAGTGGAGTTAAATAGACCTCTGTAGATTCTCCCACCATCGCCAGCCCCCTCCCAAAATCGAAGTTAATATAAAGGATATAAAAATAGATTTTTATGTCAATTAACTTTCGAGAAAGAGGTACATGAAATCTCTCAAATGAACATTTCTGGTATACAGGGTACCGAATACCTGTAACAGCCTAAAGTATTATTATGTCTTATAATTACAAGTTACATAAAACTCCAGTGGTGTGGTGTTACAAGTTCAGTTTCTTGTGGCTGTAGTTTGAGTGTATCTATGCATGCTTGAGATTCATCTTTAGAATCTTCTTTAGTTATCCTTCATAGCAAAACAACTACTAACCACAGTAACAGGTTCTGGTGGCCACAGAAGCGGAGAGATATCAGGGAGCTTTCTGATTTGGGAAAAAATCAGGGAAATGTCAGGGAATTTTTTTAAATTTCGTGAAAATCAGGGAAATTCTGTATTGTTTAAGGCATTTTCATCCATATTTTGGCGCTATTTACCCGGAGATTTGTGGTGGTAATCGTTAGAAGTTTAATGTTACGGAATAATTTAAACTTTTTATTACCAGTAAAACTATTTAAAAAAAATTTGCATATTATCTCTTTAGCATACGTATGTTCTATTTGATCAGGGTGTCTAGACATCTGGAAAACCTAAGAAAATTGGGAAAAATTGAAAAAAAAGTTTTCCCGAAAATCAGGGAATTTTTTAGAATTCTGTCAGGGAAATCTGTGTATTATCAGGGATTTTTTTTTCCTGAATTTTTTTGTATAATTGATAAATTCATAATCAAAGTGGCCACAAAACCTGGAAATCAGAGAAATGTCAGGAAACTTTTGGATTCTGAAAAAAATTCGGAAATTTAAAAAAAATTTATGAAAATGAGGGGAATTTTCTATTTTTGTTTTGAAGGTATGCTTCCTTGTTCATCCATTTTTTTTACTCCTTTCACCCGGAGAATCATGAAGGTAATCGTTAGAAGTGTAACTTGCAGAATAATTTTTACTTTTCATTACTGTCAAAATTATTTTTAGAAAATTGGCATATGATCACTTAAGCATGCATGTTCTATTTGATCAGAGTGTCTACTCATCTGAAAAAATTGGGGAAATTTGAAAAAAGTTTGCCATAAAATGGGGAAATTTCTTAGAAATCTATCAGGAAAATCATGGAATTCAGGGTGGCTACAGAATCTGGAAATCAGAAATTTTCACTCTTCCTGAAAAATCAGGGAAATGTCGGGGAATTACGTAAAATTTCTCTTTAATCAGGGAATTTTGAAATTTGCGAATTTCCCTATTTGCATTTCCCAAGCGGGTGCGGACATCTTATCTTATAACTTAGAAGCCTGGCCGTCGGTGCTTTATTGTTAAAAAAAAATCTTTAAACTTCAATCTGATTTTGCAAACATGATTATTTTTCTTTTTACCTTGCTTTTTTTATCAACAGAATATATTAGAACCCTAATTATTTACATATTATTTCTGTTAGATTTTTAGTTATTCTATAACTTAACCCGGTCGTTTGCGCCTTATTGTTAAAAAAAATCCTCCAAAATGTGACTGCACCCTTTTCAGACATGATTATTTTTCTTCTTGCCTTGCTTTTCTGATCAACAGAATATATTACAGCCCTAAATTCTTTAGTATTTCAAATTGATTCCATTAGATTTTTTTTGTTTTTATTAACCCTTTACAGCAATGTGTTATACAGAGTTCATCCTAGAAATAAAAAAGGGCAGGGTGCTATTTTCCAAAAAAAGGGCAATTCCTGTTTGCTTCATTTAATGTGTACTTTTGCAGTTTAAGATAAAATTTTTACTGTACAAAATTTTATTTCTATACATCTGTGAGTATTAAAAAATTTTTAGAAGCTGTTTATTTCGGGTCTTTTCTTTCATACAATATATAGTTTATCTTTTGTCAACTTCAAAATCCAAAAGACATAATTTTTTATGAAATATATGCTCATGCATGCACAAGTGTAATAAATATTTAGATTATGTTTTAAATTTATACTATAAGCAGGATGCAGCTTTTGACATATATTAAAGAAAATAACATTTTTATTTGTGTTATTTTTTTAATTAAAAAGAAAAGATTGTATAAGTTTTGCTTTTCCTTGAAGTTAGTAAATATGGATGTAGTTTGACAAACAATTCACAAACTTTGTGAACTTTGTATTTTTTTTTTTTTTTTTTTTTTTTTAATTAATGTTTTCATTCTTTTTTTTTTGCTCTAAAGATGCTTGTTTTGATTTTTAGGGTAAATTAATATTTGGTGCAATTATACTTTGACTATTTAGAATTGATTACATTTACTTAAATTTATATACTTTTAAATTGGCCATTATTTTCTTTTTCTTTTTTTAAATGATAACGTCGATAAAGATGCACATCAGGGAATTTCTAAGAAAATTTCCTAGAAATCAGGGAATTTTGTTTCTCAAATTCTA
The DNA here is from genome assembly GCA_963978545.1 of Linyphia triangularis. Classification (NCBI taxonomy): domain Eukaryota; kingdom Metazoa; phylum Arthropoda; class Arachnida; order Araneae; family Linyphiidae; genus Linyphia; species Linyphia triangularis. The sequence goes on from OZ021722.1 coordinate 108,504,350, forward strand.
TAGCCACCCTGAAATTCTTAGTAAATTTTTTTTCCTGAATTTTGTGGCCACCCTGTTAATGTTAAAATATGGCTAAATACTATTACTGCATTGGCTTAAATTTAACAACCATCCATATGATTGCTAAGTTCAATAATTTATACATTTCATTGATTGATGTATTTCATGCTAATTTTTAGTCCATTAATTAAAATTTTGTGTACTATTTTGAAAATATAATATTAGTCTTTAATTCAGCGAAGATGCCCAGAAGCAGAATAATATATAATGTTCTGCAACGGGACTTTTGACAGTTACAAATGTTCTGCAGACATTTTTTCAAAATTTCCATTATGACATAAAAGAAAAAAAACCATAAAATTAATACTACACATTTATTGCAAAATGACAATGACGAAAAAATTATTTTTCAAACCAAGGCATACATTCAAAATTTGTAACTTTATCAATGACTTTCAGCAAGAAAAGCGTGAATTTCTTTTTCTCACTCGCAGGCATTTGTTCCAAACTTAAAATTGTTCTGCAAGGACTCTGATTGTTCTGCGACGTACGTCGCAGTTTTAGGCACTTTCTGCTTTCGGGCGAAGATGTATTAAAATTTTCTGTAGCTGTTAAAAATATTCTGTGGTAAATTGAATTAATTTTATAAACATTGTATTGACACAATTTTTTAATATTATGAAAAGAATTTAATACTTTTTATGGTACACAATTTTATCAAAGTGTAAAACAAATGTATACAAAAACACCTTCTAGTCCCTAAAATAATTCTTTTTCAGATTCCTCTTTTCCCAATATCTCAATTTTTATGCATCTATAACACTCAATTGATAAATTCTTCAAAAGTATTTTTTATTTTTAATATATGTAACTTTGATGTTTTCTTAAGTAAAATAGTAAAACATTTCTTAAACTTTTTCTGAAATTGATCTACTTCTGTCCAAAATAGACCTGGATGATTTTGAAGTACCTCAAAAACCAATTCCTGCTGATTGTGCAAATTTCTTTGACAAAATAGAAGAAGATGCTGAAAAGATTATAACAAAAGAACAAAGGCAGGATCGCAATAAAGTAGTAGATGTAAGTCTATTTTGTTTCTTATATTATTTCAAGTAAAGTTTGAAACTGTTAATTTTGTATCACTCTAAATCTCTATAAAATTTTTACTCTAAACATTTCTTGGTAGTTTAAATATAATACTAACTGGTAACTGAAGTTATAGTACATAGTGTGACTTTCATTTTATTAGATAAACTTCGCAAATCTTTTTTTTTCCCTCATTTTTTATTTACTTATTATATAAGTCTTGCTTAGTCAATTTAATTTTTATGGTTTTGTAAATTTGTGTTTTATGCTTTAGACACAATTTTTTTCTGTTCTTAAGGGGACTTGGTACCCTTCCAACTTTTTTTTTTATTTAAGCCTTTAAAATTATAATTTTAGCATATTTGGAAGTATTACTAAGTAAAAATTTAATTTTATTTAAAAAAAAAGTTCACATAGTGTTTTAAAATTTGTAAGAAAATTCTTCAAATTCCAATTTCTATCTTTTTTATTTTTCCATGTTTTTTTCTGATTTTTATAATTGGAATAGAGTTCTGAAATTTTCAACTCATGAAGTTTTGGCCTTCTAATTGTATACATGTCAAACAGATTGTTAAAATTTTAATTAGTTCTTTTTTAATAATTTTTTTTAATTAATTTTTTTTACAAAGTTTTTTTAAACTGAGATACAACTTTGAAATTTTCAACATAAGTAGTTTTATACTTCTAATTGTAGTTTTGAAAAACAGAATTTTAAATTTTTGTTTAGTTTTTTTTAATTAACAAATATTTTATAAAATGATTTCTAATAGGGCTACGGTTCTAAAATTTTCAACATAAGTACTTTTGGCCTTCTAATTGGAATTTTGGGAAACCAAATTTTAAATTTTTATTCAGTTCTTTTTTAATTAATATATATTTTATAAAACAATTTCTAATAGGGCTACAGCTCTGAAATTTTAAACACATGTAGTTATGGCCTTCTAATTGGATTTTTGACGAGAATAATGTAAAAATTTCAATTTTTTATAATTATTTTTTTTAATTAATATTTTTACAAAAAGCAACTTCTAATAGGCCTAAAGCTCTGAAAATTTCAACACGAGTAGTTTTGACATTCTAATTTTACTTTTCACAAACACATGTAAAAATATTCTCAAAGGGGTGTTGCATTATTGTATCAACGGGGAATTCTTATTTCTCAACTGAGGAGGGGCTTCTAATATTAATTGTTTACTCTGCAATTAGTTTTTAGTGAGTCAAGCGAGCTTATGTTTACGCAGCAATGAACCTTTAAGCCATGCTTGTATAGAAATAAACCTTTCAGTGAGTGCAGTATGCCTGTGCTTATTATGAACTTTTCAGCCAGCAAAACGAGCTGGTTCTTGCATAGTAATGAACCTTCCGGAGTTTTCCATTAGAGTTGAAGAATGAATATGTTAATAATAAATATGCTAAAAATACACTAAGATAGTTTGAAAAATGTTTGCTGTTACATTTTATAAAAGTAAACTAAGAAAACCAACTTTCTATGCAGTTTTAACAAAATAAGAGTAATTCTAGACTATTAATTAATTTTACAAGGGCTAAAATAATGTTCAAGTTTAAATTCTTTGTACTAATTTATAAGTTTGTTACTTATTTAAAATTTTATTTAAACCATTTTATAACTAAATTTGATGTAAGTTAAAAGTCATGATTGAATTTGAATACTACATATGACTGATGTAAAATAAATTGCTTCGTACTTATTTATTTTCTTTATTTTGTCAAAAATTAATTCGAAGTAAGTTTTTTTTTTTTTTTTAATGTGACCTTTTATCAGTAATCATTGCATATACTTTCTCAACCCAATAGCCTGTCAAAGAATCTGCTCGTTTCCTACAATACAAAGAAGATTTACGAAAGAAAGATGAAGAGATAGCCTTGTTGAAGGAAAAAGTAACCAAGTTAAAGGTAAATGTACCTTGCATTTTAAATGATGACATACAAGCAGAGGCTGAAATAAGCCTATTATAGCATGACGTTTTTAAAAAACCTTGAAAGGGGCTTGAAAAAAACCCTTTCATTTTCAAGTGCTCGAAAACCTTGAATTTTTTTTTAATGTGTTGGCGCACTGTTTAAAAATGACAGGAAAATGCATTTTCAATTCAAGCTGGTTAGAAAAACTGGAACATAATTCAGGATTCCTAAGTGTTGGATCCGCATTTTGCACGATGTACTTTGTGTTGCCAAAAATTGCGGCACAGTATCAATAGGAAAGAAAGTGCCCTAAAAAGATTAGTTTCTATAAGAAGTTCGATGAGCATTGTTTGAACTATTTTTAATGATAAAAAATACTACGAAAGCAGATATTGTCCGCAACAATTAAATCGTCATCGATATCATCTCACACAAGCACGATGGAGGTACGTTGTAGTTTAAAACAAAGTTTTTGATGTTGAAATACTATGGACATTGAAAATCATAGCTTTTATAAATCAAAAGAAAACACTGATAAATTATTTCGTTGCATGTTCGCTGCTGGCACGATTCGATCGTAATTTTCATGTGGAGAAAAAAAAAATATGCTGTATATGGAATCCAGCCTTATCTTCAGAGTGTATTAGAAGACAATTTAATCACTGAGAATTTCGTACTGTTATTTGACAAAAGTTTCAGTATGATGAAACCAAAAATAAATAAATCTTCACTTCCGAAATTGGAGTAATATGTAACTAACCGAGTGCTACCTACTTTACTTACGTTTTTAAGGGATATAGTACTGTAGCCTCTCGATGTATCGTTCTTGTTAGAAGACAAACAAAACTCCTGTTATATCGGGCAAAATGATAAAATGTAAAAATGAGAAATCAGAAAAATGGGAGACAAAGCAAAAGCGCAATATATTCAAATGCGCGATGTAACGATGCGTTACCGTACTGCTTCTGATAAACTTGGAAGATTTTTTTTTCTTCTATAGTAACTTAAAAATTTCATTCTGTTAAAACCTAAAAAATATTTTTTTGTATTTACTTGATTTAAACATGCACCGTTAGCTGAAATTTTTTTTTTTTTTTTTAATGTATATTTGTGTTGATACTGCATCTTTGAAAAGTGCTTGATAAGTCCTTGCATTTTTTTCTTCAAGTGTGCAAACCATGTATAAATATTTACCAGAGTTCATCCTAGAAATGAAAACGGGCAGGGTGCTATTTTCCAAAAAAAGGGCACTTCCTGTTTACGAGGGCACTTTAATGGCAAATTGCAGAAATACGCTTTTTCTGCCACAATTTCAATATTGTTATACTTTTCTACCACGATAAATAATTTTCAATATTCTGAAGAAAAAATATATAATCAAAAACTCGTTCAGAAACTTAAAAGATATCAAAATACTGATAAAATGCTTCAGTCCTAATTCTGCTGGAATGAGACTGAGAAAATTATTAAAATTAAAGTGCAATATACACAGTAAAATTTTCATCAAATAGTAATTTTTATAAAATTACCAATTTATAATACTGTAAAATTAAGATAAGAATGTTTTAGTATAATGAAAATGTGTTAAGATAAGAACTTTTCTCTCTTTCAAAATTTTCTAAAGTTTGAATGAATCAACCTTAAACTTCATCTCTTAGTTTTGCTATTGTCAGATAGAGAATAGAGTTTCTCCAAATTTAACATTATTCATTGTGGGATATCACAAGGAGTATTACGACTAAAGAAATTGGACTATATCCTGAAATTTTTGCATTTTTTTATTTTCCAAATCGGATCAAATTTAGCGTCAAAACGGCGATTTTTTTGCTGTGCATTCCGCTATTATGTAAGCTATAATAGAAGTTTTATTTTTTTAAAAATCGGAAATAATCTGGGATTTTGGTTGCATTCCTGTTATGTTTAATTTTAAATATGAAACGGATGTTTAGAAATTAATTGGTAGCAGGCAAATTACCAAAAACACCCCCTAAATTTAACAGGACATCGCGATTACGCGTGTCCAAACGGAAATATTCTTTTTAAATTCTTAGTGTAAACATTTGATAATTATAAACCTTTAACTAAGTTATTCAAGTCTTTCAAATTCCTTTCTTCACTATTTTGAAGGAGACATGGTAAAAATCCAGCGAAATACACTTAATCAAAACACGTACGAAATGGCCATCGGAGTTTACTAATGTGAACTTGGGAAATTGTAAGACGGCGCCCTACAATCCACCTACTAATGAAACACGTTATATAGACATATACTCAATGGTTTCAGTCCGATATATACGTTGCGCGTTGGAACATGAATGCGCATGCGCGACAGCCTATTTCAGTAGGGGTGATCCACATATTGCGTACTGTTGGGAGGGAAAAAAATTAAAGTTTTTCGAATTCTTTCAAGATGAAATTTTTTCTGAAAAAAGGCAGGAAGGGCGCTATTTTTATAGAAATAGGGCAAGAAGGGCGCTATTTTTATAGAAAAAGGGCAGGCAGGGCGCGCCGCCCCTCGAAAAATGCTTAGGATGAACTCTGTATTTACATTGCATTTTTATTGCATACAAGAAAACTGTTTTACAGTTTCAGCAAGTCGTAACTTGAACTGCTTTTATTTTTCTTTATTTTAGCTATCCTTTAAATTTTTGTTTATTTAATTTGTTTGTTTTCTCTTTAATAATTTACTTGTGGCTATTAAATTTTTATTCTGTTAGAGATGAATTGACATCTTAGCTTTCGTTGATAGGTAGAAAAACTAAAATTATTTGTATTAAAGGCCAGACTATTTGAATATAACAAATGTAACTAACTCTTTAAGTGGAAGTGTTTATGTAATATTTGGCAACAATAGGATCAGTATTTCAGAACTAACATTACATTTTTTTTAGTTAGATCCATCTTTAGTCTGAAATTCATTTTTTTTTTTTTTTTTTTAAATTGTGAAACTGTTAATATTAATGAATAATTTTTATTTGCAGGATGAATTAAAGAATGTTAAATCTAGAAATAAAAAACTATATGGAATCCTGGAATCGGGAGAAAGTAAGTCTGCCACAAGCGGAAAATGCTTTTTATACCCAATATTATAATGACATATTTAAACAAATCAATTTTTGTGTTTTCAGTCCTATATGCTAAATTATTTCTTAAATGTATGTAAAACAGTACATATAAGTGTAAATGACTTACATCATCTTAAGGTACAAGTGAGTCCGAGTCAAAAAGTAGTCGATTGTCATGGTAACTGAAGAATTTATTATTCTCAGAGACAAAGAGAGAGAGAGCAGTAATATAGTGACTGGTGGAAAGATAAAGTGTGATTGTGCCCAGCCAAACTGAAATCTTAGGCTTTTGCAGGTTGTCAGAGTGACGCATGCGCCAAAGACATGGATGTTACTTCAGAACTTGTTTGAGCCAGTTCAAACTGGCAAGATCCAACCAAATCTATAGAGCATCTCACTAAAAGTGGGACTGAGTCGGGTAAACTTTTATACACTATAAAAAAAAAGATGACTTGAGGAAAATACATTACATACATCTAAGCATTTTTGTATTTTCAAATTTATTTTTAGTCACCATATCTCGACACATCATCTTTTAAAATTACATAATCTTTTCCCTTTAATATTATTACAAAAATGAATCATTATTATGCATACATCAATGTTGAATGTTTTTTGTTTTTTTGTTTTTTTTTAAGTTTCTGTTCTTATGTTATTTGTATATAAAGTTGTATGCTTTACAAATTAACTTAATTATTTTTTATTACAGTGCGAGAAAAAGCAGAAATACTTGTACAAATTGACCAATTAATATCTGTGAAAGATGAGTTGAATGAACAGGTAACTTATTCTACAACATATTACTCAGTATTTGACTATTTAAAATTAGTAAGATTATTTGTGTTAATACACAATTTTTCCAAAGACAAATATGAAAACAAGTATTTAAAGTTTTATTCCACTTGGCTAAGAACTTTACAAAAAAGAGGCATTCTAAATTATGTTAAGAAAATAATAAATTTTATACCTTTTATCTTTTTTTTATTTCAGTAATATACTAAATGAGGTTTCTAAGAATACTTTTTTACTATCAATTAACCCATATGTATTATACATAGAGTATTGAAAGTATAGCATTCGGTCAAAAAATTCCCCCCCCCCCCCCCCACGTTTTGGAACACACTGATTTCCAAAAAGTGATCTAGAGAAAATATGTGTCTGTGGTCAGCATAACTCCCAAACAAATTGAACTACGATGTTCAAATTTGGTATAGGGGTTGCTGGTGGCCATGGGACCTACCATTAAGGTTTTCGTCAAAATCGTGCATGCGCATTAAGGTAGCTGAAAAAATCATGTTTTTCATTAATTGCTGAAAAACAGCTCCTACGATTTTGATAAAAATCGCTGTGCTAATGCCTCTTAAGGTGTTCTAAACATCCCCACCTCCGAAATTCCTGTAAAAATGCCTTAATGGCGTAAAAAGTTGAAAAACGATTGCCTCCAACACAGTTCTCTTTCCTTGAGCATACCTGCTCAACAATCGTTTTTTCTTCTCCCCTCAGTTTCATATATAATAAAGGATAGTATAAGGATTATCGAAAAGTACATCGCCAAAATCACAATTTTGGTAATTTTTTTTATTATTATTATTATTAAGATCCATACAAGAATTATCGCAAAAAAATATCGCCATACTGGCCATTTTTTTCTAAATAACTGAGGAAAATATAATAACAGTAAACGACGCAAATCAACATCAGTATTATAGTGTAATTGAAAGTTGTGCGATGTTTCACCCCCCCACCCCCCCAAAGCAGAAATTGCCTAAAACTGCGACGTACATCGCAGAACAATCAGAGTCCTTGCAGAACAATTTTAAGTTTGGAACAAATGCCCGCGAGTGAGGACCTGGACACAAATCTATAAAACATCTTAAAGCAGCCCTTATTTCTTTGCATGGACCAACTTACCACAAACGTTTTATACATAGCGGTTCTGTATCAATGTCTAAATATATAACTTCCAAAGTCATTGATAAAGTTACAAATTTTGAATGTATGCCTTGGTTTGAAAAATAGTTTTTTTCATCATTATCATTTTGTAATAAATGTGTAGTATTAACTTTATGTTTTTTTTTTTCCTTTTATATCATACTAGAAATTTTGAAAAAATGTCTGCAGAACATTTGTAATTGTCAGAAGTCCCGTTGCAGAACATTATATATTATTCTGCTTCTGGGCACACCCCTAGTTTTTGATAGATTACTACTGTTGGAATTTAAACTTTCTGATTACTGTTAAAATTTTGGCAACAGATAGTACCAGTCTTAATTGGTTAATAATAACATGTACCTACTGGTCTTTTATTTCTTCTATTCTAATAATTTACAGAGTATTAAATGTAGGAATATTTTCAGTTAAGTGAATACCATACAGCTCTGGAACAAGAAAGATCGAAAGTCCATGCTTTGCAGACAGAGTTGAAGAAATATCAGGTACGTTTAGTGATATCAGGTGTATAAGTGTTTTCAAGAATAATGCCACTGCTTCAGTTCCTAATTTCTACTTCAAAAAATAATTTCCATACACAGAACCATTCCATTTTAGTATTTCTATCATGAAAGTAAGCACATTTATTAATTAAAAAGTTAAATTTAACTTTATAAGTAAATGCATCTCTTTTATTCATTTTGCAAACTTAACACTTTTTCTCTATTCTATTTTTTATTTTGCTTTAGTTACTACTTAATTAAGAGTGATTGTTAGTGTTTTTTCTGCCTTAATTTTTACTTAATAAAATTTACAAATGGCTTACTGGAATATACATAAAATTTTTTTTGATTTGATTTGAAAGTTTTCGGTGAAATTCAATAATTTTCTCCAAATTTAGCATTGTCTGTTATGTTTATGTTCAGCATCCACAGGGCGTTTAGCGTTGGTCCCTTAGTCCCTTAAAGTACCTTTTTTTTATTTTGGTCCCTTTTGTCCCCTTTTTTTAACATTTGGTCCCTTTAGTCCCTTTTTTTAAAAATATATTTGTACCACGTGACCAGCACGCGCCATTTCCCTTTTTTCCCTCTTTGTCGAACACAAGAGGGAACAAAAGCAGACCAGAAATCCCTGTCACGTTCAATTACGTTGAATTAGCGTTGATTGGTTGAATGCTGTTTACAGAACTGGTTTGGTTCTATATCGAATCGTTAAAGTCAACGGTCATGTAATCGTTCGGTAGCTCGAAGCTTCGTTTGGGAACTACAGATGCTAATTCCTCTACTGGAACGTCTGTATCGCCAATTGTGTTACACACATCTTCTCCATTACTTCTCAATTTATGTTCCAATAAAGAAAAGGAACTAAAGGCTGAACTTCTTTGGGCAATGAAATGTGTGATCTCTAACTATGCTCTTCATACCAATACGGACATTAAAGATTTATTTGGTGCAATGTTTGGCACTTCTAGTGTTCCTGAAGGTTTGTCTGCAACCAAAACTATGTATTTGATTACATAGGCACTGGGACCCTATTTCTATGAAAATGTAGTAAAAGATATAGCTGGCCCAGCGTATACTCTATGTTTTGATGAAATAATGAATGAGTGTGGCAAGAAAGAGTTGCAAATTGCAATTCATTGTTGGTCGGAGACAAAAAACAAAATTGTCCAAAAGCACATTGAAACATTTTTTTTAGGCCATGCTACTGAAAAAGATATGTGAGCAAAACTGTCCCGAGATTAATTAACAAGAGTCTTTTGGCAGTTCGGGAAAAATCTTTAGTTAATATTGGGACATGCAGCTTACATAAAGTTCACAATGCCTTTCAAAAAGGTGTAGAAGCGATGGGTGATGAAGTGACGCAGCTAGTAATATCCATTTACTATTATTTTGATGGCTGGCCAGCAAGATGGGAGGATTATTGCAAGTTGCAAAAAGAATTGAATGTTAAAAGTCATCGATTTATCAAATATTCACCCTCTAGATGCCTGACTGTAGGGCCAGCTGTTGCAAGAATACTTGAACAGTGGCCAGTAGTCGTTAAATATTTTCTAAAATTTTTTCCTTCTCATGCCACATCAGCTTAACTACAATCTAGTCAGTATCAAACAATTGCAAGACTCCTTAAATCTAGCATTAAGGCTGAATTAATTTTTGTTCTTGATACTACCAATTTTTTTTTCCAATTATTTAAAAGATTTTTCAAAATGAGGAACCTATGGCTCATAAATTGTATGAGGAAGGAAATGATCTGCTGTTGCAGCTTAAAAGTAAAATATATGTAATTCCTGAAGATATGAGTGAGAAGGAAGTTGAAAAATTGCCATTAGGTGATATAAATTACAGCTTAGAGTTGAGTAATGAACTGGCAAAAATGAAAGACAAGGATGAGAAAAAATTCCATTTAGCAACTCAAAAGTTTTATATCGCAGGATATTCTTACCTCAAAGGGCAGTTAAAAATGCATGGTAGTTTACTGTCAGATTTGCTATGTTTAGCGAATTAAAGCTTCAAATTGACTACCAGCGAGTCACAAATTATCGCTTTAGGGAAAGCTCTACCCTTCAACGTGGACATTTGCCGCCTGGTAGACGAATGAAGGGTTTTGAAATTTGAAAATATCGAATCGTTGAAAGAAAGTTCTATCGACCAGTATTGGCCTGCAATTTTTTCCATAAATAATGCATCTAATGAAATCAAATTCCCAGTAGTTTCCAAAGTAGTGATGGCCATGTTAGCCTTGTCACATGACAATGCAGCAGTAGAACGTGGGTTTTTGGCATCTGGCAATGTTTTGACTTCTGACAAAACTTCAATGACTGAATTGGGTTTAAATGCCGTCTAAATATCCTCTCAGGATTGAAAAAATTTGATAATAAGCCTTTCCTAGTGCCAACTATGAAGGAATTGCTTTTATTGGGTTCTAATGCACATAAAAGCTACAAAGATCACTTAGAGAATGTCAAGCGAATCAATGAGATGAAAGAAAAGGATGCAGAAGAAAGAATAAAATTGAAAGTTAGAAGTGAAGCAGCTTCAGAATTGAAAGAACTTAGCTCTAGTCTTATAGTTAAAAAAAAAAAAACGAAGAAGAGAAAAGGAAGAAAGCAGCTGACAAATTACTTAATGAAGCGACAAAAAGGCTAGAGAGTGCAATTAAATGAAAGAATTTCGAAGAGATGACTCTTGCCTAAGGAATGCTGCATGGTGTGTAAAGATTAAAATGTTCTGAAGCAGAAACTTCTAAAGAACTAACCTACAATTGTTAAACATTTTGGAAAGAAATTATAAGATATTTCTTCTTTTTTTTAAGAAACGGCCAAATATTTAAATAAAAAGTTTAAAACTTACAAAAAAAAAGGATAAATGCATCAAGCCTTTTTAAAACCACAATGAAATTCTTAAAATAAATATTAGTAACCTAAAAGTACATTTGTACATTTTAATTAACACTACTTTATTATTTTGCAAGTTTTGTAATTATTATAACATCTTTTTTAACCTCAACCTAACTAGTTCAATAAGGAATCAAATGAAATGGATTCTTAAACCTTTTTCAATGATAAGTAACTGTCACTTTAAAATAAATGTGAAAATTATAATTTTAAGTTTACTAATATAATTTACATGTTTCAGCCTGTACATATTTTTATGTAGCTCTCTTCTTAGTTTGAATGAATAAGCACTTTTTGGTGTTAAATATAGGTTTTCTGCCGATCCTAAGAACTCTAGTGTTCAATCATGTGTTAAAATAATCCGATGCAAAGGTGAAATTTGCACCCCCAAAATTGTTATTTGTGCTCTGTCTGTTTACAATTTTAAAAATGTGGTAATCGTAATTTTCAGTGTTTTTTTAGTAATATACAGTCAATAATTAATTCTTTTCTTTGTAATGTGCACTCCAGATGAATGTTTGGAGTGCAAAGTTTGCGCTTGGACAAATAATTTTTAATTCAACCCCTTAAATTGTAGGTACTGAATACTAGTCATTTTTTTCTATGCCATAAAAACAAATTTTGCTTAAAAGTCCCCTTTTTTTTTACTAGTCCCTTTTTTTAATATTTTTGGTTCCTTAGTCCCTTTTTTTGAAGTTCCAAGCTCCTAAATACCCCTGCATCCAATCAGACCACTTCATGTATTGCACTTTGTTTCGCTCTAAAACCGCGCATGCGCAGAGCTTGTTGATGGTATTGATTGACAGTAAATAAATTGAATTTCAAACAGCTATACAATATATATAACGGCTATACAAAATATATCGGATAGACAATTATAATAATAGAGAAAAATAAGGGGGACACATTAAAGTAACTTTTGATTTTATTCTGATGTAATAAAAATTTATCTTTGCCGTTCCGATAACTTTTTTTAATATCATTCAATTTAAATAAAAGCAACTTTTAATGAAATTTAAAAGTTGTTTTCGGCCGTTTCGATGTATTAAAGTTTTTATGTGCCAAGTTTCGTACCACTAGGTACAGAACTGCGGATTTGTATTGGGTTCAGATGGAACTAAGAAAACAGGAACTCAGTCTTGTATATGGATATTTAACTAGACTTCTTAACTCAAGGATGAGAGTTTTCCTCCTTTTGGAGGATTTCCTCCTTTTTCGTTTTTATGTAACATTTTCCTTCTCTTTGTCCTTGTTTCGTGGATCCACATTTTTTTATCTGAACCAGTTTTTCTTGCAAAAAGTATACTTTTCCTCATGTCTAAACAAAAGATTTTCCCTCTTAGCTCCTCTTTCCTCCCAGATTACTTCAGAAACTCCTAATATTTGAAATGTAATTATTATATAGTATGAGAAATTTCATTGTATCTAAAATTATTGAATCATCCTTCCTGCATATTTTTTTGTTGAATATTTGTGTAGTCCTTTTGCAAACTTTTTTAATGAATTTTTGGATTTCCTCCTTTTTGCTCTCTGATCACTCTCATCCCTGTATAACTAAACAACTGTTAAATAAGCAGTTTCTTTCATTTACTTATTGTTTGTCTTCATATTTTTTTTCCTAACCTGTGAAGGCATTGGTCTTGCAATGATAAAATCCAATCAACCCAACCTGTGATTGATTCCACTTTTTAAACTACTGTTTAACTTTTTGTATCAGCTGAACTTAAAGTTGAGATGTAATTTTCCTTCATGAAAAGTTTGTTTAATAATACTTTGTGTTGGATTATTTATTTTCCTGAATTTTGATTGGTCAACTGATATTTTCTGGGCATGTACTCTTCTTAGTATTATGCAAATATGTTTGCAAAGACATAGCTTGCATTACATTATGCAAATATGTTGGTGAGAGAAGAAAAAGTTTCTTGTGAAACGCAGCAGAGGGTATCTGACTACCTTGGAGTTAGGAGTTTTTGATTATGTGTTAACTAAAATTAAAAAAAAAAATTTCAAGCCCTTGTCCTCAATTATTTTCCACTGCAATTTCTATTTTAGACTAAATAAATTATAGTCTCAATTTTTAATCTCATGAAATTATATTAACAACTAATGAAAATGTATGTATATTTCTAGGGAAATAAAAAACCAAGAACAGAGTCAAAATGACCATAAAGAAACATGGGCGTTATGTGATACAATATGTTTTGTTCTCCTCAGCTGCATCTGTGTAATTCTGCATGGTGGAACTCTTAAACTTTTCATTGCAATGCCTCTTTCGGAAAAGTTCCTTTGTGTATCATTGTGGCCATAGCTAAATATTACTTAAAGATTTCATTTCTGGTAAAAAAAAAGATCTTGGCTTATATTTTTTTGTCATGGGAAATTGTTATTTGTTGTAATATTGTCTGTAAATGTCCTTTGTGGGTTTTTATTGCGAATTTTTATATTTTTGTTAGTTTGTTATTTAAACTCTTAAGTGTCATGATTATTTTTTCATACATGATAATTGTGCTGATAGTACTGTGAGTTAAAAACTCAATGTATTGTTAATGCTAAGTTTGCATACATGTGTAAGTATTCTTTAATAATCATGTTTATCTTGGGATATGAAAATTTAAGCGTAATGCAAGATGTTGAAGGGACCCATCTAAATAATATTATAATTTTCTTTTCTTTTTTTTTTGGAAAAAGGTTTTTTACCTTAAAAAAGAATGTCAATTTTTGGAAGCCTTGGATTTTTTTTTTTTTTTTTTAGATTTTTTTTTAAATCTCTGTGTGTGAAACTATATCTCGATAATTTTTACTTTTTTATCTACTTAAAACCAGTTTCTTTAATTAAAAAGCCACTCAAAAATATTTTTTTACTTATATTTCGATACTTAATCATTAATTCTTGAGTGCCAAAATTTCCTTATTTCTTAGATTACATTTTATGAATAAAATTTGTGGATTACTTTACAATTTTGGAGATGCCACTCTTATATTTTTAACTTACGCAATAAAACAATTGCAGGGAATGAAAATAATATAGGAAACATTATTTTTATCTTGTAATAAGTGATCAGGTGTTTAAAAGGCTATTTCAAATTGTAATTTTGTTAATTAGAATGAGAAGTATATAAACTCTTTGAGTTTTGGGTTTTGTTTTGCCATTATGCCCAGTTTAATATTGTCAGTGTTTCTGGACTCTTGTAAATTATTTTACAGTTTAAGAAAATAAAAGATTTTGTATTTTAACATGTATTTGCTGATTTTGCATTTTATTATAAAGAATAAGGAATCTTTAGTTCATATCAAATGTAACAGAGTGGTCACAGAACCGGGAAAACCTGGAAATGTCAGGAAACTTTTTAAAATTTTATGAAAATCACGGAAATTTTGTTTAAGGCACATTCATCCATATTTTGGCGTTATTTACATGGAGATTTGTAGCGGTAAGCCATTAGAAGTTTAATGTTATGTAATAATTTTTATTTTTTTTACCATCAAAACTAATTTTTTAAAAATTGTATATTATCTCTTTAGCATACATGATCTATTTGATCAGGGTGTCTAGACATCTGGAAAACCTAAGAAAATTTGAGAAATTTGAAAAAAAGTTTATCCTAAAATCAGGGAATTTTTTAGAAATCTGTCAGGGAACTTTTTTTCTTGAATTTTGTGACTACCCTGCGTAAGAATAAAAGGAAATAATTAATTTCTTAAAAGGCAAGCCCTAATTTGTATCTAACATTCCAACTTAAAAATATTTATTGATAGTTGTGTTACAAGGGGCTAAGCTACATTTTTATACACAGATATAGTCATGGATTTAAATTTAACTGGGTATGTTTCTATAGATAATACTGTGCTCAAAATTCTTTATATTTAAGATGGATGTCATTTATGAAACATTTTTTGCATTTAGTAGATTCACAAATTTAACTAACAATGTTCAATTTGTAGTTAATAGGTTCTATTATTTGGAATAAGCTCTATTTCAGTAACTGTTACCCTACTATCATTAAAGTATGTAACTAAATAAACACTGTTCATCCATCCTATCAATAAGTTTTGTTGTAAAATGTTCATTTAAACTTTATGAGCGTGAGAATAGTACAGAAAATAAAATGTTGCATCGATGGGTTTGAAAGACTTGAAGCCAAAGCAGATCAAAACTTACAGAAATTTATTCCGATATAAATCCAGAACTTCTCATTTTAGTAGACTCAATACAGCTCTTTACACAACAGTAGAGCACAAAACAGCAGTTAAAAACTTGACAACACAACTGCTAAAAATCGCCGCAAAAGACAATGCAAAACAGTTCACTTTCGGAACTATCTGAATGCTCGCTGAGAGACAGCTAACTCAGTAACTCCAGTTAACTAACCCCACTCACGGCCGGCCTTATATATAGAAAGTCAATACTTCGTGAATCTTCTAGAGATAGAAATTTGGAGGACTTTCCATATCGTAGTCGAAAAGTCCTATACATGTACATGGGGACCAAAAATGTCGCCAAGTTTGGCGACAAAAATTAGCCGCCAACTTGGCGAGATTGCCATTACCATAATGTTAAATGACCTGCTCTTTGTAAAACTCGCTTCCCAGCATTATCTCTGTAAAACTCGTTTTCAAGCATTAAGGGTCACATTGCAGGAAAGCAAAGAAAGATAAACTATTGCACTGCCTTATGCGAAATGTACATTAATTTATCTCTTTACATAATTAATGCTACGAAATATTTACAAATATACAGAAATTCGTAACAATATGCATCATGATTATTAAGATTTCGTTTTCAGAAGGAAAGGTGGCACCGGATTACAAACAACTCTTATTCTTCGGAATTCTATTCTTAAATTAGCAGCAACAAACTCACTCCAGAATTTATACGGTTCCTGTGCATATGGAAAGTCATGATTTTGAGCAGAAAAATTGTCATAAGTCATTTAAATACAGTGGATTTCTAAACATTGTAAGTAAAATCACGTATCGGTGACGTCATAAACGCCATGATCGCTAGTCAGCTCATCAAAAATTCATCAATGTTTTTATTTACGCTTTGACGGAAACAACGGTCACAGTTAAAAACCGCGGCCAATGAAAACATTTCTGAGTTCCAAATTTGTGACATCACACGAGTGAGGTTTCATAGGTGAAAAAAAATTCATAATATGAGAACTACCATGAAGGGGGGCCACTTTCGGTGCGTCCAATTTTAAGATAACTTTGGCATGTTGGATGTCATTGGATTAGCCATGAAGAATGAAGAAATTGCAGGACATATACGTATGGCTAGGGATAGTGATGAAATTCTCGTGAGTGACCTGGCGTAGAATGTAAAAGGCGTCACGGATAAAGAGAAAAATTATGAAACGGACAAATTAAAAAAATAGAAGTCGGCAGTGTTTTAAAAAAAGTTCTGATTTCTCCAAAAGTAAAAACACTTTTGAAAAGTAGAAAAACCACCAACCTCAAAAACACAAAAAACTTTCTTGCAATCAAAAAATTCATAAACATGATGAAAATTTTCAGCTACAAACACAGGGATATCAAAAATGATCAACCTCTGATTACAGCTCTCTGTTGTGACTCGCTTAAGAACGTATGCTTACTTAGTTTATTTTTAAAGTTTAAGTTCCGCTTCCATAAAAATGTACGCCGCTTGAGGTTGGCCCTCGTCTTAATCACTATATAAACCTCCCCCCGTCCCCCCCCCCCCAAAAAAAAAAACCTTTCCAAAATGCATGTATCAATCAAACAAAAGCTTACCACAAACACTTAAGTTTACTACTTAAAAAATTCTTTATAAAAATTCAAATGCGAGCGTTTGAGCATAGTTTCTCTATACTATTTTAAAGATTACATCAACATGAACATGAATATTTACACTACTTTGCATTTCCTACCCATCCAAATGAAATCATATCTCCTCCAATATTCGTGCAAACAGCCATAAATTAGTTTAAACGCAAGCAATCTTAATATTCCTATGACGGGCGCCAACCTCAAGCAGCGTAAATTTGTATGGGAGCGGAACTTAAATTTTAAAAATAAACTAAGTATAAGCATACCTTCCTAAGCGAGTCACAACCGAGAGCTGTAATCAGAAGTTGGCCATTTTTTATATCACTGTGTAGCTGAAAATTTTCATCATATGTTTATGATTTTTTTTATTGTAAGAAAGTTTGTTGTGTTTTTGAGGTTGGCGGTTTTTCTACTTTTCAAAAGTGCTTTTTTGGGGGATATATATATACTGTGTTGATCGAGCACTAATCTCTCTTAGCCTGAAGTACGAACACACTATGAGTGACTGTTCCTCAGTTTAGCACCAAGTGGCTCGATTCCTTTTCGAGTGCGGGTAGCATAGTTGTTTGAGGATGTTTTTTTTTTTTCTTTCTTTTTTGAGCTTTCTTTTAAGTTATGTAAATAAATTTTAATAGTTCAGCGTTCCCACAGTCCTTGGAAAGTCCTTGCACTTAAAAAAAAAAAAAAAAAAAATTATGAAATTTTATCCTTGAAAAAAGGATAAGGTCCTTGAAAGTCCTTCAATTTTTAAGTGACCACCGATAATCACCATTTTGTATTTTTATATCTAAAGTATGGTCCTTGAATTTTCTAGAAAGGTCCTTGAATTTCCTAAAAATGGTCCTTGAATTTCTTAAAAAGCTTAAGAAATTAAGCATGATTATTTCGTTGATTTTCTGATAAGTGTTATCCAGCGTAATGTTGCGTGTATTGATTATGATGTTATGGGATATTATTAAAAAATCTAAGTCTTTTATTGCTTTCAAATGTTTTCCTTCAGTTTCCTTTATTCTTAACTATGTAAGTAAACGGCGCTGTCAGTTATTTTACCTGGCATGATTTCTTAATTCAAGCGACTTTTCTATTTTCTGATTGTTAAATTTTATAAATTTACATTTTATATGTCAATATAAGTGAAAGAAGAATCGGTCAATTCAAATTTATTTTTAGAAAATCATTAATTTAATTATTTAATATTTTATTTATCAATAGATAGTACTAGTTGTTGAATAGAAAAAGTATACTCCATTGAGGGTTGCCAATGTCCTGATGTACTTACATAACCTTAAAGTGGTCAGATTACATTTACTTAAGTCAAACTACATTTACATGAAAATGAATATAATGTGTTGGATAAAAGCTTAAAAACGAAAGTTAGCACAATGAAAACACACCAAAGACAAACAATTACAGTAGGCATCTTTAATGGGATTTCAATTTCAGTTCACAATCAATAAACAATCCCTTCAATTTTACAAATAAATTACGGCTTCGGAATAAAGGTAAATCAATCATACCAGTCAAATTTAACAGTCTATAAAAATTATCAACATATCTATAAATATCAGTCATCTCGATTGTCCAAGGAATGTGGAACATATCTTCCAGAGCCTTTCTTACCAACCTCTATAACCAGGTCCCCATCCTCCAAGACCTTGTCCCCAGCCGCCATATCCAAGACCATGTCCCCATCCTCCAAGACCATGTCCCCAGCCACCATATCCAAGACCATGGCCCCAGCCGCCATATCCTCCCAATGCGCCTAGTCCATGCCCCAAGCCAAGACCACCATATCCTCCGAGCCCTCCATGTACCCAGCCATTATATCCAAGGCCACCATATCCTCCAAGACTACCGTACACGCCTAATCCTCCGAGACTATGTCCCCATCCACCATGGCCAATCATTCCAAGGAAGCCGGCAGGATGGACTGGTGATGCCAAGTAACTGCGGTATATTGGATAGTTTGTAACAGCTACTGGTGCGTGGTAGACACTCGGGAATGCCGCTACCCCATAGCCAACCGGGGATGGCACTGCCCCATAGCCAACCGGGGATGGTACTGCCCCATAGCCAACCGGGTATGGCACTGCCCCATAGCCACCTGGGTATGATGCTGCCCCATAGCTACCACCATACACGCCTCCGTTGGCTAACTGGATATCGTAATGATGGGCATCGACTCCATGGATCGAGCCCACTCCACTATGCATGCCTCCATATCCGCCATGAGCAGCAATTAAAGGGGGATGACCCAATACGCCGCCATACCCACCGAGTCCGCCATAGCCGCCAGGAAATCCGCCCCAGATTTGCGAGGATGCCAAAGCAAAGTAGAGAGTGAAGAGGATTGCGATGAATGATCTATGGCAGTCCATGACTGTTTGCTTTCCAATTGCAGGGCAGGCTGATTAAAACCAGGAGTTTTTGGAGTGTGTGCTCGACTCCAGGATGACTGTGGATTTTTATACCGTTTGGGTGATCCATATATTTGGCAATAGAAATTTTCATTTGCGATTTAAGTTAATTGAATGGCGTGAAGGAGGAAAGTAGTGACAGTCCACATCTGTTAACGTCGTTTTTCAATCGGGATAATCGTCTTTTTTTTTTCTTTCTTTTTCTTGTGAGCAGCAATGGAAAATTCATGTTTGTTTTTTTTGCAAGAAAGGGTAAAACAGATGGTCATCAATGAATGCAAATTAAATTAGCAGATTTATGGGAGACAGGCTTTGAAATCAATTTCACCTATTTCTGATTGAGCACGCAATATAACTACGTTTTTTTTTATTTCATCAAATCACACCTTTATTTCTATTCAACAATATCGAAGTCATTTGCGGCTTAATTACTTTTTAAAGTCTAGTAAAAATAAAATATATACCGTACGAGTAAAGGTAAAATAAAATCTGAATACATGTAGTTGGGGTTTTGTATAATTAATTGATTTTTAAATAAACGTAATCCCAACATGTGTTTTACTACTAAGTTAATTGAGATGCGTATTTTAATCACGTGCCTTTAGATGGAAGAGAACGTTTAAGAGTTATCCCTGATATGCAATATAAAATGTATTAGGGCCTTAACTGGTCTGATACGACTGGTCTTAACTGAATTGGAAAATTCTTTTAATGTATTTCGGGTTAATTTCAGAAAAACAACTATCAAATGTACGGGTCATTCTGCAAAATATTTCTATTTTTGATATCACAAATTGAATTTTTTTATTGTTTAAAATATTAAAAATAAATTTATTATGTGTGCCTGTCTTTTAAAACACTCTCCAGGATATATACTTAAAACATCGGGCAAAATCTAGAAATCTATAGAAAGTAAAAGGGCACAGAAATAATCACATTTTATAATGGAAAGAGTTTTTTTTTTTTTTTTTTTTTAAAAAAGAAGAAGCTTATTGTAATGTTATGGTGTTAGACAACCTGCTTAAATCGTATCTGAAAGCGGTTCTCTAAACGGTCTGCCTGTCTGATCGTATTTGAAAGCGTTGATCGTCAGTGTTAAGCTCGGATTTCGAACAGCATCCATCTGCATAGATACCCGAATTCAGAGCTCGCCGAGATGCATGGATACCCGAATTCAGAGCTCGCCGAGAAGCATGAATTTCTTCTTTTGAGTTAACAACATGGTCTATAGAAGTCCTATTGGATATCTATAGTGACCAAACTGTCAGTTGCTGCTAAAAATGTAAATAAAATGTCTGCCATATTTACTAATATCCGCCAATCCATGTACCACCACAGCTCAAAATCTTGTATTGCTGTTGGTGGTCGCCCGTTCAAACGCCTATTTTACAGTACCCCCCAAAAAAAATCAGAACGATGGCTATATCTTCGGTTCTAATTATCGTAGAATCTTACGGTTTGCACCAAAATGTTTTGCTTACGATTTTTTATATATCTGATGCAATTTTTTTTTTCTTGAAGGACCGTTTACTAAGTAAAAGTAACGCTATCTTCGAAAATTTCAATACGAACCCTTATTTTTTATCACTTCATTCGATTCAGAATACATCATTTACTCTTTAAATCAAATTTCAATGCATTATGTTGAAAAACCCGTCACTTATGAGCGAAAATGTTTCGACCACTTTTTGACCGATCTTCAGGGAATTTCCATAAAACAAAAGATATTTTTAAGGTTCTACTTCACAGCCGGAGAAAGTGAACGGTCAGTGCCGCGTTTCACAAAGTTAAAAAATACAAATATTAGTCTAAAACTGCATAGAAACTACTTGGATTTATAGTGTCATGTTTAAGATGAATACAAAAATAGCAAGTAAACGTAAAAGTAACATAATTTATTTACAACATTAAAAGTGTGCATTCTTCACACGAAATAAATAAAATATCGAAAACTGTAATTGCAGAAGTATAACGTATACTACTGATAGTTAGAAAATTAATAAATATAAAATGTAGGCATTAGTAAACAGTATTCAGCAAAGCGTGATTATTTTACAGAAACATTTCACTGTAAACACAAATGTAACTTGATCGTTGAAATTATTTATAAAATGAAAAAATCACATGATTCAGTAAAATTTTTAGAGGATAACTTATTGAAATTGCTTAAAAAATTTTGTTTTAAAAATCGATGTAATTCAAGGAAGTAAATTAAAAAAAAAAAAAAAAAAAAAAAAGGACACTGTTGAAAACCACGCAAAACATATGTTCCACGATTCCAAACACGTTAGACATATTAAAAATATATATACAAAAAATAAAACTGCTTTGTTTGTATAATATATATATATATATATATATATATATATATATATATATATATATATATATATATATATATATATATATATATATATATATATATATATATATATATATATATATATATATATATATATATATATATTTTTTTTTTTTTTTTTTTGTAATTCAAAGAAATTCTGTTCCGATTCACCCCGCTGTTCCTATTCACCCCATTTTATGATAATTGAACGTTGTGCGATTTTCCACACCTCTAGTTTACCTTGAATTAATCTTTGATAGTTTTCAAAAGTCGTCTACTATACGGTCCCTTAAAGTGAGCGTTTTGTACATTTTCGCTAAAAAATCGAGAACTAAAAGTCAAAATGAAAAGAAAAAAATTATGGGGGGTTTCAGACCATGGTCAATCTAATGAAAGCAAAAAAATATATGTTTCTATTAAAAAAAAATTTAAAATTGTTTTATTAATTAATAATTAGTTATTAAAAAAGAAATTGATGCAAAAGTTGATTGGTATTTATGTTTGGTCATTTAAACAAACTATCTTTTGAAAAAAAAAAATTACTGAAATATATTAATTATTTAAGTATTTATGGCCAAAAAACCAATTTTTTTTATTTAACATTAATTTATCATTTTCTTTTTATCATTTAAATTACAAACCATTCATTAGAAAATTACGAATTTTTGTATTTCGACATTTTTTTGGATGTTGAATCCAAATATGGGATAATATTATGATATTGCTATTGAACTTTTAAAACTTTGGTTCTGTTTTAATATGTAGATGACCCCTCATGACAAAAAAAACGACATGCAATTATTGAAAACCTTCCACGATTTACAACGGTACCTTTTGTTTCTTATTTCAAGAATTAGAGCACAAGATATAGCCATAGTTCTGATTTTTTGGGGGGTTTTGCCTACACCTTTTGACTTTAACTGTTGTTCTCGTTAATGAGTTGTTCATATCTCCCTTACGTGCCAGCATTTAAACACGTCATTTTCGCTCACACATTCCTTTACAAAATGTGCTTATTTTCGGTACCCTCTACCTGCCAGGATCGTTACTGGCCATATAGACTGAGAGGCGACTGCAATTTTTGGACCCCGTCGAACATCATTCTGAATTTTTTATAGAAATTGGAGAAAAGTGAGTAGATTAGGAATCCACTGGTCTGCCGTGGCAAAAATGGCCGAAACTGGTCAAAAATCGACTTTTAAAAAGTTGAACTAAATCCAATTACCAAATACATAACGTATTTGCCAAATATACTACAAATATACTTGCCAAATAATGAGCATTTTTATTTTTTGATTTGGTAACCCTAACCCTCACTCTTTAATTTTAAATGAAGAAGGTTGCAGACGATTCGAATGTGTGGCTATGGCTACATATGCTTCTTTCACAAATGAGCCAAATTGTCAAGAAACATTACGTCACTGATGACGTAACTGATGTCGCCAATTTGGCTTACTTTTAAAAGATATAAGTTTTCTGAGCCAGAGATCAGAAATCGTTTGCGCTTTTTCTCATTGAAAATCAAAATGCAGCGGGTTGCCAGGAGAAAAATGTTGTTCTCTTTTTGGCAAGTTATGACATATTTGGCAATCGGATTTTAGTTCAACTCATTCCAAGTCGATTTTTGATCAGTTTCGGCCATTTTTGCCACGGCAGACCAGTGGATTCCTAATCTACTCACTTTTCTCCAATTTCTATAAAAATTCAGAATGATGTTCGGTGAGGGCCAAAAATTGCAGTCGCCTCTCGGACTAATACCGTACGTAATACCGACAGTTACGTGGCGAATACCTAATTGCAGTGAACAGGCTGTGTTCCATCTTTACAAGAAGAGTGAGTTTTGATTACAAACCAGGTTGAAACGTAAACTCTCATCGAAACGCATAGACACGTAGAATTCGATTATCACGAGTTTGCCATTGAGCAAAAGGCATTTCACCTGAAGTTTTGTTTGCTAAATCCTTAGGAAATATGCTTGCGAAAATCGTTGAGACAATTTTGTGCAAATGTGTTTGTCCCTGTTTTAATACCTTTAACAGAAAACTCTGGTTGAAACCAAATGGATCTTTTTCACACTTTTCTAGATCTTGGCCAATTTTCCCTGAAAATGTATTTGGATTCGTTGTGTTTCCATCAATTTATAGAAACAAATATCGAAAGGATAATTCGTTCTAATGCAGTAGGCATATAATACACTGTAACGGTTTATCAAACCTTCTTTTAGGTAGGCGTATGACACATCCATATTTACCTACATCCAAGTTATTTCTATCTAACTCCCACAAAGGACTATCAAGATATTTTTGATTCCACAGATAGTAATTGGTGATTCAGATGTGCTAGAAGATGTTGTAATATAACATAAGAATAAAGCGTAATGCAGCTTTCGTTGCCTCGATCGCGAGACCATTGGATCTCGAGACAGATACTTTACCGCTCTGCAAAAGAGTACTCCAGTGCACAGAAGCTTTATCTGTTATTTGAGGTCACCACACAGCCTCCTCCCAGCGACGAAAGAGCGATAGTGTTGTTCTGATCAACGTCTGATTGGAGTTGGAGGTTTGGTATGCTAGTTGCATCGTTGTGTCCGCTTGTTGCGGTGTTGCACGCGAGTTGCGTATGTAATCGCTTGTTGCGATGTAGTGTCTCCTTTCAGAAGCGCCGATAGATGGCAGCATGATTTGTTTCAGTCCGGGTCATCAATAAAGCGTAAGCAGCTTTCGTTGCGGGCGACGGATCTCGATCGCGAGACCATTGGATCACGAGACAGATATTTTACCGCTGTGCAAAAGAGTACTCCAATGCACAGAAGTTTTATCTGTTATATTTGAGGTCGCCACACACAGATAGTATTTGGTGATTCAGATGTGCTAGAAGATGGTATAATATAACATAAGAACATCGACTCTGATGGTTCCAATATAAGGAAGTATGCTTTTTAATAATAAATGAAATACGCTCTTCAAGAATGCTCTGTAAATACATTTTGCCATCCTTTTCTAATATAATTAAAGTTTTATCGTTTCGTCTGACGAAGTGCAAAGCTGGTATAGTAGTTCAGGGTAACTTTGATTCCCATTTTGTGTAGCTTCTTTAACCTCTCTTATGTTGTAATAGAATTTTCGGATCTACTGGCATAAAATGGAATAATAAACCCTAAATTATAACTTAATTTACCTAAATTAGTGAATTATGAGGGTTTAAGGACCAACTAATAGGTAAATAACTTGGTGCAAAGTTATCCTGTCATTCGTGGTAACTTTGAACCAGTATCACAAATTACATATCAAATGCTTTTTTTTATTCAATCTAAAAGTTAGGATAAATTTGAATTGGTAAAATTAAGTTTTCAAATATTTGAATCATCATCAGCTGCAGGTCTCAGTCAATATCACAAAGTTTGCATATTTTAAATAACGCCACATAGAATATATTAGGTAGGAGCAGTGAATGAAGAATAACATGAATTTATTGCAAAGAAATAGTTGTTAATACAACTAGTGGCGAAAATAATACTTTAGAAAACGAGGTAAAACGCTTATTTGACGAATGCTAATAATTACAGAGTAATAATTTACAGAGTTTGAAAGAGTATTTTTCCACTTGTTGCATACAATATTTTTTTGTAATAACGTGCAAAAAATAGTTTTAATACATACATTTATTGATGTTGGAAACTCGAGTCAATGAATTTCTTCTGAAAATGTGTCATTTCAATGCCAAGACATCATACTTCTTCACGCATCTCACCAAAAGCCTGTGGTCTTTTGAGCCAATTTGGCCGGGGTACATTTCTCCATCGTATTGAATAATTAGGTAGTTGTCAACTTTGCCGAAATCATAACACATACCTATGCATGCCTTACATATGAAATTCTTGCCTCATTCATGTGTTCAACAGCCTCCAATTGAGCAATCGCTAATTCTTAAGAAACATTCTCCTTATCAATTTTAGCCATCGATATAGATAAACAACTGGATAGACTGCTTCATTGTCAATGCAAATAGAAAAACGCGCCTGGAATTGCGAAGCTGGTGGGATGATTAACCAATCACAATTCACTTTTATAGTTGGGTGGAAATGCGAAAACCCTTGTAAAATGCTAGAGTATATATTTTTTTGCACATTATTACTAATTAAGGTCTACTATTGACATTTCTGCTGTGTACAACCCAAAATTTTATTCTCAATCCTCGGTAATCCGTATTTTTTATCCCACCAACGGCATCTGGCAACGGCTTCATTTTCCCAGCGTTAAGCAGTCTATCCAGTTGTTTATTTATATCGATGATTTTAGCAGTATAAACCCTGTCAGGTTCCCATTGTCTAACATGTTCGGCTTTCCTCTCCTCCGAAAATGATACACTACACTGCAACCTGCATCATTTAGCTTAGGACTTTAGTTTTTGCTGTCTCCATACATAATTCAGATGGTAAATGATATTGGACGATCCTCTCATGTTCTATCTATTCCTTTGTCATTTATTTTATGTGCCTTTAACTTTACATTGTTTTCATAGAAATTTTCCTCTTCCTTCACTGAATCACTTTTTCCAGCAACGACAGGTAGGCAGTAATTTTTAGCTCTGAGAATGACTTCATTATTTCTAATGCTTTCTATAATTTTGAATTCAATGTTTTCATTGGGAAGATTCCGTAAATAAAGTTGCATTTATATGTATATAAATTTATTTAAAAGCAACTACAAATAAATTTGAATGAAATATGGATTATTTGTGCAATGTATACAGTTCAGCCTGTGATCAGACTAACTTTGAACCGGCTCAAAGTTATACTGAACATGTGGTGTTTTAAAATGATAGTGCCTTTGTTTTTTGCTCTTTACCAAATGTTAACGAATAAATAACCATTTGCCACAAACAATTTCATTATTTTCAGAAATTTGCATATCTGATAATGTGGTAAGTTCATGCTTACATGAGGAAATTAATTGATTTGCATCAACTTCAAATAAGCATTAAAACGGAGCTTGCAAACAATATTTCTGAAGAGCAACTGAACGGACAAATAAATTATGCACAGTTTGGCCAATTCATTTTCTAAACTACAGGGGAAAAATCAGTTTCACTATCTTACCAGAAATGTGCAGCAGTGGACTAAGAGCAGCTCTGTAAAGCTACGCTGAAAACTAGAAGGTGGCTCAAAGTTACCCTAATAACTGTATTTATAGAGCTTCGTTTTCTTCCACAACCGATTTTCGCGCTATCTAAGCGTATTTTATTACAATAATTTTCGAAATCGATGTGTGAAGAACTGCTGAAGCAATAACTGCCCCAGCACTATCTGATACTTCATA
Organism: Linyphia triangularis; assembly: GCA_963978545.1. Lineage (NCBI taxonomy): Eukaryota > Metazoa > Arthropoda > Arachnida > Araneae > Linyphiidae > Linyphia > Linyphia triangularis. The sequence goes on from OZ021722.1 coordinate 108,531,616, forward strand.
TCTATTACTCACATTCTTGGTTAGTTGGTTGTATTCAGATTACCTGGCGCCGTCAGCAACACAAGGGCTATATTGCGCCGAAACATTCGTCATTAGACAAGCCAACATACATTTACAAACACCCATGCCTAGCACGGGACTCGAACCCGCAACCTCGCAGTCTAGAAGCCAGCACACCTCACATTCTTGAAGAACGTGAATGGAATACATCATCACTGTCCGAATGACTAGATTCAGATAAATTTGATACATTTGCTTCGCTGTGTTTTCTTTTTGAAGCTGAGATTTTTACTTTAGCATTTCCCATTCCAAAGTTTTTCTAATTTTATTCGTTGTAACAATATATACGGCTTCGATCACCATTTTGGTATAATTTGTTGGTTTGCCATTCCAAGTATGATTCCGTATGATCACCATTTTGGTAGTTATCTTTATTCTATGGCAGGTATATTTTGGTATCTGGGACAAATGCACTCGAAAATTTTATTACACTTGTAGGGTAAAATATCAGACAATACTCTACTGGTAACGCTAAAGTCTTCTTAATTCTTCCTCGGTATTTTAGGTTGAGATTTAAAAAAATAATATATATATATATATATATATATATATATATATATATATATATATATATATATATATATATATATATATATATATATATATATATATATATATATATATATATATATATATATATATATATATATATATATATATATATATATATATATATATATATATATATATATATATATATATATATATATATATATATATATATATATATATATATATATATGGTTTTCAGATGATGCCCCGTCAACATCGATTTTACTAGTTTGACTGTAGGAATGCTCTTGGATAGTAGCAAATGGAAGCTCTTGACAGTATTTTTTTTTTTTTTTTTCGGTATTGAAATTGCTGTGTCTCACAAAATGACGAAGCAAGAAGCTGCTTATTCACATTTTCTATTTTTAAAAAAATTGAGATATTGCGTTTGACTTTCAATTTTCATACAGAAGCCTCACCTAATTGAAAACTGTTCCCAAAATGCGAAAAATTGCTTTACGATCCACCAGTGGGTAACGATTTACAGTCTGGGAAAAGCTGTTTTAAATAAATTCATTGCTTATATTTGTGAAACAGGCTCTACTCCTTCTATTTTAAAACTACAACGATGGAACACAAGAAAACCTTCGTTGCAAAAGTCGCAAGCCATATTTGTTTATTACAAGTCAGTAAGTGACAACGCTTACTAATTATTTCTTTCAATAATATATTTTTATTGAACTAATTTCCACATTCACCCAGGAGGTATAGTTCATGAACGCATTACCCCTTTAAGGCGGGTTCCCCAGTAGTCATATTTCCTTTTTATTACTTTTATGTTTCATTCACAAAGGCACAAGTCGAGAAATCATAATATGAAAAAGTTAAGAGCTCATCGTCTTTAAGTTACAATTTCAGTGATACACACGAATTCTTAGTCACACACTTGGAGTCACAGTCGGAAGTAAGAAGTCGGAAAGTCACAATCAGGAAGTCACAGTTGGGAAGTCATATATCGGTAAAGTCACAAATTGTTGGTCATTAGTCCGGTTAAAATTTCGAATCCAGAATGGATTCTGAGCCAAGAATTGTATACATCAAACCACGCCAAATTATGGTAACCATAGGCAGTTTGCTTGTCCTTAAAAAATGGAGGTGCTTCCATTTTTTGGAGAAAATCACCTTGGCGCAGAATCCGTACCGCATTCGGAATTTTAACCATTAGTCCTTCTTAGCTTGCGAAACAGCAAAGAATGCGCTTCGAAATAAAGCGTTTCCACTTGCCGGTGTCTTGGCTTTGATGACTGGGTTAGAGGCTGCTTTGTGCTGGTTGGTGGCCAGGTGATGAATAAAGCCATCTCTTCTGGTCCTGCTTCCAGCATACCAGAGTAAGTGATCCCTCTGGTGACTGCTGCATTCCTCTCTGCAAGAACCTCAAGTTCTGTCTCCTCCTGAATTGTAGTAAATGATGGATGGTATTTACACCTAGTTACTCCTTCAATTGGAAACTCCATTTTGTAACTCATTTTCAAATTACAGAGTTTTATACAAGAAAAAGCAGTTATTTCAAGACAAATCTCAATAAACGTTAAGTTACCAGTTTCTTTTTTGTCTGATCTGAATTAAAGCTCTGTTAAAATTTACTATCGTACCTTTTATTGTTACAGCTTTGTATTGCAAATTCATTATTGAAAAGACATATAGAGACTTATAGAAAAGCATTGTTATCAATCATTTTTAAAGCAAAACATTGTTATCCCCAAATACAATACTTCATCATTCATAAAATATATTATTTTTGGGAAAATCTGCCTTATAGGTAAATCGCAATAGGTTTATATTTCATCAAGGGCGCATTTTATTTCGTGGGCGCATATAATCTCTTCGGGTTATTGGGTAAAAACTAAAGCAACATTGATAAAATGGAACAAATATCTCTATATACATAAGGCAAAGCCCTCACTCACTCACTAATTCTCCCACTTCCCACATGTTCACAGTACAAATATCAACAATGGTAAACATAGAAAAAGTTAGCTATTCCGATCTCGATTAACCCACTTTAAGGGGTCGAAAAGGGGTTAAACGTTCCAAATAAGGGATATTCGAATGTCCTACTTCCCATTTCGTCACAACTCTGAAAACTGGTGCAAGTATCAACAAAGACAAACGTAGAAAAAGTAAGCTATTCCGATCTCTATTAACCCACTTTAAGAGGTGGAAAAGGGGTTAAACGTTCCAAACGAGGAATATTCGAATGTACCACTTTCCATATGGTCACAACTCGAAAAATTGGTACAAATGTCAACAATGGTAAACATAGAAAAAGTAATCTATTCTGATCTCGATTAACCCACTTTAAGAGGTCAAAAAGGGGTTAAACATTCCAAACGAGGGATATTCGAATGTCTTACATCCCCTACTGTAATAACTCTGAAAACTGGTGCGAATATCAATAAAGACAAACGTAGAAAAAGTAATCTATTCCGATTTCGATTAACCCACTTTAAGGGGTGTAAAAAGGGTTAAACGTTCCAAACGAGGAATATTCGAATGTCCCACTTCCGACATGGTCACAATTTTGAAAATTGGTACTAATACCAACAATGGTAAAAATAGAAAAAGCATGCTATTCCGATCTCGATTAAACCATTTTAAAGGGTGGAAAGGGGGTTAAACGTTCCACACGAGGTGTATTTGAATGTCTCATTTCCCACAAGGTCACTTCTCTCAAAATTGGTGCAAATGAAAACAAAGCCAAACATAGAAAAGTAATCTATTCCGATCTCGATTAACCCACTTTAAGGGCTGCAAAAGGGGTTAAACGTTCCAAACGAGGAATATTCGAATGTCCCACTTCCGACATGGTCACAATTTTGAAAATTGGTACTAATACCAACAATGGTAAAAATAGAAAAAGCATGCTATTCCGATCTCGATTAAACCATTTTAAAGGGTGGAAAGGGGGTTAAACGTTCCACACGAGGTGTATTTGAATGTCTCATTTCCCACAAGGTCACTTCTCTCAAAATTGGTGCAAATGAAAACAAAGCCAAACATAGAAAAGTAATCTATTCCGATCTCGATTAACCCACTTTAAGGGCTGCAAAAGGGGTTAAACGTTCCAAACGAGGAATATTCGAATGTCCCACTTCCGACATGGTCACAATTTTGAAAATTGGTACTAATACCAACAATGGTAAACATAGAAAAAGCATGCTATTCCGATATCGATTAACCCACTTTAAGGGGTGGAAAATTGGTTAAACAAAACAAAACTTGAATATCCCACTTCCCATATGGTCACAACTACGAAAACTAGTGCGAATATCAATAAAGACAAAAGTAGAAAAAGTAAGCTAATCCGATCTCGATAAACCCACTTTATAAGGGGTGGAAAAGGCGTTAAACGTTCCACACGAGGAATATTCGAATGTCCCACTTCCCATATGGTCACAACTCTAAAAATTGGTACAAAAGTCAACAAAGACAAACATAGAAAATGTAAGCCATTTCCCATTTGGTCACAACTCTGAAAATTGGTACAAATGTCAAAAAAGATAAACGTAAAAAAAGTAAGCTGTTCCGTTCTCGATTAACCAACTTTAAGGGGTCGAAAAATGGGTTAAATGTTCCAAACGAGGGATATCCGAATGTTCCTCTTTCAATGTAGTCATAATTCTGATATTTGGTGCAAATGTTAAAAGGGCAAATGTAAAAAAAATAAGTTATTCCAATATTGATTAACGAATTTTTAAGGGATGAAAAGTCGACACAACATTGAAGCTATACGAGGATTATCTAAATGTCTCAATTCCAATACAGCTACTACTTTGAAATTTAGAAATACGAGCAAACACAATAAACTATTGCACTCTCGATTACGTAATTAAAAAAGGTCCGAAGGGAGTTAAACGTTCTAAAGGAGGGATATTCAAATGTCTCTTTCCAATATACTATTCACAATTTTAAATTTTGTTAAAAATGTCAACAAATTAAAGTTCCTATTTTGCTAAATCAATTAGTCGGGATCGAAATGGGAGCAAACGTCTGAAGTGTAGAATATATGAATGTCTTTTGATCGCTAAAATGCTAATGGTAAAATTTCGTAGCGCAGCACGGGTATTCAGCTAGTGTAGTATATAGGACATTTGGCAATTTTCTTAATTTGGCGATTAGAAAATTCACCAAAATTAAGAACACAGTGACTAAAATAAAATTAAAATATATGTAATAAATTAAAGTAGAATGTAACTTAAAACAAAACTCGTTGCATAAAACAGCATTTATCCGTGGAAAAAATTGCCAAATAAAATAGCGCCAAAGAATTGTCCTATACTGCATCTGTATTACAATATAAAGCTCATTCAAGAACTAAAATGTTTCAAAAGCAAGGAATACTGGACCACTTCTTATATATAAACATGAAAAAAATGAATGCATAATAAGAAATCTTACACACTTATACTTGTTCGACATTCATTGGATTAATTTAACTTACTATTTAACCAAGTTTCTTGTGACTCTGCATATCAAACAATTGTACATTCATTTCATCAAATGCATAGACAAGCATAATGTCTACTATTAGTAAAAAGTCTAGCAAACAGTCACATCATTAGCATTGACAATGTCGCGTTAAAAGGAAACATAGCAACATGTATCCTAATGTGATTTTCCTATAAATATGAAATAAATTGCATTTTGGGAAATTATGCCTGTTCTTCCATATCTGATCTCGTAGGGACATTTAAATTGACATACATATTGAAGATATTTATGTATTAGATCCTAGTTGTTGGTTGTTTTCAGATTATCTGGTGCCGTCAGCAACACGAGGGCGCGCCGAAACATTCGTCATTAGACAAGCCAACATACATTTACAAACACCCATGCCTTACACGGGACTCGAACCCGCAACCTCACTGTCTAGAAGCTAGCACGCTAACCACTATACCGTTTGGTCGGCAATATATTTTAGATCCTAGATATATCAAGATTTAACATAAATCCTTATATGCAATACCCACTTTTATGTGCAACTGATGCAACTTATTTAATTGATTTTGAGTTCAGACCTACTTTTTATATTGTGAGACCACGACTAAGAAAACATTCGATTCCGTGTCATTGTCTAATTTTTTCCCCCCCAAAAAACTTAATAGACTCGTTGCCGATGGCAATGCATTCTATCTGCTGAGTTTCAGATCGATTGGTTTGACGCAAGTAGATTAGAAGCGTAAGTAGAAGCGTATGCGAAAAAAGAGCCCTTTTTCTGATGTTCCCTAAAACTTGTTAGGTTCATTGTCAATGACAATGCATTCTATCTGCCAAGTTTCAGATCAATGGGATGACAGCAAGTATGTTTATTAGACCGCCGCATATTTGCCCACCACAAACAAAAACATATCCACATACACGCGCACTCGAACAAAATCTATATTAATATAAAGGATTTAAAAACGATAACCGCTAAAAAAAAAATCTCAGCACTTTTTATTTAGTTTTAATTTCTCTTAAAATTTTGACTTTACCTAGCTTGGAATTCTTGGGTGCCCTATCTTCAGCGACAATAGATGAATAAAATCATTCGTTAATTGGAAGATAAATATTCCACAGTTCAAAATTATAACCGATAAAACCAAAAGAGAAATATTTTTAAACAGCAAAAACTGGTCAAAAAATAATAGCTCTTAATTTCTTCATCTGCGTTTCTCAATTTTAAGTTTTTTTTAACCCTTTTTCCTCTTAAAATGATAAATTACCGGGTTTTTATTTTCCATAATGGTAATCTTTAGAAAATTCCTACTTTTATTTAAAACAAATTGTTTCTGATATTATATTTGTACTGCCATAGCAACGAAAATGTTTTTAATTTCCGTAATTCGTTCATTAATTTCATACAAATTTTTTATATTTTCTTGCCAACACTAAATTTTTTCTATACTACATAAGAATTCAAAATGTTTTAATAAAAATACAAAATGCATATTTACATGCTAATTGTTTTCTGTTCTTTGATTCTAGCAAGATTTAAGAGCACTTATATAGAATTTACAATGGTATGTAGTAAACTGTACTTTTTCCGCATAGCATCACATTCTGATTGCCCTGAGTGGCGCTGTAGTCGAAGGTTTCTGACTCCGTGTATTAGAATACTTCATTCCTCCCTTCACCTGCAAAGATAGAGGTTGTGATGCACGCTAAACAATGCAAATAAAACCCATTTATATTAAACCATTTGGATTGTTTTTGGACCACCACTAAAATGATCACTTCTCGATGTGATGTGAACACGTCTTTTTTACGAAAAGTATTTAAAATTTATTTAAAAAAAAAAAAAAAAAAAAAAAAAAAACTTCGTTTCATTACATAATTCGAGCAAGAAGAACAAATACCTGCAGTGAAAATACCAAGCCATCAAAATATAACTACTATGCAGGAGGCAGCTTCTACTGTTTGTTGGGAGACGCTAGATGTCTAGACGTACGATTATTTAATTGTTCTGCTCAGTCGACAATAAGTGATAACTGGCCATGTTCGATGGGTTGGTTGGTTTGTACGCTCTACGACCTTTTTTTTGCAAAATAACGACTCATCAAGCGGGGATCTACAGCTTACGATGGATACCGAACAACAACGGAAATCCATGCCTACTATCTTCGATGGGAATTCGCCGCCTTAAGAAAAAAAAAAAAAAAAAACGTTTACTCTTGCTTTGTTGAAATAGCAGTTTTATATGTTTTGTACTGGCTTTTAAACTTTTATATTCTCACTCGTTGTGATAGGGCGACACTCGCAGTTTTTAAATGTTTTTAATATTGGGTATTTAGTGTTAATTTAATTGTGTTTAAGGTATACATATACGTTGGGAATCGCAAAAATTGACCCAAACAGGCATTTTTGTTTTTTCATTCTAAAATGTTCTCCAATTCATTATCTTTAAAATTATACCAATAACTTTCTTATAGTTAAAACACTTTTTTAATTACATGCAATTTCGTAAAGGTCGACGTTTAAAACATATTGGAAAAAAGAAAATGTTGAAAACTTTGAACTCAATTTCTGGAGAACTGCTTTTCATTGTTGAGTGAATGTACTCCAACGGTGACATCTTAAGAGTTAATAAACTGATTTTTAAAATTTAAACTGTATAATTTAGATAACATTTCAGAGCACGGTCTCTACCTGTTTACAAAAATTTGGGTAAAAAATAGATTTTTTTTATGTATTTTAGAATATTTTTATTTTTGGAAATTTTTTATTTTTTCTAGTATTTTTATGTTAAATGTTAAAATTTAAAAAATATTTAAGTTATGCATTATATTTGGCTTGGGACCCGTGTATCAATACCTTGTCTTTAATTTCCAGTAAGAAATTTGTTTCAAAATTAATTAGTTATTATTTTATCATCGTTGCAATTAGGCTTTAATTAGTGAATTAAAATTCAATTAATTAAATAAATATTTTATTTTTTTTACTTTTTGTTACTGCAAATACATTAAATTTTTTGCTCTTGTAATTCTCACCAAAATTTGACACGCTAGCATAAGAAATAAAAAAAAAAATTGTCCAACGTATATGTATACCTTAAGTTCAATGTTACTTTTTTTATCTTGTGTAATCTAAAAGTAAGTAGTGGATTGGCCATAACTGGTGGTTCGATTTTTTTTTTTTGGATTACGTTGACGCCTTTTCGAATTATTGGGAATCTCGTTATATTCCTAGTAAAGTAAATGCTTTGTCTACTGCGGTTACATGTCAACAGAATCTCCTGTTGCCTAAAAAAAAAAGTACTTGGTGAAGGACGACCTGTACCCGATAACCTGCTCACTTCTCAAACTGTCCTACTTAGCCTGACCTGAAGTGCCAACAGACAAAAGTCGTTGCGAATTTAACGCTTTGACAAAATATTATTTTCACTTGATATGTTGAGATCATAGACTTATTATTATCAATAGACTGTGCGTTCCCACTTCAATTATACAACGTGAATGAAACCAAAATGAATCACATGAGTAGGGACTTTTTGGGAGCAGGGTTTCAGATTTGGCGGGTTTCTCCTCACTCAGGCGATAAAGGATAATAAGATTATTGGATAAAGGATTAATTTTACGACGTAGCCAAATTAAAAACCACGTGACTGATAGACGAATTTTGTGATTCATTTTGGTTTCATTCTCGTTGTATGTTTGAAGTTGGAACGAGCAGTCTATTGATAATAATAAGTCTATGGTTGAGATATAAGCTTTATGTTCTGTATAAACTCTCGTGGACTCGTTAGAGACTCGTGGTGACAGTACAAGACTTGCAGCTTTTGAATTTCTTCAACAATTAATCTTTTATTTTAATTGACTTTATATATATTGAGTTTAATCCTAGTGTACGTTACACGATGAATTTGGCGACATTGGTGATGATGCATATGCTTTTTTTCATGGTATGTTTTATGTATTTGCCATCTTCAGGTTACGATTTTCTATGTTTTTGCCTACGCAAATTCTTAGCGACAATCATAAAAAAGTTACTTCGGCTTTGGCAACAGTTTGGCAGTAAGCATCAAGTCATTTCGCGATATTTTTCAAAATCGCGCCAAGCGTGTAACTTATACTAGGATTTTACCTTCCATTTTTGTTATGCTATATTTTTATTGTTATATTTATGCTTTTTTAAGTAAGTAATGTGATGTTGAATATCACACCTGCACCCCACATCTGTGTGACCTCATTCCGTCAAAGATGCAAAGGAACCAAATGCACAACTCAAAAGAAAGGTCTTTGAAACATATGTAGTTAAACAAGGATCCAAGAAATGCGAAAACTTCTCGTTGGTGATCAGCTGGTTGATCGGAAACTATGTGAATTTCTTTGAGCCAATGAAAGACAGACCAAGTGGCATTATATATACGAAACACAGACACTGATCCTGGAATTATGTTTACAATAACTTGTTGCAAATATCAATTATTGCAAAAATTAACCTCTCAACACCACATAAAGCAACGGAAGTAGCTGATATAACTTTGGAATTGGGTCTTATCTTATATTAGCTCTGTTACCAATACTTATGACTTGAGGTTCAGTGTTTAGAACTCTATCTTCTTCAAGAAATCCAACAGCTCTGCAAAGAAGTCGAAATTATGAGACGTGCATTTCTCCATGTTTTGGAACACCCTGATTTCAAAATAGTGGTATAGAAAAAATGTGTGTCTGTATCTGTGTACGTGGTCAGCATAATTCCCGAAAAAATTGACCTACGATGTTCAAATTTTGTGTGTGGAAGGGCGTGTCAGCAATGTCAGGTTCATATAAAAAAAAAAATTCAGCAATTTTCAAAAAACAGCCCTACGCTTTTGATCAAAATCTTTGTGGTAGTCCTTTTTACGATGTTCTCACCCTCAAAATTCCTGTGCAATCTGAACAAAGCCGTTAAAAAATCGAAGAGAAAACATTTTGAACGCAAAGTTCTCTTTTCTTGAGCCAATCAACGATGTTCCTCCTCCGTTTCACTTATGTGTAAGAAATATTTTAGTAATTATCGACAAAAATATCGTTAAACTTGTTTAGTTGGCGTACTTCTTGAATTCATAAAGTATAATTGAAAGTTGTGCGAAGTTCTGCAACACTAATATTTCCCTCATTAGTTTAATTTGAAACTATATATACGAAATCATACTTTAGTTTATTCCTGTACTAACTCAAGTTGCTAAGGTTAGGTAAAAAATGCTGATATTGATTATGTGAAAACTGTATTTAGTGATATTGTAGTATATGACGTTACAAAAATTTCTTGATAATTGAAAAACTCCGCGTTTTAATCCTTTGTAGGGCCATTTTTTTCTAGCAATGTTATCTTAAAAAATTTTTGGGATTGAGATTGTTTGATAAAAAGAAATTAATTTAGCTTATTACCTAAAGTTTATTTTATTTTTAAAATATTTTTTTTTTTTGGCGGGAAGTATGTTTTCCATCACCCACTGGGAGCTATTCAAAGGCAGGACATCTTATGTTTTGATTTTCTTTTTATATCGCATTACATGATATTTTACCACATTTGGTCACCAACTTTAGTCAATCGTACACCATCTGGAACAGTTTTCTTGCTGCTCAGGAAACTTACAGGGCGTCCTTTGCATTCACGACTTGAAAATCCAAAAATGAGTTGCGCTAGTCGAAGTCGAAAATTTAATTGGTCTTGAAGTCACGCGAGTCTTTTCTACGTACTTTCCAGAGAATGAAGGCATTGACAATCGCCAGGTGTGAAAATAGCTTCCCATTGACATTTTAAAATTAATGACGTTACTTCAACAAAGTATTAAGAAAATTATTAAATATAACGTTGGTCACTACATTGAAACTTTTGAATCTCTAATTTTTACTTTTTCTTCGTGGACTGGCACATGATAAACTAAAAACTGCCAAAAACCAATTACAGAAATTGCTCAAGGCCACATGCGCCTTTCTAAAGCTTGGCGTCCACTATCACTAAGCAGAGAGGAGTGGATTAGAGCCAATTACAAGGCTGTCAACGTCCACTGTAGCTCGAGGCTCGTGCTATAGTAGACATTGGCAGCCTTGTAATTGGCTCTAATCCATTCCGCTCTGATCTGCTCTGCTTAGCTATAGTGGACGCCAAGCTTAAAACTAACTGTGCTTCACTCTTGCACATGGTCGCAAAATTTAGTAGAGTTGTTTCCATCTATTAGAGACTATCGTGCTTTCACAGCTCGAACGATAAAGAAGTAATACAGTATTTATAGTATAGTTTTCACGCGTTAATTGTATGGATCCTAAAAATTTTCTCATGTTAGTCTATTCGCTTTTCATTGAATTCATATTGCTTTTTACAACGTTTATCAAACCAATTCGCTGCAATTTTTGACCTATTCCATAGTACCAGAATGCAATTTAGTTTGCTCAACGCCCCAAGCACATTTCCAAGATTCATTGACGATGTTACCAGTCTTTGTCAACAATTCGCTGCAATTTTTGACCTATTCCATAGTACCAGAATGCAATTTAGTTTGCTCAACGCCCCAAGCACATTTCCAAGATTCATTGACGATGTTACCAGTCTTTGTCAACAGTTTGTTCAAAATGCCTTTGGAGGGAGACTCTATGTTATGGACATGAGCGGTATTACGGAAGAAAAGGGGGTGTAGGGTTCCTTCAGTTAACAAAAATTCGGATTTTTACTTTCAATTACCCATATGTATACATAGGGTAATGAAAGTAAAGCATTCGGTTGAAAAAAAAAACTCGATTTGTGTGTGTGTGTGTGTGTGTGTGTGTGTGTGTGTGTGTGTGTGTGTGTGTGTGTGTGTGTGTGTGCGCAATTCTTCAGGTTTTGAAACATCCTGATTTAAAAAAAAAATGATCTAGAAAAAATTTATGTGTGTTTGTGTGTACGTGGTCCGCATAACTCCCGAACAAATTGACCTACGATGTTCAAATTTGGTGTGCGGGTTGATGATGACCCAAGGACCTACCATTAAGGTTTTCATCAAAATCGCGAATGCGCATAAGGAGCTGTCATTGAAAAAATCATGCTTTTTAGTAATTGCTAATAAACGACTCGAGCGATTTTGTTAAAAATCGTTGTGGTAATACCTCTTAAGGTGTTCGTAACATGGAAAAAAAATCTTTTGAAAATCGCAAATCTCACCTTCGAAATTCTCATAAAAATGCGATAAAAGAGTAAAAAGTTGAAAAACGAGTGTCTTTAACACAGATCAATCAGCCCTTGAGCATCGTCCACCAACAATTGATTTCTTGCTTTTTTTCAACCACAAGCAAGGACAAAGTAATGTCTATCGAATAAAACCACCTATTTTGCCATTTTGGCGTGTTTATATATATATATATATATATATATATATATATATATATATATATATATATATATATATATATATATATATATATATATATATATATATATATATATATATATATATATATATATATATATATATATATATATATATATATATATATATATATATATATATATATAAATAGAGTTTGCATACAATAATTACAGGATCATACATACAATATATTATAGGTACAGGATCATACGTATAATATACAATAATTACAGGATTATACAAACAATATACAAAAGTTACAGGATCATACATAGAATATACCATAATTACAGGATTATACAAAATAATACAATACAATACACAAAGTTGACACAGCGTTTGACAATCATACTGGGGAAAATGCAATACATAATGCAAACTGACAAATTTTATAAAATACAACAGTACGCAAACATAAGTAATCAAATATAGTAACTGAATAATCTAAATAAAATATATACAAGTTTTGTAGCGCAAAATATAAGTTACTTACCTACCCAGTGTAATCTAATTATTGCCCATTGACTATCCCCCAGGTAGAATTGCTGAAGTTGATGGTTAATAGTAAAAAACATTTTTTTTTCTTGTTTGCTATCATCACTCTCCTGAATCTTATTTAGTTATATTAAATTCTATTTAATCTTATTTTGTATATTATATATTCTTTTATTATCTGAGCTTATGTTTCAAATTTTTAATTTAAAAAAGTTATTATTCTTTATTTTGCTAAAATATGAGAATGCCATTACCATCCTCATTCCTAAATTTTTATTTTTTAATTAATTTATATTTGAATATTTTATAGATAGACTATTAAATGTTTATTATAAATATTTTGAGAAATCAATTTTATTTTGAGTGTAGCTTTTGCGTTAAGTATACAAATTAATTTTATGAAGAACTTTCAAAGAATTCATTAAAAAATGTATAATTTAAAAAGTACAAATTTTGTATGATCACTTCATGGAACAAAAATGTTTTTTTTTTTTTTTCCTTATAAAACCTACCAATTTCAATTTTTTTAATTTTATGAAGAACTTTCAAAGAATTTATTTTAAAATGTATAATTAAAATAGTACAAATTTTGTAAGACCACATCATGGAACCTGAATAATTTCTTAAACATTTTCTCATAAAACAAACCAATTTCAATCGAAAATTGTCTTAATTTTTTAACATTCAATCTCGAGCATTGCTCAAGATCTGAACAATTTACATATGTGTACACAGTTTTTATTTATAAATCAAACTTGAATTTTTAACGATCATAAAACCATCGATATAAATAAACAACTGGATAGACTGCTTAACGTTGGGAAAATGAAGCCGTTGCCAGATGCCGTTGGTGGGATAAAAAATACGGATTGCCGAGGATTGAAAATAAAATCTTGGGTTGTACACAGCATAAATGTCAATAGTAGACCTTAATTAGTAATAATGTGCAAAAAAATATATACTCTAACATTTTACAAGGTTTTTCGCATTTCCATTCAACTATAAAAGTGAACTGTGATTGGTTAATCTTCCCACCAGCTTCGCAATCCCCGACGCGTTTTTCTCTTTGCATTGACAATGCAGCAGTCTATCCAGTTGTTTATATATATATCGATGCATAAAACTCGGTATAGTTATTTGAATTTTTTTTTATACGGCGTATGGAATTTTCATTGAATTCCAGAGTTTTGTGAACGAAACGCTTAATCAAAAGTTCGACTAATTTCAATTTAACAATCACAACAATCATTTCATGTTGTTTACATTCCTTCGAGTGCATTGGCGTTTTGTTTTTAAGATGTTTACGTCAGCGCTGATACACATTAAACCTCATCGTACTGCGCATTGTAATTCACATTTCCATTTACAATAACGCACCATATTACACACCATATTGCAGAATCAGAGTAGAGCTTATATATTTTTATTCTCATTACTCAGCATTTGTTGACATTCGGGGAAAATTTTGAGTTGCGCACCCAACAAATCATGGGTATATGAGTACTTTTCATGAAATTATTATCTTCCAGAAGTAAGATAAGCAGCGAGTCATCTATAAATGATAAGACTCGATTACTTTTTAAAAAAAAAAAACGCACCTTCATTGCATGCAATAGCACTGTTAGAATCAAACGAAGTATTGTTCCCGCCAATTCATAACGATTGTCTCCTGTTCTCGGAATATTGAACAGCTGACTGTTCTATCGTCTGCGCTATCTGAAAATTAATTACTTATCAATTATTTTAGTTCCGTTGTTACAAGAAGTGCATAATAGGAGATTTGTAATTTGCGGATTCGATTTGGATACTTCTTCAAGGTAAGAGTTTAACTTACAGTTTATCGATTAAGAGAGTTTTATCTAGGATCATATCAATTTGGTAAAGACATACAATTCTCAAATATGTTTATTAAAAAAAAAAATAACAGTTTACCACTTTATTATGAGTTACTGGGTGGAAATTTGCTTTGCAAAAGTTTTTTCGTTTAACTTCCTACACACATACAGAAAAAAAAAAAAAAAAATCGTGCATGTGCACTACTTTACCATATTCGCGTTTTGAAATCGTTTGGGCTTCTATTACTATTTATTTTGCTTACTTACTCATGAGGCGTAAGTGCGTTTGAATTAAACTTTTAAAAAGAGAATGTGAAGACGCATTTTTTTAAAAATAATTATTGAAACTAGTTTCTGAAAATTAGTCAATATTTAAAAAAATATTTACCCAAATTTGAACTGAACGCTTTTAATTTATGAGAGAAAAACACGTTAACTTGCCATTAGTTTCCTTTTCTTCAAAAAATTTTTTTTTTTTTTTTTTTTTTTTTTTTTACAAGTTGGTGTATATGGAGAATTAAGTTTGAAATAATCTCATCAAAATATTTCTTTAATATTACTCATCTGAGAAAATGAATCCATTTGAAAATGGTGATAGAAAATACAATTTGATTGGAATTTTGCGTTCGGTTTAGATATTTATGATTACTGGCTGAGTTTCGTGAGCTTAGAAAACTTTATTAACAGTTAAATTCTTATTTATATAACTGACTTGAATTCTAAAAATAATGTATTTATATTGAAAAATAAATTAAACCAGAAAAACAAAGATCTTAATATAATTCCATTTTAGGCATTACAATCTTTTATGTGCAATTTTAACTAATTTAAGCAATTTTAAGCTCGGATGGATTTTTCATAGTGTTTGACCACTGCGAAAAAGAACCCATCAATTCCGTGCCATGGACTAATTTGTTGTTGCCAAAATTCGAATACATTGTCATCGACAAAGAATCTATCTGCCATGTTCCAGCACGATTGAAGGACGACAAGGAGAATAATTAGCCCTCTATCATATTCTACCCCCCTCCCCCTTCTCCACACACACACACAAAAAGAAACAGAATCGAATATAAATGACTAGCTGAATACCCATGCTGCGCTACGAAATTTTACCATTAGCATTTTAGAGATCAAAAGACATTCACGTATTCTACATTTCAGACGTTTGCACCCATTTCGATCCCGACAAATTGATTTATCAAAATAGAAACTTTCCTTTGTTGACAATTTTAACGAAATTTATAATTGTGAATACTATATTGGAAAGAGGCATTTGAATATCCTTCGTTTAGAACGTTTAATTCCCTTCGGACCCTTTTAATTACGTAATCGAGATTGAAAGATTTTATTGTGTTTATGTTTGCTCTTTGTTCTAAATTTCGAAGTAGTAGCTGTATTGGAATTGAGACATTAAAATAATCCTCGTATAGTTTCAATGTTGCGTCGACTTTTCATCCCTTAAAAATTCATTAATCGATATTTGAATAACTTATTTTTTTTTTTAAATTTGTCCTTTTAACATTTGCACCAAATATCAGAATTATGACTACATTGGAAGAGGAACATTCGGATATCCCTCGTTTGGAACATTTAACACCTTTTCGACTCCATAAAGTAGGTTAATCGAGAACGGAATAGCTTACTTTTTCTATGTTTATCTTTTTTGACATTTGTACAAATTTTCAAAGTTGTGACAAAATGGGAAGTGGGACATTCGAATATCTCTCTTTTGGAACGTTTAACGCCTTTTCCAACCCTTAAGTGGGTTAATCGAGATCGGAATGGCTTACTTTTCTATGTTTATCTTGATTGGCATTCATACCAATTTTAAGAATTGCGACGAAATGGGAAATAGAATGTTCGAATATCCCTCGTTTGGAACGTTTAACCCCTTTTCGACCCCTAAGAGTGGATTAACCGAGATCGGAATAGCTTGCTTATTCTATGTTTATTTTTGTTAACATTTGCCCCAATTTTCAGAATTGTGACTATATGGGGAGTGGGATATTTGAGTTTGGAACGTTTAACTCCTTTTCCACCCCTTAAAGTGTCAAGCTCGGAATAGCTTAATTTTTCTATGTCTGTCTTTGTTGACATTTGTGCCTATTTTCAGAGTTGTGACCAAATGGGAAGTGGTACATTCGAATATCCCTCCTTTGGAACGTTTAACCCCTTTTCCACCCCTTAAAATGGGTTAACCTAGGTCGGAATAGAATGCTCTTTCTATTTTTACCATTGTTGATATTTGTGCTGATTTTCAGAGTTGTGACCAAACGGCAAGTGGGATATTCGAATGTCCTCCGTTTGGAACGTTTAACCCCTTTTCGACACCTTAAAGTGGGTTAATTGAGATCGGAGTAGCTTACTTTTTCTATTTTTACCATTGTTGATATTTGTGCCGATTTTCAGAGTTGTGACCAAATGGGAAGTGGGATATTCGAATGTACCCCGTTTGGAACGTTTAACCCTTTTTCGACCCCTTAAAATGGGTTAATCGAGATCGGAGTAGCTTACTTTTTCTATTTTTTCCATTGTTGATATTTGTGCCGATTTTCAGAGTTGTGACCAAATGGGAAGTGGAATATTCGAATGTCCCTCGTTTGGAACGTTTAACCCCTTTTCGACCCCTTAAAGTGGGTTAATCGAGATCGGAGTAGTTTACTTTTTCTATTTTTACCATTGTTGATATTTGTGCCGATTTTCAGAGTTGTGACCAAATGGGAAGTGGGATATTCGAATGTCCCCCGTTTGGAACGTTTAACCCTTTTTCGACCCCTTAAAATGGGTTAATCGAGATCGGAGTAGTTTACTTTTTCTATTTCTACCATTGTTGATATTTGTGCCGATTTTCAGAGTTGTGACCAAATGGGAAATGGAATATTCGAATGTCCCTCGTTTGGAACGTTTAACCCCTTTTCGACCCCTTAAAGTGGGTTAATCGAGATCGGAATAGCTTACTTTTTCTATTTTTACCATTGTTGATATTTGTGCCGATTTTCAGAATTTTGACTAAGTGGGAAGTGGGAGAATTAGTGATGAGTGAGTGAGTGAGTGAGTGAATGAGGGAGTGAGTGAGTGAGGGCTTTGCCTTATATATAGAGAGATTTTAAATATAAAAGTTTTTTATCACAGCACACACATAGGCGTCGACCAGATCAGTGCACAGAGGTGCACTTGCACAGTGCACTCCCCCCCCCCCCCACCACCTGGCTTTGGGAAATTACAGACAAATAAGTAGATAGAGTTACCCAATTTACAAAGTGTAATACATGCTTTAAATTATTCAGTTGAACAGAAAATTAATGCATGGCTTTTAATTATAATTTCATTATAGACTGAGAGTCAACTGCAATTTTTCGACCCCATCGAACATCATTCTGAATTTTTTATTGAAATTAGAGAAAAGTTAGTAGATTACGAATCCACTGGTCTGCCGTTGCAAAAATGGCCGAAACTGGTCAAAAATCGACTTTTAATAAGTTGAACTAAATCCATTTTCTAAATGCGCCATAACTTGCCAAATAATGAGCATTTTTTTATTATTTGGTAACCGTCACTCTTTACTTTTCAATTAAGAAGGTTGCAGACTGTTCAGATATCTGGCGACGGTCTACTTGCATCTATTAAAAGGAAGCCAAGTTGGCAAAAAATATTACGTCACTGATGCCGTAACTGATGTCGCCAATTTGGCTTACTTTTAAAAGATATAAGTTTTTCGAGCCAAAGATCAGAAATCGCTAGCGCTTTTTCTCATTGAAAATCAAAATGAAGTGGGTTGCCAGACGAATAAGTTTGTTCTATTTTTGACAAATTATGACATATTTGGCAATCGGATTTTAGTTCAACTCATCCCAAGTCTATTATTGATCAGTTTCGGCCATTTTTGCCACGGGCAGACCAGTGGATTCCTAATTTACTAACTTTTCTCCAATTTCTATAAAAAATTCAGAATGATGTTCGATGGGGTCCAAAAATTGCAGTCGCCTCTCGGATTATTAGGAAATAGAAATTATAATTTTGAAAAATCAAGGTTTGAACATAAAGTTTCGCCTCATTCCACCACTTTGCATGCTCTCTGCTCCTCCCTGTAAGTAATCTAACCGGAGCTCATGAGCAGGTATGGTAATAAATATTGTTGGCAATAAATATTACCTCACTGAGGAAGTAACTTATGACGTCAAATTGCCTTGCTTATAAAATATGCAAATTTTCGCAGCCAGAAATCCGAAATCGTCTGAGGAAAGAATATGTGAGATAGACAGAAAGAGAGAGAGAGAGAAAGTAAAGTGTCATTTCCTAAAAAAATATCACCTGAATTACAAAGCAAATAGTATACAAAATGCAAAAAAAAAAAAAAGGCAAAAAGATTACTACACGATAATATTATATTGTGACATGGTCTATATTAAAGATAAAAAAGTTTATTACAACATGTAAGATTTTGAAACCTTGTTTACCCTTTTCCTGTAAGTGTTTACCGTTTGTCATTAGTATCTTATCTGTTCTAGAAGACATTATGCTTAAGTGGATTAAAGAAATTTCGACTTTTCAATCGTCTTTCGAAACTCCATCTTAAAAATTGATCTTTCATATTTTTCTTTCAAAAACTTTCCACATGGAATAGAGTTATACAACATACTGTTATGTTGTGAAATAAACGTTCAAAGTTTTCTAGATAATTTTTACTTTCAATTTCCCATATGTTAACACAAGCTAAAGGAAGTATTAGATTCGATAAAAAATAATCGATTTCTTTGCATTTTTACGAGTTTTGGAACGTACTGGTTGGTTGTGTTCAGATTATCTGGCGCCGTCAGCAACACGAGGGCTATAATGCGCCGAAACATTCGTCATTAGACAAGCCAACATACATTTACAAACACCCATGCCTAACACGGGACTCGGAACCCGCAACCTCGCGGTCTAGAAGCTAGCACGCTAACCACTATACCATTTGGTCGGCTTGGAACGTACTGAGTTCAAGAAAGTGTTCTAGAAAAGGTGCGAGTGTCCGTGGTCAATATAAAGCCAGAGCGGATTCATTTTATTGAAAATTTCATGGTACATTGTATCTGTGTTTAAGGTAGTAGTCTGGTAACTTGGGTTCAAAAAATCGAAATTTTTTTTTTTTGCTTAATTTGAAAGTACAATGTCTTGAGAATATACTGTGAAAATTTCAGACAGAAATTCGAAGTTACAACGAGTTTCCTAGAGCGCCTCGGAGTCCAACCTTTAAGGTCGACCGGCAGCTGCAACCGCTTGGACCCTTCTATTGTTTGCGCTTTTAGTATATTTAAGTTAAAATTCACAGTACTCTGTTAGTATTTGATCGTACGTTGACACGTAAGCATCTAAGATGGATAGGAAAGGAAAAAAACGTGGTACGAAAAGTCCTGGAGATCCAGGCATTAAACGCGTTTTTCTCAAAACATTGTTTTTCTGGTCGGCCCGGGTCCTTTTTTTCTACTGAACCGATTGCTTTCAAATTTTAACAGGCTGTTCTACACTCTTATAGTTCTCATCGGTACTAACGAGAATTTTTTTCACCCCTAACTTTTTATTTTACAACCCTTTCTTTGCTAAAATAAAATGACTTTTTTTTTTCAAAGTCCGCCATTTTGTTATTTACCCTTGAAATTTAACTTCAGTAGTTCCGATCAGAATGACATGTCTATAGATTAAGAATAATCAAGAATATTTGATTTCAGATAACATCAAGAGCCAAAATCACCCGGGCCACCCACGTGCATTTTTTTTTGAGGTTCCAACTTCGAGTGACAATAATAATAGTAATAAACTATTAAATTTTTTCAAATAATTTTTTTTTTATATTTTCAATATGTAAATAAAAACACTCTAAATAATCAAGATAATTCATTTTTATTTTCCTATAAAAAACCACGCTCCAAAGAAGTCATGAAAATAGGCATAAGTTACCAGACTACTACCTTAACATTTTTAGTACCTAAACTGCTTTGAATTTACGATTTAAATCCTATTTACTGCGAAAAGCTTTAATTCGTACACGACTAAACTACTCCAGTAGCACAGATCAGCAATATGAGCTCGACACTGTCCTATCTCTATGTGGGGTCGTTGTAGACTGGCCGTTTCTACAGATCTTGGTCAATCTCGCCCAGTGCTGGGTAAAATATACAGAAAGTTTTGAACTGCAGATGCAGAGTTTTAAAAATTTAGTATACTGTTACAAGAAAAGAGGAAGAGGTAAAAATATGTTTTGTGATGGCTTAGACATGGTTATTTAATAAAAAAAAAAAATCGCGTGTTTTGTAACGATGCTTGAAATTTTGCATGGTCTGGCCCAGAACCAAGGCCTGATTTCCGCAAAAAGCTAACAAAGCCCGGGTTTGGGGCCCCAAAATGTTCTAAGTTGTTGTAAATAAATTAAACCCTATGTCCTTTTTTTTTTAATATTTTCAATTACGTTTTGAACTTAAAATAAATTACAACCTTAAACTGATTTAAAAGCAGCAGTCGCCAAGCAATTAAATCTCCAAGAAACATGAGCAAAATATTCAAGTGAATTCTATTTTGGTTGATTTTCTGTTGTGAGATTTTGGACTTCAGAAAAATGGATATCAATAAACTTGCCGACTAAAGACGGAAATTCTTCTAGCAAACACTATCAATAAATATTAGGGAGCCACCTTTACGATTTTTTTATTTTTTTTTTATAAGAAGGACTCTGAAAACAAGAAGTGTTTTGGGCCCTAAGTAATGTAAGTCAGGTCTTGCCCCTGTTTCCGACACTTGGCAATTCCGCTGTGCTACCTGTGTAGTTCCATTGATTTGAGTAGTATCCGTAACAATTGAGGCTCCTTATCGATTTAATACTTTTGCACTATCACCAACGTCAGCATGAGAAAGATTACAAATGGCTAGAGGAAATACCTCCAATGACAGAGTAATACTTAACTCAGCTATTTTAAGATCCCTTTGTTTTATCTGAGTCCTGAGTTAGCATACAATAAAAGTGATAAATGTATTTTATGATAACTAGGGGTTTTCGTCTACTGATCATTAATACTTTCTACCCCCTACCCCCCCCCCCCAGAAAAAAAAAATATACATACATGGTGGTTAAGATTAAACTAATGGTACTTAGAGGATCATAACTCCTGTTCTACTGAAGGGATCTGAATGCAATTTTAAATACATGTTATGTACATCATGCAGCCAACGTTCCGTAAAAAAAATTAGTTTGACATGTTGCCAATAGATGGGCGCTGTACTGCTAAAACCATGTGCAAATGAGTAATTTCACTTTAAAAGCGATACGTGTGGTTCGAACCTGCACTGGGAAGAGGACAAAGTGTAACTGAGCCCTAAAATGTGATGAGAAGTTGCAATTGCAATAGCATTTGCAAGCTCTTCAAATGCTACGGTAAAGTGACCAATCAATAGCCCTAGCATTGGACATTCCGTGGGCAACCGTGAGCATGATTTTACCCAAAATTATGAAGTTGTACCCTAATGGTACCAGTACAAGATGCATTTTGGGTAACATTTGAAATTTTATTCTGTACGTCTTGATTTTACTTTATATTTTCTGGTGAGAATGCAAGTGGATGAGTTCTTGCCATTGCCTATCTTGTGAATAAAAAATGGCTTATTTTCATTTCGATAGTGCTGTGAACACACAGAGTTGCCACATATGGGATTCCACCAATCTTTATGCCGTGCAACAACAACCGCTATATTCCCCATACATCACGACTTGGTCTGGTCAGCATGATAATCGGATCTGAACTCTGGCTGTAGAGTTTTCTCAAAAATCGCGTTGCTAAAGGAGGTGTAAATAATGAATGGGACTCGAAAACCAGCATCGTCCGTCATGTCTATATTATTTCTATCGTTGCGTGTGGCCGTTGTTAACGCGGTGGTACGCTTTCAGAATATTGTTGACCAGCAAGGTGTGCACATAAAGTACACAAGTGTGTAAATATATAAAATATTCAGCTGTTCCTTGATTTTTGAACAGTTATCTTGCTTTTTACATCGTTGCAGCGCCCCCTATTGGCAACATTTCGAACTATTTTTCCAACGGAAGCCTCCGCCGCATGATCTACATAGCATATATTTCAAGTTTCATTCGGGTCCGTTCAGTAGAACCTGAGCTACGAGCTTCTGAATACCGTCAGTTTAATTTTAACCATCCTGTATATTGATGAGTTAATTCTGGACTTTCCTTAGAGGATAGTTATCAAACAAAGTGACCTAATATCCATAATCTACATAAAATTTTCCATAAGTTATAATTATGTCTGAAAAGCGAATTTCTATCGTCAGAAAGTCTGGTTGATGGTTTAAAAATGGTCGCTGGGAATAAGTGTCGTCGATTTAGAATAGGGATGTGCATGCAGGAAATTGACTTCCAAATCCTATCAAGAGTAGATGATTTTGTTTTAAAAATGGGACTAGTCTTGTTTCCAAGGCAATAGACAACTCTAGACACGTTGGCTCGTGATAGACAGACTTAATCAGATTGTTCCCGAGAGACAAAATAAAAGTTTAATAACGAAAAATATTTAAGCACTTGTAAAAAGAATTGTTGATTCGGACCGTTAAGTGGGTTCAACGAATTACTGGACACTATTCCGCAAAGTTCTCGAAAGGTTTAATTTTTAATGAGTTGAAGAGTTGGAAATATAAAGTACAGTGCTCAGTCTTGAAATTGAGGAACGTTTGAGGTTTTAAACAATGAATCAGTGTTGTGATTTATCTTAGACTGGTTTTAAGGAACAATAATCAACTAGCACATTTCAGAATCACTCTAGAACCTTGTATAACCTTGTACATTTCAGAATCACTCTAGAACCTTGTATAAGCTTGTACATTTCAGAATCACTCTAGAACCTTGTACATTTCAGAATCACTCTAGAACCTTGTATAAGCTTGTACATTTCAGAATCACTCTAGAACCTTGTATAAGCTTGTACATTTCAGAATCACTCTAGAACCTTGTATAAGCTTGTACATTTCAGAATCACTCTAGAACCTTGTATAAGCTTGTACATTTCAGAATCACTCTAGAACCTTGTATAACCTTGTACATTTCAGAATCACTCTAGGACCTTGTATAACCTTGTACATTTCAGAATCACTCTAGGACCTTGTATAACCTTGTACATTTCTACCTGATGTATACACATGCAAATATTCGTGCTTAAGAAGTTACAATGGCCTTGTTAGCCATGTATTTTGATTGTGGCTTTGTCTGTCCTCGTTGGTCTCTGTTAAGGGGCTCGTTTAATAGGCCATGAATGAGCTCCAACAAAATGTCAAATGTCTAGAATAATGGTGCCCACTACGCATCAAATCCGCCGAGTTCCCAATGCACTCACTTGATATGGATATGAAGAGTGAGCGACCAGTGGCTTAGGTCTAACCAAATTTACAATTAGAAAACATATTTGTATGTATTTAGCATTGAATTTAGAGATCGGAAATATCGATTCAAATAAATATCGAGATTATATCGTTACATAGAAAAAAATATCGATAAAATATCGATACATGATTTTTTTATAATTTGATTGTCAATTTTGACAGAAACGAAGTTCTTCGGGGCAAATTCCTATTTTTCATGATTGCTTTTTGAAAGGTGACTACTTTTCCAACTGAAATGGATCTATTACAAAAAAGAATAAGTTTTATTTTCGCTTAATTAGTGCAGTGATTTTAAGAAAAATTTAGATAATTTTCAATAGCTTTTAAGTGTATGGCAAAATATTGAATATTGGTGCCATTTTAACTGTCTCTCAGCAAAGTCCAAACTTTACTTTTGAAGTCTTTGAAAAAGGAATAAAAAAAATCGAAAAATCCCCATGGACATATCGTCAAAAAACTAAAAATGTTTGAAAATATCGATATATCGGTGACTTTTATCAATATTTTTAATATAATTTTTTATATTTTTTTTAATATCGATAAAAATATCGTCACATCGATATATCGCCGACCTCTAACTGAATTGGCAGAAATAAGCAACCGGAAGTTTATGTAAAAGAGTGAATGTAGTAAAATATAAGTTTACCTAATTTATATTTGGTGTATATTATCCGTGTCAATATCATTCACGAAATATAATGTCTGTAAACACAAAACCTCTCTTGTAATACCGTTTACATTCGCTTTTCCAGATGCTCTCCTTAAAACTTCTGTACAACAGCCCCTTCTCTGGTCTCTTGACCGGCTGGCGTAAGATGCGCAAAAAGGAGGTGACAGAGGCCCTGGACGACCCAAACCTTGACCAGGATCCTCTTCGGGCAGCCTACGTGAGGTCCATCCCGAAAGCGCAGCTCTTCAGAGGGGTCCTGCTTCAGGGGTACCTGGTACCCGCCGACATACTCGAGGGATTGGACGACATGCACATTCGAGATGACGACGTAGTCATCATCACCTATCCAAAGTCAGGTAGAGTATTAAAAATATATATATATGTGGGAGTAGACGCTCAGAGAAGGGACACTTGCTGAGTGTAGAATCCAGCTTTAATAAATCCTTGCTGCCTCTTATCTCATACTACATTTGGCACAAGCGCCTTTCTTACGTATATTCACATCGAGAATGTTCAGTGATCTGTCTCTCTCATCAGAATGAGGAATACCTCCCTCTGCCGCTAGGAGTCGCCACGAGGGGTTCTCTAGTGGTGCGCCCCCCATTCTCCACATATATAACCCATAAAAACAAAATTTTTAGTATAAGTCCTTTACATGTGCGGCGAAGTTGGTTTCTGTGGTCACCGGGACTCGATCGTAGGACCTTTGCTTCTCGAGCCAGATGTCTTATCTCTATGCAAAAGAGTACTTCGCTGCATAGAAGCTTTATCTGTTATTTGAAGGTGACACCACATAGCCTTCTCCCAGCGGCGAAGGAGTGATACAATGTACCGATCAGCGTCTGATCGAAGTTGGAGTTTTGGGATGCTAGCATCGTTGGGGGCGCAAGTTGCTAGAGCTCGTGCGTTGATCGCTTGTCGCGATGAAGTTTCTCCTTTCAGAAGCGCCGATAGATGGCATCATGTTTCAGTTGTCCAAAAGTCACCAATGTGGCAAAGTTGGTTTCTGCGGTCACCGGGCCTCGATCGTAGTACCTTTGCTTCTTGAGCCAGATGTGTTACCTCTATGCAAAAGAGTACTCCGCTGCATAGAAGCTTTATCTGTAATTTGAAGGCGACAACACATATGCATTACCAATTTTTATCTTAACATTGCGTCGTTTCTGGTGTCAGTGTGTGCTTGTTTTTAATATTTAAAATTAGATGCTAACACCATCTCTATCAGCAAAATATGCGTTAAACTACTTTTCAAAATTCATTCGTTGAAAATGAATGGGTTCTAATTCTAATTCGCGGTTCTAATTTCACTGAACATATAGTGTGTTTTGGCTGGGTATGTCTAGGGCGAAGGAGTTTGTTCAAGAAAGAGGCAATTTCACCTTTATGTTGCTTTGATGAAGCATATTAAGTGAATTACAAAGATAGGCTGTTAAACCTTGATTATGGTCTCGCGTGCTTTATGTCATGCTGATTGTAGTGAATGCTCTGCTTCGAACAGGTTCATAAGGGTAAAGAGTAATTAGCAATGTCTTGGTTTACCTGTGCTACCGTTTATATGTACACTAGCTGAATACCCGTGCTGCGCTACGAAATTTTACCATTAGCATTTTAGCGATCAAAAGGCATTCATGTATTCTACACTTCAGACGTTTGCTCCCATTTCGATCCCGACAAATTGATTTATCAAAATAGGAACTTTCCTTTGTTGACATTTTAAACGAAATTTATAATTGTGAATAGTAAACTGGAATAGTTTATTGTGTTTATGTTTGCTCTTAGTTCTAAATTTCAAAGTAGTAGCTGTATTGGAATTGAGACATTAAGTTAATCCTCGTATAGTTTCAATGTTGCGTCGTCTTTTGATCCCTTAAAAATTCGTTAATCGATATTGGAATGACTTATTTTTTTAACATTTGCAAAAAAATATCAGAAAAATGACTACATTGGAAGAGGAACATTCGGATATCCCTCGTTTGGAACATTTAACCTCTTTTCGACCCCTTAAAGTTAGTTAATCGAGAACAGAATAGCTTACTTTTTCTATGTTTAATCTTTTTTGACATTTGTACCAAATTTCCGAGTTGTGACCATATGGGAAGTGGTACATTCGAATATTCCTCGTTTGGAACGTTTAACCCCTTTTCCACCCCTTGATCCACCGGAGATCGGAATAGTTTACTTTTTCTGCGTTTGTCTTTATTGATATTCACACCAGTTTTCAGAATTGTGAAAATATGAGAAGTAGGACATTCGAATATATCGCTCGTTTGGAACGTTTAACCCCTTTTCGACCTCTTAAAGTGGGTTAATCGAGATCTGAATAGCTTATTTTTTCTATGTTTACCATTGTTGATATTTGTGCCAATTTTCAGAGTTGTGACTATGTGGGAAGTAGGATTTTCGAATGTCCCCCGTTTGGAACGTTTAACCCCTTTTCGACCCCTTAAAGTGGGTTAATCGAGATCGGGATAGTTTACTTTTTCTATTTTTACCATTGTTGATATTTGTGCCGATTTTCAGAGTTGTGACTATGTGGGAAGTAGGATTTTCGAATGTCCCCCGTTTGGAACGTTTAACCCCTTTTCGACCCCTTAAAGTGGGTCAATCGAGATCGGAATAGTTTACTTTTTCTATTTTTACCATTGTTGATATTTGTGCCGATTTTCAGAGTTGTGACTATGTGGGAAGTAGGATTTTCGAATGTCCCCCGTTTGGAACGTTTAACCCCTTTTCGACCCCTTAAAGTGTGTTAATCGAGATCGGAATAGTTTACTTTTTCTATGTTTACCATTGTTGATATTTGTGCCGATTTTCAGAGTTGTAACTATGTGGGAAGTAGGATTTTCGAATGTCCCCCGTTTGGAACGTTTAACCCCTTTTCGACCCCTTAAAGTGTGTTAATCGAGATCGGAATAGTTTACTTTTTCTATTTTTACCATTGTTGATATTTGTGCCGATTTTCAGAGTTGTGACTATGTGGGAAGTGGGAGAATTAGTGATGAGTGAGTCAGTGAGTCAGTCAGTGAGTGAGGGCTTTGCCTTATATATATAGAGATTGGCGGCGCTGTGATCGCCGTGGGTGGCGCTCCTGGTCACTGAAGTAGTAGTCCGAGAGGCGACTGCAATTTTTGGACCCCATCGAACATCATTCTGAATTTTTTATAGAAATTGGAGAAAAGTGAGTAGATTACGAATCCACTGGTCTGCCGTGGCAAAAATGGCCGAAACTGATCAAAAATCGACTTGGAATGAGTTGAACTAAAATCCGATTGCCAAATAAGTCATAACTTGCCAAAAAGAGAACAAATTTTTTCGTCTGGCAACCCTGCCTTTTGATTTTCAATGAGAAAAAGCGCAAACGATTTCTGATCTCTGGCTTGGAAAATTTGTATCTTTTAAAAGTAAGCCAAATTGGCGACATCAGCTACGTCATCCGTGACGTAATGTTTATTGCCAACTTGGCTCCCTTTTAATAGAAGCAAGTAGACCGTCGCCAGATATCTGAATCGTCTGCAACCTTCTTAATTGATAATTAAAGAGTGAGGGTTACCAAATTTTAAAAAATGCTCATTATTTGGCAAGTTATGGCTCATTTGGCAATTGGATTTAGTTCAACTTATTTAAAGTCGATTTTTGACCAGTTTCGGCCATTTTTTCCACGGCAGACCAGTGGATTCGTAATCTAATCACTTTTCTCTAATTTCTATAAAAAAATCAGAATGATGTTCGATGGGGTCCAAAAATTGCAGTCGCCTCTCAGTCTATAGGGGATAGAGCGTATATGACGCATATACGAATATATACAAAGTTTGAGAGTGCCTCAAGTACTCTAAAATGGTCAAAGGGCTTTTGGTTGATGTAGAGATTGGAAAATTACGTGATTTTCTTTGCGACTTTCTTTATGTATAGCGGATTGTCTCCTTCGACAATTGTTGACCCGATATGCTCATGCGAGACATCAATTTAAAGTTTAGCATTGTATCCATTTCAGTAAGCAAATAGCATTTCGAAGTTGTTTAAACTGAACATTTTGTCGACTATTTTGTTGTGAACTGACTATCGATTTTGACGTTGCTGCTGTGGTTCTTCTGGACAATTGCGGTTGCAAAATCGCTGCTGAGTATCATTATAAGGTTTTTAGCAAGAGATATTCTCTGATTTTGATATCACACGACCATATATCACCAACGGCTGTTGAGGAATTTTGATTAGGAAGATTCGGTCCAATAAAAATATTACACCCTTTGCCTAGTTGTACGATGCCTTTAAAAATTCAAAAATTGTTCATTTGAGAGGAGCCTTATCGCAAAAACATTTAAATTATATTGATAAACATTCATAGATTTTAATCACTTAAGGGGGTCTGGGACACAAATTTTTTAAATTTTCAAAAACCCTTTTGTTATTGTAAAAATTAATATAAATATTTTTAAATAAATTGGCACAAAAATTTTGCTTCTATCATTAGTAGAACTTGAAATATTTAAACTTTTGCTTCATGACAACTGTATCTCAGACATGCTATCTTGAAACTTTAAAAAGGTTTTTCTCGGTGATGGCGTTTTGTCCCTTTTTTTAGTTTAAATTGATAAAACTTAAAAACTTATGCTATAAATCTATGAAACTTTCCACAATTATTTTTCATACATATTTCTTTAATATGTCTTTCAAGAATTATGTTTTTTCATTAAACATTTGTGGAGCTTAGCATACTATGAATTTTATACAGTTTTAGCACAAAATCTTTTTTTTTTTTCCTTTTTTTTTTCCTAATTACTTTATTGAAAAACCCCGAAAACGATTTTTGATATGAATTATAAGAAGTAATTTTATGCAAAAATGAAGGGATTTTTCAAAAAAGTTTTTGGGATATATCAAATTTAGAAAATATCAAAATGTTGAAGTTTTTTAATTTTTAAAAAATATTTTTTAAATTTGAAAATTTAAAATAGTCTTTTAAATTTCAAAGCATCATACATTACTGCATAAAAATTTCAGAAAAATATTCAATTCTAAAAATAAAGATTTTAGAATTTTGAGTCTTAGACTACATTAAAAGAAATAAACCTGATTTCTAAGCTAACTCGTGCCTTAGATACAGAATGTTCGTCCTTATGCAAGTGATACGTTAGATTAAAGTAACTTCTTCAATTTGAGATTGTGTTCTATCATCCTTTTAATAAAAGATAAGTTTAAGATAACCTCAAGTCTACTCCCGTTTTCTGTTAAGAATAGGATAAAAATACGTAGCATTAGTATTGAGAAATGTGTAATGATAGATATGCGATAATAATTCGAAATAATAGATGCTAAAATAGTATTATAAAATTTGATGGCGAAAATCGATTTGTTTGTTTTCTTCTCCGTTCTTGATAATTATATTTATTAACAATTTCCTGGTAGATTTCCTTGATTGTCAAGCAATGGAGCAATCAAGTTTGGTTTTTGGAATCATTGAAAAAAATATGTATTTTAAAATTATTTATTATAATATATATTATAAATAATTTAATAAAAATTAGTATATATTATCCTACTGAACTGACTAGTACTTTAGTGTAAAACATAGTCATGATTTTGTATGTAATGTTTTGTAAGCAAATTTTTAAAGCACAATTACATGCATATCTTACCTTTACTAGTTTCCTTTTTGCATACGGTTATTATTACTTTCAATTACCTACATGCTAACATTGGGCAATGAAGGTTATTGCATTCGGTCAAAAAGAACAATGCGATATTTTTTTGCATTTCTACACGTTTTGGAACATAGGTGGTCTAGAAAAAAAATATCGGTGTGTCTTTCTGTGCGGTTGGCATAATTTCCTAACGGATTAACCTCATTCAAATTTTGTAAGCGGGTTAGTGGTGGCCATGGGACTACAACTAAGGTTTTCATCAAAATTGCGCATGTTTATTATGTAGCTGCCATTGAAACAATTTATGTTTTTCATGAATGGTCAAAAAATGGCTCTAAATATTTTAATCGAAATTACCGCGGTAATGCCTTTTAAGGTTGTCTATATATCCCCACATCCAAAATTTTCGTAGAAATGCGATTAACGACGTAAAAAGTTGAAAACAAATGTTTTTACTCATAGTTCTCTTTTCTTGAGCATCAACGACTGTTTCATTATAAGAATGGATAACGTACTATTTATTCAAATCCATGTTTCCACTTTAAATTCATTCCTCCCTTTAAATGCATCTTTCGTTTTAATTTCAAGGCACCACGTGGACGGAAGAGATCGTGTCTCTTATTTACAAAGGGGGCGATGTCCGCAAAGTGGAGAAAGAACTCCTAGTCTACCGAGTCCACCACTTGGAAGTGGGCAGACCCTACGGCCACCTACGCTTCCTGCGAAACCTGCGATCGCCACGACTCCTCGCCACACACCTGCCACTACCACTGTTGCCGAGGGAGCTGGCTGATCCCAGATGTAAGGTAAGTGTACGATGTCATCTACTTACACTGATCGCATAACTCTTTAGGTCCTACAGGGTTTCCAGGTTCCTACATTTTAAAATTCCCTACCTGATTTTAAAATTAAATAACTAAAAAACAAAGATTGATAGAAGAATTAAACAAAAAGTAAAATTATTTGGCAAGCTGTATTAATTAGAAACAGAAGTTTCAAAATTAGTTACAAATGTTGCCAACAGATGGCGCTGTAGTTGCGAAATTCTAGAAATATGTTATAAATTTGTTCTCTGCAATCAGCCGTTGCAATCACGCTCTCTTCCTTTCACGTTTAAACAGTGGAACTGTCCGAAGACTGATCGCTCTCAATTTCAAAGCAATCTTTATTCATAAGAGCTACAGTGTTCAGCGCCACCTGTTGGCAACATTTGTAACTAATTTTGAAACTTCTGTTTCTAATTAATACAGCTTTCAACATAATGTTACTTTTATTTTAATTCTTCTATCGATCTTTGCTTTTGAGTTATTTAATTTTAAAATCAGGGAGTCCTTTAACCCTTTGCACTCCAGGCCTTTTTCGCGCGGAGGAATCAGCAACTCGAGACATTTTAGGTTCGGCTGGTGTTTATGGATTTGCTTCATAGAAACTAAACACAGTCATTGGCCTTGCATCGAATTTCCGCATCACATCTAATGGTCCTCTCGTGGTTTGGCATCCAATCGTGTGGCGCTTGAGAGGCGCCACTGGAGTGCAAAGGGTTAAAATAGGGAGTTTGTTTTTAAACACCCCCAGGAGCACCCCATCTTCAGGACAGAAGTAAAATCTCAAGATGTAAAAGGGTGGTTTCTTAGAGATTTTGGAAACATTGAATCTCTATCACTAGGCCCAGTCCCCAATAGCAAAACAATTTTGACCAATATCGGCTGGCATTGACCAATCCCGATGAGGAACGTTGTAAATCCACCTTTAGATACCTATATTGGTCAACCTCTCCCGATTCTGGATACAATAAACTGAACGTTTTGAAATATCGATGCGCAAATTTAAAATTGAAAGAAGGCAAATGTTTAGTGATGTTTCTGACATGGTTTTATGATTATTATTTTATTAAATCGCCAACTTAGAAACAAGACTCGTGTACTGGCCAGTAATTCTCAATCTCCTAAAGCCCTTGTTTCTGACATTGGCCAATGCTGCTGTGCAATCTGGTTACTTTTCATACTCTTTGATTTATTCCTAGGAATGTTTTTTAAGCCATTACGGAACATAAATCAAATACCATACAATTAATTCAATGCCATTAAAATATACGTTTTCCTTTGTACTTATGAATTATCAAGTTGATTGGTGAGATTTTCTTGGCGATAAAAAGTTGGAAACGTCTGGGCTCTATTGGGGTCCGGTTCGTTTCGAACTAGCATCAGGGACTCCCTGTGAAATGCCTCAGCTGTGCGGAGGACAGGACTAAGGAAATATGTACTCATCAAGACAAATCTTTGGATGGACTAAGGAAATACGTTTGGCGAACTTTTTTTCTCGCCAACGGTCGTCGGGATGATACGTGAAAACTCATTGAAAATGCATTTTCCAAAGATGAGTCAAAAGTGAAAAAACAGACATTTTTACGAACGTTCTGGAGTTTGTGACTTTAAAGTTATTATGGCTTTTACTTCTTTCCAAGCGAAGTCAAAAATCCTTTGTACTTTCTTTCCAAAACCTTCTTTACAAGATTCCCATTTGAAGGGCCAAAATCCGTAATTTTATCGGGAAGTCTATTGTACCTTGAACAT
Source organism: Linyphia triangularis (assembly GCA_963978545.1). Classification (NCBI taxonomy): domain Eukaryota; kingdom Metazoa; phylum Arthropoda; class Arachnida; order Araneae; family Linyphiidae; genus Linyphia; species Linyphia triangularis. The sequence goes on from OZ021722.1 coordinate 108,564,663, forward strand.
AGTGCACTTTAGATCACAATCGAGTTAATGACATTTGCTATTACCGACACAACAAAAACGGCCTAAGTTAAATTTTTATTATTTTGTAATGAATAAAATATCAGAAAAATAGCTGATGAGAACTATTAACGAATTCTTAACCTGAACGAAAAAGTACACATAGTTAATGAAAATGCAACTTTATCTACCTCGCATCACTGATTATATTAAACTGTTAAAATGCTTGTTTTATATGAGTTGACGGCTGTGTTAAGAAAGGATACATATTTATTTAATAGAAAATCGATTAATGATTATTTTTTTAGATTTTTATCACAGTTTTTTTCAAATATTGAATGATAAAATAGTCGTGAAACTTTTGTGCAATATACGAGGAAACTGTATCTTGATTATCAAGTTAATGAAATTAAAGTTGGAAATTTTTTATATACTCCTTAAAAATTTAGCTCTTCGAAAATTCCGGAGTGTGTGATTAGTGGGATTACTATCGAAACAAAAAAATAAATTAAATTCTCTAATTTAATTGGAATTTTAAAAATGACCGATATGTCCTTTTAGAATTGAAAATTAATCTAATCTAGTACTTGATAATGTACTTGATAATCAAGATACAGTTTCCTCGTATATTGCACAAAAGTTTCACGACTATTTTATCATTCAATATTTGAAAAAAAAACTGTGATAAAAATCTAAAAAAATAATCATTAATCGACTTTCTATTAAATAAATATGTATCCTTTCTTAACACAGCCGTCAACTCATATAAAACAAGCATTTTAACAGTTTAATATAATCAGTGATGCGAGGTAGATAAAGTTGCATTTTCATTAACTATGTGTACTTTTTCGCTCAGGTTAAGAATTCGTTAATAGTTCTCATCAGCTATTTTTCTGATATTTTATTCATTATAAAATAATAAAAATTTAACTCAGGCCGTTTTTGTTGTGTAGGTAATAGCAAATGTAAGACATCGTTTTGGCTCAAATTATAATTTTTATATTCATTAACAAAGCGTCGTTTCTGTTGCCAGCGTGGCATCTAATTTTAAATATTAAAAATATCTCTATCAGCAAAATATCCGATAAACTACTTTTTAAATTTTATTCATTAAAAATGAATGTGAATTTATGCACTCACATTCAAATATCTTTTATTTATTCTGTTAAAACAATTTTATTATTTATTTAATAAAACAGTTTTGGTACCCGGAAAGAGTTTCTTCAACGATCAGTTAAATGCTATTTCAGCGCGATTGGATGACGGCAAGTTTGTTTATTAGGATTCCATAAAAGCGGCCTTTTAGTGACAGTGGCAGCCGTCAAAATGTAGTAGAATGTATTGCAATTGACATCAAATATATCTGCCAGGCCCACAAACATGCACACAATATCGAAGTTAATGTAAAAGATTTAAAAAAAAAAAAAAAAAAAAAAAAAACTATTTTATTTTGTTTTGATATGTTAGTTATGTTCGAACACAGACAAAAAAGTTATAATAAACGAGTCAACTTGATAACGTCCGTCTTTATTGAAATTGTTTAAAAACAATATCACCAGACAAAAAGAAAAGAAAAGAAAAAAAACGTTATTTATTTTAAAAGGATGTGTTTTATCTAAAACGTTTTATTTTCATATTTTGGAATGAAGAGCAATTCTCTGATTGAACATAGATAAGATACAATATTGTCGCTTACAACCGTAATCAACAAGATAAATAAAAACGTGTTAGAAATCGTTATATAAAATGTTTACATATTTAAATGTGAAAAAATGGAGTAATTCAAATTGCGAAACAACTCCTATTTCTGGAAGTACAAGCATTTTTTTTTTTTTTTTTTTTTTTTTGTATAGTATTATTTAAATTTTCCAATTCATCATCAAAAAAAAAAATAATTTTAAACTAGCTTTTCTAATCTGAAAGAATTTGCATACCATAATTTCTTTATTTCACTTAGTAAAATTGGAATGTACGGATTACTAAAATTGTTACTACATGAAACAGATTAATATGAATTAAAATTATCCCGCCCGCTACATTATTTTTTGCGTTTAAATTTGATGACCATTTTTTACAAAACTTTACGTACAATTTTGAACATGAAATTAGAACCTGTTAATTTTTATATGTATCAAGGAATCTAAATAATATTCGCCATTAACCTATTAAAAATTGTTAGCAAATGAACTTTTTAATTTAGAGCTTTATTATGAATATACTTTATTTTCAAGTACCATACATTCTTACGAAAAAAAAAAATTAATATAAAAAAAATACCTATGTTTTTTGATCATGAAAAAAAAACATGTAAATATTTAAAATTACCTTGTTTTTGTGTGTTGGATTTTATAAGATGGTTGGTTTATACGTACCTATTTTTTTTTGCACAATAATGGCTAGTCAGTAACTATGTAGACGACTACTTTAAGAAATTTTGAAAAATTATGTAAATATAGTTTTTTTCTTCGTGCTATTAGTCTCCACGGCATACAAAAGGAGGGAAATTAGTGAAAAAATTAAAAAAAATTAAAACATCTATTTTTAAACAATTATTGACAAGGGTTCCCACGGTCATTGAATGTCATTAAAAGTGCTTAATATTTTTTTGAATTTGTTTTCAAGGCTTTGAAAGAGCTTGAAAATGCTTAGTGGTGGTTAAAAGTCCTTGAAAATACTTAGAGGTCCTTAATTTTTGCGGATGTTGTGTGCCCAACTGCAAAATTTATAAAAATACAACTCGGACTTGCTATCCCCGCGTGACCGCCACTTATCTGCAATGTATCGGAATTCTCTGTCATGTTTGTACTATGCATCCACCAACTTGTAACTTTTAGGTAGAATATTCTTAGTTAAAAATTTATTTGTAGACATGATTTATGAAAAAAAAAAAATTTCAAAGGTCCTTAAAAACATTATTTAGGTCCTTAAAAGTCATTGAAAAGTCCTTGATTTTCATTCTGTGATTTGAGTGGGAACCCTGGTCATTGACACAATTTCTTTTTTTTTCAAATTTAATATTTTTTTTTATACTTTTTTTTAGTGTTTTTTGGCCGAAATATACGCCATTTTAAAAAGACTACTATTCCTTCAATTTTTAATATTTTTTTTAAATTTCAAAAATAATTAATTATATTAAAGTATACAATAAAGATGTAGGGAGAGATTTTTTTTTTTTAATTAGTTTAACTATGGATTTAAAAAAGAGGGTTTTGTGTTTTTTACAAGAAATTTCTAAATTTTCACAAAAAATTCCCTTTTTTTTAAATTCTTAAAAAAATGTAATACAATTTACTAAAAAAAACCTCCCTACTTTTATAAAACAGATTTTCACTATTTTAAAAATATAAACAGTTTAAATCTAAGTAAATTTTTCTCAAAGCCTTAGCATTTTAAACACAGTCAAAATTGCCGATTCTCGATTTCGAGAAAAACGAACTTAAAAATAAAAACTTTCATACAACTACATTGTAGATCACTATGTAAAAGTTTAAAAATCAAATGTTTGCAGTTCTCTAGAAGTTTAAAATTTCCCCAAGTCTTCTTGAATAAATATAGCTTAACTTTATGCAATAAAAAAAAGGGGTTTTTTTTTCTCAAATTTTTTCTGTATTTGGGGTACTGGTCTCCCTTAATAAAGTTTTTAAAGAAATTGAGTAAGTTTAAAATAATGTTTAGTAAAATTTAACGTTTACGGCCAACACTGGCAACAAAATTACTATGAATAGAATGCAATTTCCTAGAAACCAATTACATATAAGTTAAGTAGAGTAGAACCTCGATTAACAGTCCCTCTTTTATCCGGAACTCTCTGTTAACCGGCAATCATTTAGTCGACATCAAAACTCTCACAAATGAGTAATAAATCATTTGCTATTTTTTAAACCGGAATCTTTTCCCTAACTGTAAAGTTACATAAGTAATGGAGAGGCTTTTGACGGTGTTTCAAAAGGACTGTCATGGTTAGAGCAACATTCAGATGCAGATCAAATTAAACTACTATTACTTGAAAAAAAAAAGGAAAAAAAAAAAAGGAAAAAGACTCCGCGATGGAGCTGCGAAACAACGATTATCAAGATTGTGACAACAAAAACTCATTTCCAACAATTATGTCATAAAAAAATATTAAAAATCCTGTATTCAATAAATAAAAACCATATACTTTTTATTATTTTTTACAACTCCCTATTATCCGGAATTTTAGCTTATCCGACCTACCTTTGGTCCGAATTAGGTCGGTTAATCGAGGTTCTACAGTATTTTGAAATTGACGTTCAAGCTAAGAGTTATCTGTAGAAGTTTTTGAGATATGATTGTTTAAAATATATATTCCAAAAAAATTATGTTTTAAAAAGGGTTTTTGTATAAATGCGGTTATAAATTAATAACTATATCACATGACCTTTAGATAAATTGTCATTTTATGATGACCATTACAAGGAACTTCCACAGAAAATTTCATACCAATATCTATGTTTCTTCTTAATTTATCATGTTAATGGTGTTAACGAAACGGTGAAAATTCCATTTTGTAGAAAATCAGTAAAAAGTACGAAGTTGCATTGAAAACTTGTTGATATGATTGTATTAAATTTATCATAAATTTGTTCATAATTGACATAGAAGGAAAGTAAAGCTATTTTTAGAAACGTTAAGAAACAAGCTTTCGCAGATTTTGAAACACAGTGCACATCCATGCCTAACCCAGTACTCAAACCTAGCACCTTTGTCATGCGAGGCTAAAGCGCTAACCACACAGACATCGGATGAGAATTTATAAAATTTCTTTTTCTTGTAGGTAATCTATGTGATGCGGAATCCAAAAGATACAGCTGTCTCTTACTATCACCACCACAAAATGAGCACTTTTCTGGGGAATACTTCTGATACATGGGGCAGATTCTTGGAACATTTTATGGCGGGGCACGGTAAGAATTTTTAATCACTTTAAGCCCATTTTGGCACTTGAATTTTTTCTAAAAAAAAATTCAACTAATTTATAAAATCTAAAGTATGTCAACTTGAATAAATTGCTCTTTATATGCTGCGAGATGTCAAAAAGTACATTTTGACATACACTCAAAAATAATTATTTATGGAAATAGTTGGGTAGGTAATATTTTTTAAAACGAGACAAAATGCTCATTTGACGAGTGCGGGAAAGCATTTTTTTTCACACTAAGGCGAGAAAGTTACTTTCCCGTACTTTTCGCAATAAAGTGCTACATGCGACCATCGATATAGATAAACAACTGGATAGACTGCTTAAAGCTTGGCGTCCACTATCGTTGAGCAGAGCAGAGCGGAGTGGACTAGAGCCGATAACAAAGCTACTAACGTCTACTGTAGCACGAGGCTCGTGCTACAATGGACGTTGACAGACATGTAATTGGATCTAATCCACTCCGCTCTGATCTGCTCTACTCTTCTCTGCTCAGCGATAGTGGACGCCAAGCTTAACGCTGGAAAAAATGAAGCCGTTGCCAGATGCTATTGGTGGGATAAAAAATACGGATTGCCGAGGATTGAAAATAAAATTTTGGGTTGTACACAGCAGATATGTCAATAGTAGACCTTAATTAGTAATAATGTGCAAAAAAATATATACTCTAGCATTTTACAAGGTTCTTCGCATTTCCATCTAACTATAAAAGTGAACTGTGATTGGTTAATCTTCCCACCAGCTTCGCAAAGCTTCGCAATCCCCGGAGCGTTTTTCTCTTTTCATTGACAATGGAGCAGTCTATCCAGTTGTTTATCTATATCGATGCTTGCGAAACGATTTTTAATTAAAAATTATTTAAAAAGTGTAATTTTTTACACTTTGTTTTAAAAATAATATATATAAACCTAAAAGTTGAAAAGAACAACCGATTAAATCAGCATTTTGCGCTTTCTATGAATCAAGTATATTTTTTATTTAAAATACGTTGGGGTAATTGTTATCCTATTGCAGGAAAAAAGTTTTCGACATTTTCGTAAGGAAGAGATGTTTCCTAGTCGGTGCTAAGCATTTTGAAACAGTATGATCATGCGAATTTCAAAACATTATGCTTCATTTGGGTCGGTAATGTTTACGATCATAGATATAGGAATCTGGCATCATTCACTTTTGAAATCTCACGTAATGAATGTTGAAGAAATAGTGTGGCAACCATCGTATGGGTAACATAGAGGCTGCAAGTGATGACGTCAAATTGAGTGGAAATAATCCGTTGCTATTCTAGGTTTTGTGCATTTTTAAAATTAACTCTGCAAGGTTTCTGAATTAATAATGCGGTTGCATTTGTTTATTATTGTTACGAATTTTTCCGCTGAGGCAATGATGGCACAGTTTTTACAGTATAAAAATATTTATTCTCTCTTCAGAAAACTCACAAAATTTATTCACAGGCAACAGTGTAATCGCTCACAAGCTTCAACACAAGCTTTAGCAAAAACAACTTCGAATACAGCGATTATACAAGCTCACTCCAATAGGTAAACAAAGCGATAAGCTTTCATCGAAGTCCAAAGTCAATCTGCAAACTTTCCCGATCGCCGGTCTTTTTATAGCAGGCACGTGAGAACATTCCCGAAATTTCCAGCCAATTCATCGAAAAAGAAACGTCTCGAAATTTCTCGATTGCTTTAGGTGTTGCCACCTTTTTCTAACCTGTATAATCGCTGTTAATAAATTAAAATAAGATAAAAATAAATTACAATATAATTTTTAAATAATACGTCACTATTTACACTATATACAGACAATTTGTGCCACATTATGTTAGATTCCAGCCACGGGATATCAAACGGCTTTTATAATTTTGTAAACGTTGTTGCACGAGAGAGTATTTGTATTAAAAAAAAAAGAGCAATGACATGTTTTTGGATTGTATCGTTTTTTAGTTTTTCGAAAAACAAAGTAAAGTGGTGGTTGATAGCCTAGGCAGTAGAGCATCGAGCTCGTAACCGGAGGGTTGCGGGTTCTGTCCTCGGTTCGCCAAATATCGGTGTGTACCTAATGGGGGCTGGTGCACATTAAATCTGTCGTGGCCTCAATGTCCTCTCGTTGGTGCGGTGGGGTCGGAGAGAGGGGTTTACACTAGAAGATTTCGATCTCGTATTCTTCTAGATGCTCAAAATTACGAGACGTATTTGGCTGTGTTAAGCACTTTATAAGTGGCAGAAATAGACAGTCGGTGGTTTCAAAACAAAAGTGGTGGTTCGTTGAGAAATGGATGTGGTTTCTTGAAACTTTTTTTTCTAACATAAGCAAAAGGCAGCGACTGACAAACTCTTATCGAGTAAAATTCGTTTCGTTATTAAGCTTGGCGTCCACTATCGCTAAGCAGAGTAGAGCAGATCAGAGCGGAGTGGATTAGAGCCAATTACAAGTCTATCAACGTCCATTGTAGCTCGAGGTTCGTGCTATAGTAGACATTGGCAGCCTTGTAATTGGCTCTAATCCACTCCGCTCTGATCTGCTCTACTCTGCTTAGCGATAGTGGACTCCAAGCTTATTAGAAACTAATCCGGCTAGCAACATTTGAGCAATAGACAATTCTCTGCATTTTTTAAAAAAGAGTGAAATTAGTTTATATTTATGAAGAATTTCTTTTTGATTCCAAATAATCAAACAAAATTTCTTTAAAAAAAATTAGTTATTTAAAAATTAAGAAAAGAAAATCCACCTCGTCCGATCGCTTTCCGATTAAAACACTATTTTATAGCTGAGACGTCAAGAGATCCTTCCGTTTCCATGGTTATCGTGAGGTTTCTGCCAAGTAGTTGGTGTGAGTTTTGTAGACAGTTGCCATATCTCGTGCCGGTCGGCGCGATTTGCGAGAAACTTGCAAAACTGGTTCTTAAAGAATTCTGTATCTGTAATTAAAAGAATTTTGTATCTTTTTTTAACATATATAAATCATCGGAAAACATAATCAACAATATACGGCCAGGTGACTATAGTGTATCTGTAGCATTTGTTTAAAAAAAAAAAAGAATCACGAAATTTTTTTATACCAAGTTCTTAAATTATGTTTTAAAATAAAACAATATCGAAACTAAATAAAAAACAAAAAAATTAGCCAATGCTGTGAAAACCTCAACATTAATTAATTTTAAATTCCTTGCCGAATACAATATATTTACCGCAAATTCGAAATGTCAACAAAAAATATGGAGAATTTAGAACATACAAAAACAAAATATTTCATGAAAAATAATGTTAAAAATACATTTACTGAAAAATAAGACATCATTTATATGAATACAAGGTATTATATGCTCAAATAATAGTTTCATTTTCAATTACAAATCTAACTTGAATCGAGAGTTATTAAAAAACAAAATCTAGCTTAGCAACGTGATGTCTAGACTCAATGGATGATTCCCGCATTTTTTTACTCAATTTTAAATGTTTCGAAAAGGCCATAAACACAAAAATTTCTGCTGAATGTACTTTTTTTAAAAATTAGCAATCTCAAAGTTTGTTTGTTATTTTCGGCGGGAAAAACAACACATTCGGCATGAAGGGAATGTGACGTCACTACATTTCAAACAACTTGGCTTGAAACGCAGCAGTGGAAACCAGTTTTGCAAGTTTCTCGCAAATCGCGCCAACCTGTACGGGTTATGGCAATTGTCTAAAAAACTCACACCAACTATTTGGCAGAAACCTCACGATAACCATAGAAACGGAAGGTTGTTTTGACGTCACAGCTAAAATGTAGCGTTTTGATCGGACTGCAATCGGACTAGGTGGTTTCGGTCGTTTTTATTTTCTTTATATTTAAATAATTAATTTTCTTAAAAAAACTTTTGTTTGAATATTTGGAGAATCAGATAGAAATTCTTCAGAAATATAAACTTACTAGCTGTGTGGCCCCGCTATGCTGGGGACCCGTTGAAAGATATAGCAGTTTACATTCAAGAAAAAGTGGATAAGATGTAGTAAAGGGCATTTGGCGAATTTTTTCATTTAACGATTAGAAAAATCACAAAAATCAAAAACACGGTAACTAAAAGAAAACTAAAACGTAAATAATAAGAAAATTAAGTTAAAATATAAATATTAAGGGTACTTTTCCGTTAGGGGGTTACTAGTTGGCACCAAGCCTAAATGTTTACCCATACAAAAGGCGCTTAAATGTATCACCAATTATAAATATAGAAATTATGAATTTATTTGAAAGTTATTAGTTTAGATTATTTCGGTCTTACTTTTGGTGATTTTTTTTAGTGGTATCCGGCAAACGGATTATTACCAAAATAAATTAAAATATAAATAATTATAAAATTAAAATATAACTGAAAATAAAAATCATTGCGAGAAACCGCATTTATCTGTAAAATAGCACCAAACAAATGTTTTAGAGTACATCTGAACCAAAAAAGGTTGGTATTCTTCAAATTTTTCAATTTTTTTCAAATTTTTATTCTATTTTTATTATGTAGAGTAGTCCCATGCTCGACCCCTTGCCAACTTCATAATCAGGACCAAAATATAACACCAAAGAAATAAAATCACAAATGAAATATTAGGTTTCTGGTGTAAATTGTAAGATAATTTGGTGTAAATAATGAAACATGAATTATGCAAAAAATGTATTCAAATTTAAGTTAAATATTACGGAACTTGGATGCACAGTACGAAAACACTATTAAAAAAAAAAGAAGGAAAAAAAAAAAAGGAAAAAAAAAAGAGAAAAAAGAAAAAAAATAGTAATTTCGGTATTCTGTGTAAAGGAAACGAATAAATATTTACCTGGAAATAAAAAAAAAAATTAACAAATTCCGTAATGACTTAAAATTTTTCAGTGAATTTCAATAATTTGCTTACACTCAGTTTATTAGCATTAAGCTAAAACCGCGCATTCGCAGAGCATCGATTTACAGTAAATATACGGAAAATTATAGTAATATTCGAACTGTTTATCGGACAGGCGATTGTAATACATAAAAATAATCAAAAAAATAAGGGGGACATATTAAAAAAACTTTGGGTTTTATTCTGATGTAATAAAAAAATATCGTTGCCATTCCAATAATTTTTTTCATGTCATTAACTTTTAATAAAAGCAACTTTAAATCGAATTTAAAAGTTGTTCCCTACAATCTCCATGCACTAAAGCTTCTATGTACCGAATTTCGTACCTTTACGTACAAAACTGTGGATTTGTATAAGATTCAGACCTACAGATAACTCAGTTTTATATATATAGATTTCACTCGTTTTTAAAAAAATGCGAGAATTGTCCGATGAAAGTGACGTCACACTTGCAACCGCAATTGCTTTTTGTCAAATCGATATCCTGGTATAATTTAAATGGCTACTTGTTTCTAAACAGGCAAACTTAGATTATATAACAGCCCTTTACATCGAATAGATCCTTAATGTCTTTTCCCTGCTGTATAACTGCACTAGCAGAAAATATACTTTTACAGAAACAGTTTCTGGGCGAAAGAAATCTCTATGAATAATTTGGTACTTGAAAGGATTTTGGTTTGCAATTATTTGAAAAAGATTCCATGTAAGAAACTAGGGTGTGGAACATCGCACAATTTTCTATTACTCTATTATACACTGATGTGGTTAATACCGTTTTAATATTTTCATCCTTCATTTAGAAAAATGTCCAGTGCAATAATTCCCTACTGACGGTCATGGGAATGGGCGAAATTCTATGGTGATTTCCATGCAACAATTTTAAAATTATATTTCTAATTCAAATACATAATTTTTTTTTTTTTTTTTTTTTTTATTATTTTTTTATTTTGTTTTAGATAGGTTATAACCTATCATCCTAATAAAAATATTTAAAAAATGTTTTATTTTGAATTTTATTCATAAATTTAAAAATGTTGTGTATTGCTGGAAAAACTGGGGATCAAATGTCGTATATATACGTGCATGATCGTCAGTGGGTCAAAAAAAAAAAAAAAAAAAAAAAAATTAAAAATTGAGCATATTAAAAAAAATGTTTTTTTTTTTTTTTTTTGAATTTGAATTTGAGCAAAAAACACACATTTAAAAAAAAAAATCGATTTTTTTTTTTTACTTTCATTACCTTATGTAAATGTATGGGATAATAAAAAGTAAATAGTAAGACTGAGACAGAGCCTATCATTCAGAGATCGCTTCTATACTATCGATATAGATAAACAACGATAAGAAACGATATTGTTTATCTATATCGATGTTCTATACACGTTTCTATTGTTCCACATTAGATCGATCCCAAAGCATGTAAAATTTGGCCTTATTTAATGATCCAAATTTCTCCTTTTTTGAAGTTTTAAAGTTAGTGACGTAGAAATCCTCTGGCAATTTCATATTTTGATTCGGTATTTTAACTAACAAAAATACTACCAAGTTTATGAGCTTGGTAATACGAAAACATGTCACTCAATATTTAAGCTCTAATCCGATAATTCTCTAGAGACAACATACAGTTTGGCGATTGAAGGACTCTCTGATTTTAAAATTAAATCACTCTTAAACGAAGAAGAATATAAGAATGAAACAAAATGTACAGTTATTTTGAAAGCTGTAAAAATCTGAAACGAAAGTTTCAAATGTTAACAACAGATTATTGCGCTGTAATTACGAAAATCTAGAAATATGTCATAAATATGTCCTCTGCAATCTTTCGTTGCAATCACTCTAACTTCTTTTTACGTTTAAACAATGGAACTATCCGAAGACTGATCGCTCAAAGCATTTAGTCAGAGAGGCGACAGCAATTTGGACCCCATCGAACATCATTCTAAATTATTTATAGAAATTGGAGAAAAGTGAGTTGATTAGAAATCCACTGGTCTGCCGTGGTAAAAATGGCCGAAACTGATCAAAAATAAACTTGGAATGAGTTGAACTAAAATCCGATTGCCAAATATGTCATAACTTGCCAAAAAGAAACAACTCTGGCAACCCACTGCATTTTGATTTTCAATGAGAAAAAGACCAAACGATTTCTGATCTCTGGCTCGGAAAACTTGTATCTTTTAAAAGTAAGCCAAATTGGTGTCATTAGTTACGTTATCAGTGATGTAATGTTTATTGTCAACTTGGCTCCCTTTTAATGGATGCAAGTAGACCGTCGCCAGATATCTGAATCGTCTGCAACCTTCTTAATTGAAAATTAAAGAGTGAGGGTTACTAAATAAAAACCTTCTCCCTCCTAAAAAAAACTTCCCAATAAGTGATGAATCCGATGCCTTTTGATTTTACACTTCACCACATTTTGGAATATCTAAGTGAACTTACTGAAGTATTTTGTATCACTTTTAGATTTACGATTAGAAAAAACAACATTTTCATAAATTGTACTTTTGAAATTATTATTACGTCATCACCCATCGCTAAAGTCTATGATGTTAAATACATAATTATCCATTTTTTATTTCTGTAACTCACCTTATCAAAGCGCGTGAATACACACTTTTGAAAATTCCATAGATTTTCTAAACTACTTCACCATTTCGCAAAATATTTTTTTAAAGAAACTGTTTCGCATTTAAAGCTCTGTCTTTTTCCTTTCAAAATCGAAACGCTAAAGTAATATGGATAGCCTTTCTGAAAATGCTGAATCCTCTAAACGTACAATCAATGATACAGCTGACATTTTAGGCATTGCTCAAAGAGTTTCTGATGGATTGCAATCTGTTCCGGGAGCTAATGATGGAAAAATTGTGCCTCTTGATGTCTTGACTTGCGATGGTTCCTCGTCGAAGGAAAATACAACGAAGGTGAAGTCTCACAGTAAATCGAATGTCATATCAGAAAAGAAGGCTGCTGGTCAGAAAACCATGAAAAAGAAAACCGAGAAAAAAAAGGAAGCCAAGCGAAAGGACACAAGTACTGTCAAGACTACTAAGGTTCCCAAAGCAACTGCTGTCAAGAAATCGCAATCTAAAGCTGCTAAGACGAAGGAAACCAAGAAGCCAGTAGAAAAGAAATCCAAAAGCATTGATAAAAAGAAAGGGGATAAAAAGAAAGACGATGATAGCAAAACCAAAAAAAAACTGCAAAGGAAGGATTCTGTGAATAATAAAAAAGCAGGAATCAAAGAAAAGAAAACAACTGCTACCAATGCGAATAACAAAGCTTCAACTAAGAGAAAAGCTCCTGTCACTAGTTTGAAAACATCCCCAACAAAAAAGCCGAAGAAATGATTGGATGCGCAAGAGGTTAAACCCCAAATTCCATTATGCTAACTAAAGGAACGTCTTTAAATTTAAATTCATGAACTGAAGTAAACAGTTTCGCAAAGAAAATTGTAATAGATATTCATAGAATTAATAACGAATTATATAAGTTGATGAAAAAAATGCATAAATTTGGTTTCATTAAATGCTTTATTTAAATCATTTGAATACATGTTTTCTTTTTTCAAAACTTTTCTAATTCGTATTTTTTACTGAAAATAAATATGTATTGTAATAAGTATTACTTTGTGATACCCTTCCTATTTTAAACAGCTTGGTAAATTCAAATTTTCCGGACCGATCAAAATTCGGCGTTTTTGACAAGAAATAAAGGTTTTATCTTGGCAATCCTATTCGAATATTTGAGATTGCCTCATATGATTCCTGGTAACCATGACAATCCTACTTAAAGGTTTCCGATTGGTTAACGTGATTTCATTTCAGATGATGATGATGCTGGTTTTTATGACACGAGGTTGTTTTCATTTCAGCGTTATTCACACAGTCTTCTTTACATTTGGCTCATTTGATTCACACAATTTCTTTTTCAGTTGCCAACTGTTAGAAATTGCGCCAAACGAACAGTCGATTCTTCATTTATCACTAAAGTATCATATGATAATTAACCTTTCTCCAGATTCTATTTAAAATGAAGAAGAAAAGGTTAAAATGCTTTATACGCTTCCCCTTTTGGCGACTTTGCAAAATGCCGCCAAGTTATATTGACGTTACTACTAAATTGAACTACAGGATTGCCAAAATGGATGCCAAGTTGTAATAGACCCACATAGGCACCGGGTTACCATACTTAGCGCAAAATCACCTAAAAAAAGAGGAAGGAGGGAACGTATAACACCTTCTAACCGAGGAAAATGAGTTGTTTTTCTAATCCACAGGGTTTTTTTTTCAATTTTTAATAAATTCATAATAAAATACTGGTTAGTATACTTTTACAGTGCATTTCTTTTTTGAACTTCAAACTCCGATGCTGTGATTCCGTGCCAAGGCGATATTTCCCAATACATGGTAGCAATCGCCATTATTACTTGAAGTGATTTCTTGGTAAGCAATTCTTAGTGCAGAAATTGGTGCGATTTCTTGAGAAAGGGAATTGACCATTTCCACCTTGGCGAAATAAAAAAAAAAATGACCGTTTTCGTCTTTGCAAGACAAATGCTGACTGATAAGCCACGTAAAAAAAGCTACAGCATTTTCGTCGAAGGTAAATTGAAAATAGCCAATTCCTCTAATTCGCCAATTCTGCTATTCAACATCAGTGGTATATAGCCTTAAATTTTATGTAATATTCATTCCACATGTTGGATAGTTACAGTCAAAATCTTCAAATTTGTAATTAAAAAATAATAAACTTCATAGTTTTTTCCCTTTTTTTTCCCCCTTTCGATTGATTCTTATCCCATTCATCTCCTATACTTGGGTCTTCGATAGCTTGGTGACAAGTTGGTGTCAAAGGTTCATGGACATGTAAAAGCCGTTTTTCAGTGACAGCGACAGTCCCCAAAACTTCAAACAATGCATTGCCATGGACATCAAATCAATCTGCCGAGTTTCATCTTGATTGGAAGACAAGTGTGTTAGTTAGTAATCAGAAGCGACAAGAGACCGACACCGGACGTGTGTAAAAGCGGCCTTTTAGTGATCGCTCCCTAAACTCAAAATGATATAGTGCCTTGTCATCGACATCGTATCTATCTGCTAAGTTTCAGTCGGATTGAATGACGGCAAGTGGGTTAATTAGCCGGAAATTTATTGGTAAAAGCAAATATATAAATGACTTGTAGAAGCTTGACTCAGGTTGAAATGAAAGGAAGAAGCATTGACTCTCCGAAAGAAACAAAGCGACAGTTTTTATGGGTTCTTAAAGTACCAATATCTTTCAAAAGAACATATTGATCAAAATTTTTTAGTCTGACGAATTTATATTTCACGGACGCGTTTATTAATTGACATTCAAAGAGAATCAGCATGGAAATGTCAATGTGTATGGAAAAAAAAAACTTTGGAAAATAGCTTTACAAAATTGGTTAATATTTCCCTAGAGTATTAAATATTTAGTATCCCTATCGGGCTATTGTGAGAAGATAATTTTTATCACTTTTCAGGTCCAAAACACATTTCTTACTGCATAGTACTTACTTTTAAGAGAAAGTAAGGATCATTCCCTATACTCACTATGTTGTAATCTTCTAGCCCAGTGCATTTAGAAACTACTTTCTCTATAACCTTGAAATTGGGAGAGCAGATACGAAAAAGATCACTTACAGAAACGACAAGAATATTTTTCATTTAATGTCTACCTACTATAAATGAAAACTAGGGGGCTTCACCCCCTGCTCACTAACGCTCGCCAACCCCCAAACGCCTCGCTGCGTGGTTAAAACATCTTGCTGCGCTCGAATAGGTTTGCCAGCCATAAAAAATGTAACCAAATTTTTATAAATTTAATGTAAGGCCTAATAGAGAAAACACCCAAATTGCAAGTTTCATAATAGAAAGTTAAATATACTATCCGCCAACATACGTATTACGCCGAGAGTGATTGTTTCGTTCACGTCGCCCCGTTAGAGAGTATTTTCTGGATAGAAATACTTCAAAATAATAATTACTGTAATACAAAAATGCTTCAGAAAAACAGAAAAAATCAACTTTGAAACGAAGAGTTTAAAAAGAGCTTTAAAATTAGCAATGGGTTTGTTGTTTACATACGTAAGGATGTTGCCATTCATATATTCAAAATCATTGAGGCTTTGTAGTAGCTTAATGATGGAAAATATTGAAATTTAACTAATTAATAAAATGTTAATAAATTATTTTGGGACGTTTTGGCAAATCTACAGCTTATTTCCTTTAAAATGACACCTTGATCATTGAAATTGGTTGAGCAGTTTAGGCGGACGGACTAACCCCAAAAAACGTATTGCCTATTAAATATATAGATTAAAGTAACGAAAGACTATTGTAGGTGGAGCCCCTGCATATGCATTGACGTCAAGATTTCAAATAGAAAATAAAATATATTAGACGTTATTTTCGAGTTATTAATTTCTACATGGGTATAATGTAAAAGATAAAAAGTAACATTATCTAATGTTAAAAATTTTATATAAAAAAAAAACATCACACGACTATTGATCCGTAGAAATATCAAACACATGATTCTCTTAGAGAAGGGACAATTACCGCATTTTTTAAAAACGAGTAAAATTAGTTTATATTTATGAAGAATTTCTTTCCGATTCTAAATATTCAAACATAAGTTCTTTAAAAAATTTAGTTATTTAAATATTAAGAAAAGAAAATGTCCCCAAACCGAGCCAAAACCAGTCCTATCAAAACACTCAGCTATAGCTGTGACGTCAAAACTTCCTTCCGTTTCTATGGTTATCATGAGGTTTCTGCCAAATAGTTGGTGTGTGTTTGGCATTGGTGTTTAGAAGACAATTACCATATCCCATACCGATTGGCGTGATTTGCGAGAAACTTGCAAGACTGGTTTCTGCTGCTGTGTTTCAAGCCAAGTTGTTTGAGATGTAGTGACGTCATATTCGCACCGAGCCGAATGAGTCGTTTTCCCCGCCAAAACTAACAAAAGAACTTTGATTGATATTAAAAAAAAAAAAGACCAGTGACCAGAAATGTTTGTGTTTATGGTCTTTTCGAAACATTTAGTATTGAATTAAAAAAAAAAAATTAAAAAATTCTAGAATTGTCCATTTTTTTTTTTTTTTTTTTTTTTTTTTTTTTTGCTAATATAAATAACTATCGCCAAAAATATCACCAAACTGGCCTTTTTTTAAATTAATGAAAACGGTAAATTTCACCAAATCCATGGTGTATTTAAATGCGATGACCAGTATTACGCGCAATTGAAAATTGTACGATATTCCACACCCCTAGCTATTAACTGCATGCACTGAAATGTTTAAAATCCTAAATCCAAGTATTTTTTTTCTTCATCGTCGAGAAGTTATGACCAGAAGTAATTAAGAGAAAACGTGTGTACAGATGCGATCTTTTAGTGACAGTGACTGACACACATTACTGCTCGTTTACAAATACATTTTTATATTACAAATTACAAAATTGTGAACAATGCTTTGAAATATTAATGTGTGTTTCTTTTCAGTTGTATATGGGTCATGGTTTGATCATGTATTGCCATACTGGGAGTTCTGCAAAGAGCATCCGAACAATGTTTTCTTCCTGACCTATGAAGAACTTAAATTCGTAAGGCCTATCATAATTTAATTCATTTTTTGTAATTAACACTTTGTAGTACACTGAAAGACCAGAAAAACTGGCGCGGCTAATACTTCAATGCTTGAACGTGGTCGTTACTCGACAAAGTCATTGATATTTAAAAGCCCAGCATTCAATGGACAATTCCCGCATTTTTTTTAAAAACGAGTGAAATTAGTTTATATTTATTAAGAATTTCTTTCCGATTCCAAATATTCAAACAAAAATTCTTTAAAAAAAAATTAGTTATTTAAATATTAAGAAAAGAAAATGCCCGAAAACCTCGTCCGATTGCTTTCGTAACAAAACGCTACTTTATAGCTGTGACGTCAAGAAATCTTTCCGTTTCCATAGTTATCGTAAGGTTTCTGCCATATAGTTGGTGTGAGTTTTTTAGACAATTGCCATATCGTTTGCCGGTTGGCGCGATTTGTGAGAAATTTTAAAAACTGGTTTCCGCTGTTGCGTTTCAAGCCAAGATCTTTATCAGATCTTTTGACGTCAAATTAGCTTCGAGCTGAATTTGTAGTTTTTCTCGTCAAATCTAACAGACGATTTTCAGTTGCAAATTTAAAAAAAAAAAAAAAAAAAGGAAAAGAGCAGTGAGCAGAATGTTTTTTGTGTTTATGACTTTTTCGAAATATTTCGAATTGAATAAAAAAATGCCGGAATTGTCCATTCAAATTTCTAGTATAACCAGCCATTGTTAATCTAGTACACACAAAATTGTTTTCCATTCCCACTGCCGTCGCAAGGAAAGATTTTTGTTAAAATCCTTGCTTTTACCCTTTTAATGACACAAGGTGAGTTGAAAGTCGCGCACAAAGTTTATCTGCCCAAAAAAGTACCAGAGATGGAGTCCTATACTAAACTTCAACTTAACTTGACATCACTAGATGGTAGATCGTCACAGTGTTCATAGGTATTTAATCCATTTTGGCGGCGTGAAAGCATAATGTTCGCCAAACCACAACCCTGTAGAGAACCAAAGGCTATAAGGTTTGGCGAGAATTATGTCTTCACTCCGCCAACATGGATTAACTGCCTATGAGCACGGTGAAGATCTATCGTCTAGTGATGTCAAGTTAAGTTGGAGTTTAGTATAGTAAGGATCATTCTCTATACTCGCTTTGCTACAATTTTTTAGCCCAGTGCATTTAGAAACTACTTTCAATAAATCCTTGAAATTTGATGAGTAGATACGAAAAAGATCAATTAATGAAATTACAAAAATTGTTTTCATTTAATAAAAATTAAAATAGCAAAAGACAAAACCAGGTGGAGTCACTGCATATGCATTGACGTAAGGATTTGAAATAAAAAATAAAATATATTAAATGCTATTTTCGAGTTTAATAATTTATGTTATTTCATTAAGTGATCATTTTTGTTCATTTAATGAACATTCTCATTCCCCTCTGAAATGCTATGCCCCATCTCGAGATCCAACTGTCACTACACCACGTTAAAAATTATATAAATCTGTAAATATAGCCATTATGATTGAATTTTCCACAGATGTCTACCGATTTAAATGTGTAATTGTTGATTCAAACAATGTAGAAACTTGTTTGTATTATCCTTAATTAATACTAAGATGCACAAAAATATCTAATTTAGCACTTTACAAGGTTTCTTGCATTCACACTCAACTATAGAAGTGAAATGTGATTGAATAATCGTCCACCCATCATCATCAACCCATCGGAATGGGGTCCCTCCCCCTTGCATTGCCATCGGAGTAGTCTTTCCAGTTGTTCATCTATATCGATTAGTCCGAGAGGCGACTACAATTTTTGGACCCCATCGAACATCATTCTGAATTTTTTATAGAAATTGGAGAAAAGTGAGTAGATTAGGAATCCACTGGTCTTCCGTGACAAAAATGGCCGAAAGTGATCAAAAATCGACTTGGAATGAGTTGAACTAAAATTCGATTGCCAAATATGTCATAACTTGCCAAAAATAGAACAAACTTATTCGTCTGGCAACCCACTGCATTTTGATTTTCAATGAGAAAAAGCGCAAACGATTTCTGATCTCTGGCTCGGAAACTTGAATTATTTAAAAGTAAGCCAAATTAGCGACATCAGTTACGTCATAAGTGACGTAATATTTTTTGCCAATTTGGCTCCCTTTTAATAGATGCAAGTAGACCGTCGCCAGATATCTGAATCGTCTGCAACTTTTTTCATTGAAAATTAAAGAGCGAGAGTTACCAAATAAAAAAAAAATGCTCATTATTTGGCAAGTTCTGGCGCATTTGGCAATTGGATTTAGTTCATCTTATTAAAAGTCTATTTTTGACCAGTTTCGGCCATATTTGCCACGGCAGATCAGGGGATACGTAATCTACTAACTTTTCTCTAATTTCTATAAAAAAAATTCTGAATGATATGTTCGATAGAGTCCAAAAATTGCAATCGCCTCTCAGTCTAGATGGTTTGTTCCACCTTAATTGACATTTCAGAGTATAAAATGATCCAAATATAGTGTGAAACAGAGGTAGGATTATCTTAAACTTGACTTAAAAAGTGAATTTTTAAATCTCTCTTGGTAGAAATTCATTCATTTAATTTTCAATTCTACACTCTAGAAAATGTCAAAATAAATCAATATCTTGTAACTTAGAACGTAATTCACGATAAATCACGTGTAGAAAGCTGGGTCCTGATTATTATTTGTTGCGGCTATTCAATTGTTATTCTGCAATTTTAATGGCTTGTCGAACAAGTTTATGTAGTTATAAGCAGTAATGAAGTGTTCGAATGCCCTTAATTAAAATTGTATACTTTTCACTTTCTATTCTTTCTTTTTAAAAATTTGTGGGTTTTGTTTCAATAGGATCTCCGTGGTATGGTAAGAAAACTCTGCGATTTCTTAGAACGGCCGCTGACTGACCAAGCTATCGACGCCATTGTTAACCACTGCACATTCGAAAGCATGAAAACGAACAAAATGGTGAACAGGGAAGTCTTGCCTATTGCTGATCTTTTCGACATGTCCAAATCTAAGTTTATGAGAAAAGGTACGGTAGTGACTACTAAGTTATATTTTAGATATCGTAATAGAATATTATTATTTAGAAGAATAGAAGAAGCATTTCTAAATAGGCATAATTTTATTCCTAAAATAATCTTCAAAAAGTTATGTGAGATACAGTAACATACTTATAGTTCCAGCAAAAATGTTTTTTTGTTTGATAAGATTTGAAAATACTAATGTATAAAAAAAAAATTAAAGTAAAATGCCTTCCAACTCATTCATATTTGAACGTCGATCAAAACAGAGCAAATTATACTGATATTTTATTTTCAATTACCTGATATGTAATGAAGTTTAATAAAATTAGGCTATTGAGTAAAAAAAAAGAAGATAAGTATACATTTTTGCATTTTCTCTACCACAGGAAGTGTTCCCTTCCAGAAACAAGCCCTATTTTGGGATATTGAACACCAATCTGGGAATACACTTAATCTAAACACGCAAAATTTCGTTAAAGGGATAGAAATGTATTTAAAAAACACAGCTTTGTGTAACACTGGAACAGATTTTCCTTAACAATGATATTTTCTGGTCACATATACAGCCCACCTGATGGCTGTATGGTAAGCGCTCTGGCCTCGCATGCCAAAGGTCCCTGGTTAGGTATGGATGTTCGTTGTAGTTCGGAATCCACGTTAAGCTGTAGGTCGCGGCCTGATTAGCCGTCATTGTAGATAAAAATAGGTCGTTGAGCGTACAAACAAACAAACAACCGGTCATGTATACCGAAATAAATGGCAACATGAAAGCACATCAATCTTAATTTTTGTAATGTTAAAATAAAATTTAATTTTAGTTTCTGCAGTGTCCATCTGTCCATAGTCAAATTTAGGAGTGCATAATTTCTTTTGTAGCCAGGTCTCAGAATAACCCATTTCGAAAGAGTGATACTGTTACTTAGCATCTATCGAATTATTTTATTGATTGTATAATGCAATACATATCCAAAAAGGACTTGACATATTTGAAAAATGAATATGTAAAAAAACGGGAAAAAATTGAAATATACCGCTTGCTGCATTCTGCTTGGTAACCACGGGATTTTATCCATACATTTTCAAAAATAGTTACTAACTTCGCCAAAAGATGGCGCTGTTGACTGAAAAATTAAAACTCTCTGAACACGTTGCAATAATTGAAAAACAATATTTGAATTTCGAAAACATCGTTTTGTAGTTAGGGCTACATGTTCAAACCATTTTTTTGATCAACAGCGCCATCTGATGGTGAACTTTGTAACTATTTTGGATAAATGGGATAAAATTCCCTCGCTTCCTTCCTTCATACTGCAAAATTTCTATCATTCAGTTTTAAATTATTTTTGAAATGCTTCGGTCTTTTTTTTAAACAACGCTGTATGATCAGCCAAAATTTTACTGTTCACAGTCTTAAGCGTTTGCATTTAATCGATTTAAAATATAAGTTATTAAACAGAGTTGTGCAACTATACTTCGAGACAACATTACTTGAGTCTCGAGTACACACTGTGTGATGGATCCTTCCGCTTAAAGATATAGTTCCGGATAAATCACAACTTTCATAGTAATACTGATAACCTGCGCTTATAGTTTTGTATTAAATATACGTTGTCAACAATAAGCGCTTTTAAACTTAAATTTTGATTAATATTTTACTTTTCTAACAACGGATACTATAAGAGTTTTAATGAATCAGCCACACATCATTCCAATCAGGGAGTAGTAAAACCGGTTCACACATCGTTGTAGCGTATTCAATGCGCTCAAGTAAGCCTGTACCAATTTAAAGTGTTCTTGCATTGTCTTAACGCAACGTCACATTGTCTCACCACAGGCATCATCGGTGACTGGAAGAATCATTTCAATGACGAACAATCCGAAGCCTTCAACAAGCTGTGCGAATCTCACATGTCCAATAGCGACCTCCAGCTCGTGTTCGAAGAGGAAGACGCCGAGAAGCTCTTCACACACTTTGGAAGGATCATCTACAACCACCCGGAGAGGACGTGGGAAGACGAGTCGACGGAAGAAGACGAGTGCGTGGAAGACGAGGACACGTCCCAACCACAAAGATTTCAATCACGCAGGTCCTTCGAGACGTTTTTTCAAGTTTTTCTGCAGTCGGATCCTTTGACTCTTATCACTGATGTTCGGTGATGTTTGTTTAAATGGGAAGTTATGTTCATATTTAGGCATCACGTGACTTTCAATCTATCATGACATCCAATATTTTGTAGAAAAGTGTAAATATTTAGTGCTTTGCTGAAGATGAAATTCCCAGAAATTACTTTGTTACGATGTTGACACAGCAATTTTATGTTTATTGGTAACTTTTATTTTTTATACATTTCAGTGTTAAGTGGTGTGTTTTGTAGTAAATTTTGTATATACTTGTTGGAATAAAAAAAAAAAATCAGATATATCAATGTAAAATTATTTTTATGTTGAAGCAGCAAAAAAAGTAACCAGTGAAGCAGCTTGTAAAGTAACTAGTGTTTTTTTAAATTGATTTTTTTAAAGTTTTGTAAGCTAGCTTATACGGGCTGCGTAGCCCAGCTGGGAGAGGCGTTATTCTTACAACCAGAAAGTTGCGAGTTTAATCCTGGCTAGTGCTCACAATCCTGAAGGTGGCGAGTTCAGGATCTAGGACCGATTAAAGATTGCTATGTTCGCTAATGGTGACTGGGGCACATTAAATTAGTGTGGTCGCAAAGTCCTCCAAGTTCCAATACAAATCAATACCTCTGGGGGTGGCATAACAGAGTCTTCGACTGGAATCTTCTGCTTGGTATTGCCTCTAAAATAAGAAGTTCCATATACGGTCAGTAGGGCTGCCATCTACTGGGTAGCGTAGGTAGGTAGAAATGGTACCGAGGTATAAATTAACTCTTCAGGGTTATAGGTGAACTAGCGCACTCCCACTCACAAGTGAGTGTGTGCTTACATCCTGTGCAGTACTGCCCACTACCGATCTGTACTGGATATGGGGTTGGTACAAAATGCTTAAAAAAGAAGAGGTTCCTTAGTCCCCATTGGCCTTGATAAAAGAAGAAGCTAGCTTATAAAAACTTTTAAAAAGTGTCAAAACAACATTTTTCCTATCACATTTCATTATTGAGCTTTTATTACTGTTGTTATACCTGGTATAAGTAACCTGGTTAACCTGGAATAAGGTTCATGTCTTTACTGTTGTCCAGAAAATGAAGCATTAGGTCGATGGGGTATGGGCTGACAATCCATCTTAAGTAATTTAAAAATAAAGCTTGTTTACAGAAATTGTTTTCTGCCATGAAAAATTAACGTAAGTTAAAAAAAACAATTTCGTGTGGATTTTATGTGCAAAAATGAAAAATAACAAGCAAGTTTGGTTAAAAATATAGATATTTATAACTGATTTGTGACCATTTTAAAAAAAGAAATCACTAGTAAATATTCCATGCCTTTGTTTATTTACATTTTAATAATTTTGAACGTTATATATACATATAAAGTGTAAAAAAATACAATAAATTTCCATTACAAATAGTTAAAGTAAATTTGTGCATTCTTTGTAGGAAAAAAATATACTTTGATTGAACCAGACAGGCTAAATTACATATACTTTTGCTATGTGAAACATAAATTAAAAGTCACTTATAGAATACTAAGTATAGAACAAGTATCAAAATACATAAATAAATTTTTGACAGCATTTACAAGGAATGGGGTTTTAGAATACCAAATTTTTAAATCTTTAATTTTAACAAGATAATTCAGAAATCTTTTGAGCAGATGTATAAAATTAAAATATAAAAAACAGACTTTTAATAAAATACCATTTTTTATTTAAAAATATATAACTATTTTAATATACCTAAAATATTATTTAATTTACAATTTCTTTGACTAACTAATAACTTGCAAAGATGAAAAATATCGTCAAGAAAAGTTAACTTAAAGTGTGCAAATGGCACAGTTAACAAGTCAGTCATAATGCCAATTATTGGCTAGTAAGTTATTGTACCAGTAAAGCTAAAACTTTGGATATATTCAACTCAGAACCATCAATATTAATTTTAAACTATTAAAATGTGAAAATTAAAAATTTTTGTTCAAATATGCCTTTTGAAGAAATTGTTATAAAAGCTCTCCACCTTCAATGGGTTAAAGTTAGAAAGCATACAGTCACATAAAGACTTTCAAATCATAGCACTTACAGAAATGAGTGCTTACCACTAAAAATGGCAATGATCACTGGATATAGCCATTAACTTTTCATGTAACAATTGATAATCAATAGTGGACTTTTGTGCATCATGTTCACACAAACAGCTTTTAGAATGGGGCAAGTTAGTAATTGAACTAATCATTTCATCTGTCATAATGCTATGGTGGAAAAGTTTTCAGACAATATGAAAGTGTGTATTCAAATCTAATAATAAGCTACCACAAGTTATTTCAGAAGGTGTTTCTTCATGTCATTTAACTTGACATATCACATATAACTGTTTTGTCAAAGTACATATTAAATATCTAATTAATTAGCCATAAGTAATTTATGCATGTTACATGTCCAAATACAAAAAGTAAAAAACTTTAACCATTCTTTGCATATGAAGTTAATACAGGGTAATAAAAGTAAATTATATGAGAAACGCTGAAAAGAAAATCCCTGAATACATTTTTGGTGCCATTTTAATTTTTCCAGACATGATACAGCTCCCAAGTATAAGTAATTGAGCTTAATGAAAAAGTAATAAAAACCAACATAAAGTATAAATTTTCAAAAAAATTCATAAGTAATTTCAATGTTTAAAAAAAAACTTTAAACAATGAACAATTCCCGCATTTTTTAAAAATGAGTGAAATTAGTTTATATTTATGAAGAATTTCTTTCCGATTCTAAATATTCAAACAAAAGTTCTTTAAAAAATTAGTTATTTAAATATTAAGAAAAGAAAATGCCCCAAAACCGAGCCAAAACCAGTCCGATCAAAACACTCAACTATAGCTGTGACGTCAAAACTTCCTTCCGTTTCTATGGTTATATTGAGATTTCTGCCAAATAGTTGGTGTGTGTTTGGCATTGGTGTTTAGTAGACAATTGAAATATCCCATACCTGTTGGTGCGATTAGCGAGAAACTTGCAAAACTGGATTCAGCTGCTGCATTTCAAGCCAAGTTGTTTGAGATGTAATGACGTCACATTCAATTCAAAGCGAATTAATCTTTTTCTCGCCAAAGTCTAACAGGGGAACTTTGATTGCAAATTAAAAAAAAGAAAAAGCGCACTGAGCAGAAATGTGGCCTTTGTGTTTATGGCCTTTTTGAAATATTTAGATTTGAATTAAAAAAAATGTAAATGCAGGAATTGTCCATTGTACAATATTGGCAAACAAGTGTATCTAATTAAATCCAGTTTTCAAATATTTTGAGCAATATTCAAAGCATTAAAATTTTGGTTAAAAAATCAGTGTTGCCACTGAACTGTGTCATGTCTGTTTTTCTTGACCATTTCATATAAGTGGTAAACTAGTAATAAAAAGCAATAACTTGCATAGTCTTTTAAATAAATGGTAATCATGAATACAGAGAAGTTTTTATATATATAATTCACCAAAGCGGTTTGTCAATAAAATATATTCTAAATATTTAAAATTTACTTTTCTTCTCTCAGAGTAAACAATCCCCGAGGTTTATTCATGATTCCAGGAACATTTTGCCCTTCAATTTCTCCTTCAGAAAGATTAGAACTGGAATGTAACTTTTGACTCAATTCCAAATGAGAGACATTCGACTCCACCACCTGACTACACATTGCACTTTGATGGGTTAAATTGCCATCTTGCATTTCACTAGGAACAGTAAAATCAACAGTTTGAGGTGTAAATGGCCTCTTCGGAAAAAACTGTTTGGAATGAATAAAAATTTGGCCTTCAGATAACGTGCTAGCGTTTCTTACTTCTCCTTCCGAAAGCGATGAACTGGGTGTTTGACAGCGATTAAAGTAATGGGTTGAAGATGGACCAATGGGGTTAGTTTGGGATGGGCTCTTTTGACACGGGATGTTAACACTTTGATGCATAGTGACACGGGAAGAGTCTGTAAGGAAACAAAATTTAGATTATCGCAGTGATTAAAATTGCCAATTTATATTAAAACAGTAAATTACACTAGGTTAGCAATTGCCACTAACTTTTAAAAACAGGCAGTAACACTTATGTTGGAGTTTTTCAAAGGTCACAGATTTATTCTGAGTGTCAGAATATATATCTATCATTACTATAAATATAACACTATAAAATATTTTTGAAAACTGAAAAAATTATTGAAATTTTTTTCATCTTAATACAACTGATATTTGATTTTTTTACCCCAAATAATTAAAAAATAATAATTTTCATTACATAAATATTTTGTTATAATGTGACAATATGTAACTTGACCTCACTTTTAATTAAGATATTTAAAATGCACCTCTAGATTCCATCATTTTAATATCAATTGTGAGACAATGATGGAAGAAATTGTTTGTATTTTCTTTATTTTTTATGATAGTTTGAGGTCTGCTGCAGTATTTGTCACAGCCAATCTTAATAAATCATCTAAATGAGCATCAGTTGAGTTATCCCTGTATTTATTCTTGATGAAAACAATTTTACTGAAAGTTTTTTCGTATAGTTTCCTCGGACCACGCTGTGGAAAACACTATTCCAGATATTAAACACATACTATTTTGGACAAATTAAAATTATGTAAATAAAAATCCATACGGTGAAACTTGATTTTTGTTTTCTGTGCTGCCAGTGGACCGGAGGCAAAGCTGCCGCAGGTGAAAGTGTTATATTTAAAGGACACTGGAGAAGATGTTTATTTGAAAAGCACTTGCAAATGTCAACACTGGTTACATACATAACAAAATATTAGCCCTTTCAATAGTATTATTCAATGCTGTCAAGCCTCCATAGTTAATACTGAGAAATGTTGTAGAGAAGAAGAAAACGGAGCAGCTTCATTTTGGATACAAAATTTCAATATCTTTAATAGAATATTTTCAAGTTCAATTTTTCAATGGCAAAAATTTTAGGTGACTTCCAGATTTACAAATTAAAATGTAAAAAGCTGAACTCTATAACAAGTGAGTTTCCAATTTTCAATGACAGAAGATTGAATAAACAAATAATTCAAATTCCACATCCACGAATCATGATCTGCGATTTCGAAAGAACAAAATCTTGGTCTTTCTCCGCAATACAAGACAGTGGAAACAAATCTCAGGAAAAGAAAATCAGATTATAAAAAAACGAAAATTAAACTGGTTTTGAGACTATTGAGGGGAAAACAAATAGTGTTAAATTTTTCCTCTCTCTATTTACAAAAATTGAATTCTCCATTATAAAAAAATTTTGGTTAAAAAAGCACATACCAAATCATATTGCACCAAAATATTCAATAATCCATTTAAAGAAAGTGGATACCTGCTCATCTAAATTCAAGGAGCCAAACCTTATTGAACATACGAAAATTAGATATCAAATGGCAAAAGAATCAAGTCAAAGTGGATATTGGACAACCATAAATGAAATATTTCCAATTGATTTCCATTTTCTATTTGCTGAAACCAAACAGCTAAATAAAAATAATGACGCAACTGAGCTCTACACATTAAAAATGGGCAATGGATTAAAAAAAAAAAAAAATACTTCACATCATCTTTTCCAATAACCTTTCTATGAAAATTGAAGTTCTGTTTGTTAATGTCCAAGCAAATGTAATGTCGCTGATATACGTATACAAACAATTCAATGCACCATAGAATAATAAGAGAAAGTCAAGAGTTTGGAACTAGCAGAACACACTAATAAAAGTTTCAATGCACTTGACATACACCATCCCAAACCTTGCATAAAATAGTTTATGAGTAGTCTGTAGCAGCAATTATGGCCAGAAAAAGAAAGGAACATTGTCTCATTTCACTTTTTGAGCTTTCGAGTAATTTTCTTTGACGATATTTTCATAATTTTATAGTGTGTACTTTACGATGAATAAATATGAGATACAATGGCAACTATTTATTACAGCCTAACACTCATTGAAAACAAAGCAAATTTCTGCAATGGTGGAGTATTGTGGCACTTCAAGAGTATTAGCAAAAGATTTCTCACATAGATTTCTTCTGTAACTTTCAAAGAACATCTGTAAAACCATAAAAATCCTATAGAAAAAAGAAACTGTGGAAAATCTGCATAAAAGTTGTCGTCTTTAAGAATGATTGGAGCTCTATGCTGCGAGGACTTATAAATGTTAAGATTATGCAAAACAAACTGAAATAAGAAAAAGCTAAACAAGACCAAAACACAATTATTTTAAATTAAATAGAAATGATTAATTGATACTTATGGAACAAATAAAAACCTAACTTACAAATTTTTAAATGATACTTACGGAACAAATGAAAACCTAATTTACAAATTTCTTAATTGATAACTTACATCAAAACATTTTATCCATCTCTATACATTTAAAAATACATTTCGATGGCCAACCATGCAAACATTGCAACCATGAATTTCGAAAAACTAGATTAAGATTTATAAATATTTTTCAATGCATAAATACTCTTAAATGCAGATATGATGTAAGGAAAACATTCCTTCAATAATTTGCAAAACCTTCAATAAACTGTCCTTAATTATACAACAGCGGTATTTGGCTAATTGTCAGATACCACAGTAGTATAAATGAAAACAGACAAAGATTCAAACTTGGTTACCTTAGGATAGCTATTCTAAGAAATGTTCATACTGCCAAATGCAACTAATCATGCCTGAAAAGGTTGGCCATTAATTTGTAAATTGAAATGCATTATCAATCAATAAGTTTACTGTGAAATCTGTAAAATGAAATTAAACATAAACGATATTAATTATGTTTAAATTCATTTTACAGTGCCATATTTGTTTCTGAACTTACCACTGCCACTATCATAAGGAGATGACATCATATTCATTTGTTGAAAGTAATTTGGTGGAATTTCCCCTTCACTAAGCGAATAATCTTTTTCCTACAATATAATTAAAGAATTTGTTTAATTTTTTTATTAGCATATCTACAGTACAGCTTAAAAACATTGATCACAAATAATATGTTATATAGTCATTACAATCTATAGTTAGAAAACATTAGGAAGTATTTTAAAACCTAGCCATTCATTATTTGAAACATACATTGAATTATTTCAAAATAACACAAAAGAAAAAAAATCCCAATTATAATAAGTAATGCAAGTAGCAAGAGTAAAACATGATTTTTTTTTTTTATATACAAGGAGTATCAGTATCAGAGTGTACAAACTGGCAAGAAAGTGTGATCCAAACTACTCCATATCACATTTTAAAGCAGTTTTCTAATATATTTATAAATGCACTTTTACATACGATATAAATGAACTAATATATAAATAAATTATAAAATGCCTATACAGGTATTTAAAATTATTTCAAATTAGCAAAGTCCGTTTTACTCTAACGTTTTAATTTACAATGGTAAAGATGCATATTTGCAATTCTCAGGTGTAAGCATTTAAAATTTTGACTCTTTTTTTTTTTTTCCTACTCATAAACAGATTAGAATTGCAAAATTAGGATCATTTATCATAATTCTGGTATAAGTAGGTTATAACAGTAGTCATTTTACAAGTAGAAAAAAAAGAGTGCAATGTTGCCAGCATCAGCCCTAGATAATTGCTCATATGAAATACTTTAATTTTTTTAAATGTAAAACAAAATATGAAAACATAATTCAATCCCTTAGCAACAAAAAAGAATATTATTAGTAGAAAAATATAAACCTAGCAACTGGAATACAATCATTTCCATGAAACAACTTTCGATACATATCTCAACATATTTTATCCATTTTTCACAAACTATATCTAATCAACAAAGCAGTTTCAATTTTGAGAACCATGCATCTTTTAAGTACTCACTTTATCACTGGAGCAACTATCTTCAGTAGCAATATTTGAACTACTTTGGAGTTGAGATTTATCTGACAAAAAAAAAATACATTAGTTATTATTTATAAATAATTCTATATTTTCCAATAATAATGTAGCAAAGTTAAATTTAACATGATCAAAGACAAATACCTAACAATATGTATACCAATTGAACAGATAATGTGCATTTGAAAGTTGATCTGCTTGAAGCAAATGAATGATTAGTATGAGGTAATAACTACTAAATGGGAGGAACTCTATCTACAAGGTGAGACCGAAAAGTAAGATGATTGATATCATAATAATAACTGTATTATATATTTGCAGATAAATACACCACTGTCCTTCAAAGTAGTTCCCGCCGTCTACAATACACTTCAGACTATGTTCATACAAGTTCTTGAAACTTCTGAAAAAATCTTCCTTTGAGACCGTCTTAAGTTCTTTGGTAACAGCAGCTTGAATGTCTGAGATGCTTGAAAATCGGTTTCCCTTCAGTGCCAATTTCAGTTATGTAAAGAGGAAAAAATCTGCTGGCGCTAGATCAGGGGAATAAAGAGGGTGTAATACTGTAATACTAGTATTGCACCCTTCTTATTCCCCATATCTAGCACCAGCAGATATTTTCCTCTTTACACAACTGAAATTGGTACTGAAGGGAAACCAATTTTCAAGCATCACAGACATTCAAGCTGTTACCAAAGAACTTAAGACGGTCTCAAAGGAGGATTTTTTTAGCAGTTTCAAGAACTTGTATAAACGTTGTCTGAAGTGTATTGCAGACGGCGGGAACTACTTTGACGGACAGTGATGTATTTATCTGCAAATATAGAATACAGCGATTATTATGACATCAGTCACCTTACTTTTTGGTCTCACCTTCTATAATTAAGTATTTGCTCTACATTACAATTACAGTAAAAAATTAATAAATAACAAAAAGAGAAGGAAAAAAAAAAGGCATATTTATTGATTATAGTAACTTCGTCAGGAGGTGACCACTATAATCAATGCCAAAGTACAAGAATTTTTCTGTATATATCTTGTCAAAAGCCTAATACATGTTACCCCAAAATTCTAGTTCCAGAAGGTTTGAAAGTCAAAAACATTAAAACTCTACAATGAGAAAAGCAAACTGAAACATAGTAAAATATCAATTCGAATATATAAAAACTTGTAGAAATTCGAACTTACCGAATTTTAAAAATGGTTGGTCTGATTGAATGCAATAAATGATCCTGAAAAGTAAACTTAAATATCATTCGATAACATTCAGCGCCATCTGTCGGTCTGAAATATAATCCCCAGTCAATTTGTCAACATAAAAAAATTTCATTCAAAATTATTCGTTTTCAAATAAATCCTAAAATTGTAGCAGCTTTCTTTAAAATATTTCAAACTGATACAAATTCTTTAAATTTTGTTAAATTGATTAAAGAAGATGTTATGAAAAATGTTTTGGCTCCAATTACAGTGGAAATTGGTAAAAGAAATTACCTCAAATTTAAAATCCAATCTTTTATCATATATTCCAGTGAAAATATTGTTATTGTGTATTACAATTTTTAAATCCAGGTAATTATATTTCAGACCGACAGATGGCGCAGGGTGTTATCGAATGATATTTAAGCTTACTTTTTAGGACACATAGGGCATTCAGACAAGCCATTTTTAAAATGCGACAAGTTCGAATTTTTACAAGTTTCTATATTCAAATTGATATTTTATTACGTTTCAGTTTGCTTTTCTCATTGTAGTTTTAATGTTTTTGACTTTAAAAACCTTGTGAAACGAGATTTTCGGTGTAACATATGTTAATTAGGCTTTTACCATGACATAAACAGAAAAATTCTAGTATTTTGGAGTTAATTAAAGTGGTCACCTCCTGACGAAGTTACTATAATCGACAAATATGCCTTTTTTCCACTAATGCTGTTGTATGACTTTAGCGCCGATAACTTAGTTGGTAAGTTTTAACTTAATATTTTTTTACAGAGGTCTTGTTTATTTCACTTTCAATTTAAATTATTAGTGATCCTTAATTTGTTTATGGAGGCTATGTTCACTTTCAATTTAAATTATCTGTCATCTCTACAGTACAATGTATTTTAAATTTCTATGAACGTGAAAAATGCAATACATTATTCTATAGATCACATTCCATGTTAAGACCCTGTAAAATAATTGGGAGCCTGAAGTCTAACTTAAGACAGATGTTATACATTCAATTTCCAACAAAACCCCAACATTTTACTAAGCATCATTTTGTATGCAAGTTAAACAATAAACAAAGTTCAATCAACTATCTAAACTATTAAACATAATATGCTAAATAAAAATTCCAATCCTACATGAATTGTTAAATAAGTTTTATAAACTATAAAATAAAACCATACTATCTCGATACCTAAAAATGTATAATACACTAATCGAAAAATTAAAATACAATTTTAGAAAGAAACACAATTTAAGGAATATTAGGAATTTCAAAACAAATACGACTCCAGCATTAGTAAAAAAAAAATAAAAAAATACACGAACGTAATGCATTCAGACAATAATTCTCAAAGTAAAGCAACATACCCGAGTGAGACAACAGCCTCAAATTCCACGGCAGAAACACTTCCCCTTCAGAAAGCATGTCATCCAGAAACATACTGTCGCTTACAGGTGTACTGGACACAGACGTATTGGCCGAACCCTCAGAATGAAATGCCTCAAATGTCTGTAAGCACACATCTTTCGAGGCAACTCGTAGGTATTGATCACATTGTGTGGACGAGTCCACTTGCTGTTGAAGAGGTATTCCTGTTGGGTCCGATTGGACGGAAGCATGAATCAGCAACTTCTTCTCGCTTTGTGGAGGTGGTATGGGATCAGACTGGACAGCGGAATTTACTTGAGGGATTTTATCAGTGCAAATGCTCTTGTTTGATGTTGGTAAGGGATCTAGCTGCAAGGAAGTTTCGATGGTGGTAACGGAGGTCTTAGGTGTACTAAAAGCATACAATTTTCTTATTATTGTAAGTGAATGGAAGAAAGTAAAGATTTTACATGCAGTTGTAAGAATAAAGGGTTAGGAACAGAATTCCACAAATCTGATTTGTTTGAAAAATAAAATAAGACATTTTAAGTCAAATTACAATTAAATTTTATGTGAGTTCACAAGAATTACCAAAAGAAGTTTAAAAATTATGTTAACTTCCACTAATTACTCTTCAATGATAACATAAATATAAGAAACTGCATAAAAAAGTTAGCTTTTTTAAAATATACAGGTATTATTTAATGGATGTCAGTTGAATTTCTTATTTCATTTAACATGGAATTCAAACTACGAATTTTCTGTAGTTGGAAAGAAGGTTATTTTCTTAGAGGACATAGGGGGAAATATAAAAACAGGTTTACTAAGGACTGTCATAGACTAATTGTAAACGAGAGTGCAGGCAAGCAGTGGTAAGTACCAAATATTGCTGATTTTATAAACATCTTTTAAAAGCAAAAGCACACATTTTTCGGATAATTTTTACTACAATCATTTTGCTTTTTTAATAGACTAAAAACTAATAGCAATCCTTTTCTCATGACATATTTACCTGCATCTTAAAAATTATTTTAAACAAGTATTACTTTTCTTAAAATTTAAAGAATGCAAGAAAAAAAATCCTACTTCAATTTTAAAAGTGAAACATCAGGAACTGGATCGTCTTTGCGCAAATGTTCATAAAGACTATTTATAACAAATTCAAGACGTGTGGACAATTCAGCAGGGAACGCAGATGAGGGAGATGAATTTGATGCTAAAAATAATTTCAAGCATTAGATTCTCCTACTTATATTATGTTAAAAAATTTAATTAATTGTAGATTATAATCAAAAGAATGAAGTAAATTTCCATCTATAAAAGTTATTCAGAGCTTTATTTCCATAACATTAACCATACAGAAATGAAATATGTACCAAACTAATAATTGGATACAAAACTATTATAATAATTAAATTTTACAAAAGTTGACAAACTTGTTTAAATGAGTAAAACAACTTATAGTATATGAGAAACAACTTGTATAAAATGTTCATTATTAAATTATAAAAAAAGATATACTAACAAATACTGGTTTCAGGCAATGTACAGCAAGTATTTTCCTCCAGAGCAACATTAGAATTTTCTTTAGAGTCAGAAACTGCAGGGGGTTTGTTCAAAAGGTTCAAAGTTTGATCAGAGTTAGGATTTTCAGGTAATAAAGATACTTGAACTGCCTTTGAAACAGCACAGACGTTACAAGAATCACAGTCTCGTTCATCTGTTTGAGTTTCTTTCACCTAGATAAGAAGATTATTTATTAAAGTGGATATATATTAAGCTAGCTGTCCAGGGAGAAAACAAATAAAAATTCTCTGATAATTCCTGACAATTTCTTGTCGCCATACATTTACAAATGGCAAAGATTAACTCACTACTACTAACTTGACTTTCAAGAAATATAGTAATTTTTAAGAAATTTGGTAATTTTTAAGAAATATAGTTCTAAAAAATATTAATTAAATGATTACGAATGTAAGCATATGAAATAAACACTTTTGGCAAGCAAATTATATTATAAAACACAGTAGAATAATGTGGAGTGATTTGATTTTTTGTTAGTAAATAAATTTTTTTCACAGTTTTATATAACTTTCCAGAAGTTTAAGTTTTTATTTTAAACTTAAAATTTCCTGACATAAAACGATTTGTGCACAAATCTTATTATAAACCTCTGATACTCTGACAATTGAAAATTTCTATGATAACTATCTATTATTCTCATTTTTATGGATGTTAGAAACTCTATTAACACTGAATCATACTTTATAAGAAAAGTATTTACTCAAAAAGTTACTGATAAAAAACCATCGAAAGTTATAGGAAGTAAAATTGTTCAGAATACAAACAGATTGGTTATTTTCACACAATGTAAAAACGAAATCCAAAATAAGCAATATTTTAAATGAAAATTGTATAAAATGTGAATACAGAAACTGTACAAAAATTACATATCTTGGCTAGAAATGTCCCTAATTATTTTTAAATGTCATATTTTGTTTCAATACTTATGCCAACTTAAGCTTGAGGATGTACATAAACTAAGATTTTAAATCAAATTTATATTTTTGCTGTCGTAGTTTATTTAAAAAATTTTATCCACAAGCAAAATAACCCCAAGGTATTTGAATACAGAAAAATCCATGCAAGATCATTTGAACAATTACTTGGTACTTTTCCGCTATAGTCTC
Organism: Linyphia triangularis; assembly: GCA_963978545.1. Lineage (NCBI taxonomy): Eukaryota > Metazoa > Arthropoda > Arachnida > Araneae > Linyphiidae > Linyphia > Linyphia triangularis. Next base: position 108,600,384 of record OZ021722.1, read on the forward strand.
AAGACTTGTAGTTAGGATACTCTGCACCACAATTTGACAACAGGAAAATATTGTTTGTAGTACTCAGGGATGAGTTTGGTAAAAAATCAAAAAGCTGAAAACAAAAATCCAAAAATGTTAGGCATAAAACACCTTTTAAGCTATACTTAAAAAAAAATTGTTTTTCCATGTGCATTTATAAAACTGCACCATCTCTGTCCGTCCGTGAGCAAAAATTGTTTAAAATAGTGGCACTTAGACGTAGGGATACACTTTGTGCTGTCATCAGGCTAATATAGCTCAAAAGCAAAAAAAAATCCAGTGAAAGCGTTGAAAACCGGCAAAAACTTCAAAATTTCAACAAGTCAAACAACTTTAAGCAATTATAAGACATTGACAAACAGGCCGAATTTAATTAAACCCAGTTTTCTAAATTTTTAAGCTACAAATATTAAAAATCTTAAAATCTAAATTTTTATTCATATCCTTAAATTTGTTCAGTAAAGTAAAAAGTAAAAAACAATTTTACATACAATTGCAGTTAAAATAACAATTTTAAACATATTATTTAGAAAAATTACTATTGTGACTACTTTTCAGAATATTTTTATACGAAATGGTACAAAAAATTTGAGTAATTCTGCAGATTCAAATCAAAAGGCGAAATTTAACCTTAACCAGGCACTAATCACGAATAAGGCGGCTATCGCATTAACGGAAGTCTAGATGAATAGCTGCAATTAGGTGTTAAAAATTTCGGTAATAGCTGGTATTGTATTAGCGTAAACCTCGACGAAAATAACCATCACTTTAACAAAAGTATTGTAAGCAATACCGACGAAAATCTAGGTATCGGCAAAAACGAACATCGCAACAACGCGCATATTGGCAATAGCGTCCACAATATCAGCACAAATCTCAGTAATATCGATCTTTTCTTGGTAATACTAGTGCAAATTTCGGTAACATCGGATGTTACTACAGAATGGCTTTCGACGAAAAATACTCTCACGCCAACAGAAATACCAAAGTTAGAGTAAAATATACCGGGGCAACACTCAACAATAGCACTATTGGATCGGCGTAACACTTGACGAAAATTACAATCACAACAACGTAAATCTCGGCGATAACACAATTCATCACGGTAATATCGACATTCTTTCGGTAACATCGGTGCAAATTTCAGATTTTACAACAAGGTAGCACTTCAGCGAAATGACCATCAAATAAACGTAAATATCAGCGTTAACGCCGAATATACCGGAACAATTCTCAGCAATAGCGTTGTTATATTGGCGTAATACTTTGCGAAAATGAAAACCACAGCAACTTAAATCCCACCGATAACGCACGTCATAGCTACACAAATCTCAGAAGTAGTGGACATTACATCAACGTAACGATTAGCGAAAACGAGCATCACATACCAACGTACGTTTACACGTACAACAAACGATAATTTCGTAGATGTCAGGCTTGAAAGCAAGCACATTATTCGTATACGTTAATCGCGTGAATGAGTATGAAAGAAATTCCAGTTTGAAAAGAGATAAAACGGCACCAAAGGATCAAATTTCGGCGCAGTTGTAAAAGTATAAAATGCAAGTTTAAGTGCCAACCTAACTAAAAAGATGCATTTTAGTAGATTTTTCTACTTGGAGCAGGAATGCCGTAGGGTTTCCGTTCTTCCCGATCGGGCGGAAGGGAAGCTGCTTCGCGATTCAGCCTTAGAAAAAAGGTTATTTTTCTGTGGGATAGAAAAATCGGGAAAAAACAGATTTTTTTTCAGAAATTAGAAAAGCGGAACTTTCTTTCAAAAAGCGGAATTATTTTTTTTCTAAAAAATTGAAAAAGCGGTATTCCGCCACATGGCGGAACAAACTCATCCCTGAGTACTATAATCTAATCCCATAATTTTTTTTCAAATGAAAACTTATTTGTGACAATGTCATATACCACTGAAATGTACATGAGACCATGCAAAATTTAAATTTTTGATCAGATAAAAACAAGAAAAGGAAAATTACAAATCAAGACAAATATTAAAGCCAGATTAATAATATTCTAAAACTTGTGCAGCACTTTCCCAAATAATGCTTCCATCAAATAAATGTATCCCATTGAAAATCCCAACCAGGGTGGCCACAAAATTCAGGAAAAAAAGTTCCCTGACAATTCTCTGATTTCCCTGACAGATTTCTAAAAATTTCCCTGATTTTAGGGCAAACTTTTTTTCAAATTTCCCCAATTTTCTTAGGTTTTCCAGATGTCTAGACACTCTGATCAAATAGAATATGTATGCTAAAGAGATAATATGCAATTTTTAAAAAAATAATTTTGCTGGTATTGTAAAGTTTAAATTATTCGTTAACATTAAACTTCTAATGGCTTACCACTAAAAATCTCCATGTAAATAGCGCCAAAATATGGATAAACATGCCTTAAACAATACAAAATTTCCCTGATTTTCATAAAATTTTAAAAAGTTCCCTGACATTTCCCTGATTTCCAGGTTCTGTGGCCACTCTGCCACCCCAATCAATGCAGCTAATCACATCAGTTATCACAATACATTTTTAAAAGTAAATTTATGTGTTCAGCCAATCACAAGTACGTATTTAATTTTAATCTGCATAAAGAAGTTGTCAGTGATGGCAGGAAACAGATAAAAGGCTATGATAAATAATCATATTTGAAAAAGGTAAACAAAGCATTGTCTCACAAGTATCAGGTTTTGCAGGAAAGTATCAATTTTTTTAATGTGATAAGTAAATTAAAGAATCTGGCATATCATTATAGAAATATTAGGATATACTGTGATATCAGAAAAAAAAAATAAGAAAAAAAAAAAAAATAGACATCTTTTAATGAAACTGGACATTTTAAGCATCATTTGAATCAGCTTACTTAAGGATGAAATAAAAAAAATTTAAATGATTCTCATCTATCTCCTTCTATATAGTATTTAATAAACTAAATTTTAAAATTAAGATGCTGCAAAAAATTGTATGGATATAAAGCATACCATAACTTCAGGAATAAAACATTGTGTATTCTTGCTGTCCATAATATTCACTGGGGTAGCCTGTCGATATTCATGTATGATTTCTTTCATCAAGTCTTTCATTTGTGCCTTATCTAACCCCATATTTAAAGTATCAAAACCTATAACAGGTGAAACATAATAACCATTATAATAATACTAAGCCATCAACATTTATGAAATATTCTCCATTATTAGAATTTATTTAATCTCAAAGAGAGTGAATTGGTTTTAATTCATACAAAATAAATGTTTCATAATTTAAAAGCAACATTTAATTTTAATGAAACAAATATACAGCAAACATGTAAACCAGAAAATGTCTTCTCTTACAAAATTTTAAAATAATCTAATGATATATCTTTTAAAAACTTATTTGATTTTTATATGCATAACATACATCTAAGAAACTTTTTAAAACTAAAATTGAATAAGTTATTGAAATAAAGCAATTAAGTGCATTCTGGCCAACTTAATCAAGAAGTGCTGCACTTAAGCAAAAAATAAAGTTTCTTTAATGAAGAGAAAAAGTTTTTAATCCATTTATAGAGAGCATTTTATAACACTTAAACGAATATTTTAAGAAGCAATGCGCAGATAATTAATCTAAAGTAATTACATTTCAGAAAATATTTTTGCAAAATACAAAACTCACTTGTCTGAGTAGAGGTAGTATATCTAGTGGTATTTCTGTTATGTAAACTTCCATCACTTAAGAAAAAATAAATACTTTTATTAAAAATGCACAATTTCCATTTTTAAGAATCTAAGAACTATAAAGTGGAGTAGATGTATATACTTCACTTAGACATTAGAATAGGTTTTATCTTATTTTATAACACATTTTATAAAATTTTGCGAGATTTTATTTTTTATTAATATCGTGTAATTTTGATTGTTTTGAGTACAAAGTCCAGGATCTTGAAAATAATTTAAATGTTCAACAGTAATACATTTTCAATTACGTGGATTATATATATATTTGATACATTGCTATCACTTTACTAAATAACAACCTTAAATAGTATTAAAGCAGTTTTAAGTAGGGTTACTTTCATTTTATACACCTCGATAAAAATAACACTACAAAAGAATAACTTGATTAGGTTAAAACCCCACAGTTATTAATAAAAGATTTTTACCATATTTTTGGAGTTGTATTCCCAATGAAAGAATCAAGTTCGCAATCATTTCTGCAAGGAATTATTCTAGATTCCTAAAAGAACAATTTCTTACATTTGCTATATACAAGATATTTTACAAATATTAAGGAGTAAAATTACCTATAACTAAACACAGCAATTTTAATTTTGAAAATCTCAAAAGTAAGTGGATAAGTTGTAACTCAAGTTTACATATGCAATTTTTGGGTATTTTATTTAAACTGAAAGATGGATAAGTTCACATCAATATTCATATAATATCATAATTAGCAAGTAAGAGAAGTATAGAATAATGCATAAAGCACATATCCAGGGATCAAAGTGACAAAATAAGAATATATAGGATTTTTTTAAAAAAAATATAGGACAATTTAAAACATCAAATAACTGCACACAGTTGCTACTGAACTTAAAAATTAACTAGTTATACATTTAAAACTCGTTATATTGTATTTAAGATAATAGAAAACACACCTTTAAAAAAAAAGAAATCGCCTGATTCTGAATATGTCATCCGTTATTGCTTTAATATTCCATCCCTAAATCAAGTTTTATTAATTACATTTTTTGCAATCTTGAGTATTTTGCTTCCAGTATCTATAACTGCTTGAACTGCTCCAATTTCTTTAAGTATTTTCTTTTTATCCCTGTTTGCAGTCTTTTGTTGGTTCAGATTTACTGTTCAGTGTCGGGTGGATTGGCGGCGAAAAGTGGAAGATTTAGCGCCGAATGTAGCGAACCTGGGACTTGGTTTTCCAGAAACCCTAATGACCGTTTGGATTTGACATCATAAAGTCGTCATTTTCAATTTTGGCGACTTTTATGAAAAAATCGTGGCTAATATTCCGAACCCGGTACGGATTCTGCGCCAAGGTGATTTTCGCCAAAAAATGGCAGCCCGTCACTTTTTTAAAAGCAAGAAAACTACCTATGGTTGCCCTAATTAGGCGTCGTTTGATGTAAACAATTCGTGGCGCAGAATCCGTATAGGTTTTTTTAATAAATAAATCATCATCCGACATCATACAATAAATCTTAACCCTTTTGTTTCCTTCATCAATTATTGATTGAGCACTCAAAATGTACTTTAGTAGCCCTGCAAGTTAATTACAAGTCGTTTTTATCCGTTTTTCTCGAGGCAGAGTTATGTTGCTGCCTCCCTCTCTCTGAATTATGACCAATTAATTTACTACGTTGGAGGAGAAAACAAATCAGAAATTCAAGACCGCTTACTATGGAAAAGTTCACATGTTTACATTTTACAACTCCCGCCATTCCAGTGGAGTTGAGTTGCAGATTATGCAGCACGTGACGTCACAAGAGATAAAACGCCACCGTTACAAACATCGATTTTGTCAGGTATTTGTCACCTACGACCGCGGCAAAGAATCCGAAATATATAAAAAATGGCAACGAACGGCGCCGTTATTACGAATTCGAAGAAAATATAGATCGAATCAATATAGAATATATATGACGTTTTTGCCAGTTTTTAAAAAAATATAGGATTTATAGGACATACAGGACGTCTGCGACCCCTGCATATCACACAAGAAGGGGTCAAATCTTGTGATATTTTATGGTTGCCCTAAGGGCAACCACTGAAGTGGTCTTGGTTGTCATCAAGTGAAGATTGTTGCCCTTAAATTTTTCAATGTTACAGAATATGAAAACTAGAAATTCCTTTAACTGCTGTTAGAATGACTTAATAAGCATTTAATAACATAATTTAGATATTTACTTTTGCACTTAATGGTAAAAAAAAAGATAAATGATTAACAGATACATTTTTGTTTATCACCTTGGATAAGTTAAATTGGTCAATTTGCACTTAAAATAATTGTTTGAAATTCAATTGATTAGTTTTATCCTAATCATCAAAACAAGCATTCATGTAATAAAAATTAAATCTCTGGTTGCCCAAAGGACAACTGAAATTTTTGTCTAAGTTGCCCTTTTAAAAATCAGGTTGCCTCGGGCAACCGGGCAACTGCAAATTTCAACCACTGCACACAACACAAGTATAAAAAAGCACTAATTAGCTGACAACCAACTGTAGAAACTATACAGGGGGCAAGAATAATTTTAGCAGAGTTCATCCTAGATATGAAAAAGGGCAGGATGCTATTTTCCAAAAAAAGGGCAATTCCTGTTTACGAGGGCACTTTTATGGCAAATTGCAGAAATTTACATACGCGTTTTCTGCCACAATTTGAATATTGTTATACTTTTCTACCACGATAAATAATTTTCAATATTCTGAAGAAAAAAAATAATAATGCACAAATCCATGAATCAATAACTCACTCAGAATATCAAAATACTGATAAAATGCTTCAGTCCTAATTCTGCTGGAATGAGACTGAGAAAATAATTAATATTAAAGAGCAATATTACACAGTAAAATTTTCATCAAATAGTAATTTTTATAAAAATATCAATTTATAATACAGTAAAATTAAGATAAGAATGTTTTAGTAAAATGAAAATGTGTTAAGATAAGAACTTTTCACTCTTTCAAAATAGAGAATAGAGTTTCTCCAAATTTAACATTATTCATTGTGGGATATCACAAGGAGTATTCCGACTAAAGAACTTGAACTATGGCCTGAAATTTGTGCATCTTTTTATTTTCCAAATCGGTTCAAATTTAGCATCAAAACGGCGATCTTTTTGCTGTGCATGCCGCTTATTATGTAAGCTATAATCGAAGTTTTATTTTTTTAAAAGTCGGAAATAATCTGGGATTTTGATTGCATTCCTGTTATGTTTAATTTTAAATATGAAACAGATGTTTAGAAATTAATTGGTAACAGGTAAATTACCAAAAATAACGCCTAAATTTAACAGGAGGACATCGCGATTACTCGTGCCCAAACGGAAATATTCTTTTTAAATTCTTAGTGTAAACATTTGATGGTTATACACCTTTAACTAAGTTAATCAAGCCTTTCAAATTCCTTTCTTCTCTATTTTAAAGGAGGCATGGTAAAAATCCGGCGAAATACGCTTATCAAAACACAAACGAAATGGCCATCTGAATTTACTAATGAGCACTTGGGAAATTGTAAGACGGCCCCCTACAATTCACCTATTAACGACGCATGTTATGTGGGCATCTATTCAATGATTTTAGTCCCCGATATATATGTTGCGGGTTTGAACATGAATGCGCATGCGCGACAGGCGATTTCAGTAGGGGTGATCCACATATTGCGTACTGTTGGGGGGGAAGGAAAAACTTTCGAATTCTTTCAGGATGAAAATTTTTCTGAAAAAGGGCAGGAATGGCGCTATTTTTATAGAAAAAGGGCAGGCAGGGCGCACCGCTCCTCGAAAAATGAATAGGATGAACTCTGATTTTAGTACACAAAAACTACCTTTTCTGCTGATTCAAGAAGTAACCCTCTATAAGATTCCAGTTTAAAATCTTCTAAAACTTCTTTAACCAGTTCTTTCACATACTCTTTGCTAACTGCTCCTTCCTTTGAATCAAGGGCTGTTAAGTAAAACAATAAACAATAAAAATTGCTCAATCGTGCACAGATAACAATAGCTTTATGATAATGAATAATACCATTAAAAATCAAACTGGTGCTAGAAAAGCAAATTGGTTGGATGCATTAGAGTTTCATGATGCAAGATCTACCTACAAAAGGACTATACTGCTCTGAAGTATTTGAAAAAAATAACTGAGTTATTGAGAAGTAGTGTCTGAATGTAAATTGGGAAAATGACTTATGAATGGGGGTGACTCTACCGAGTACCAGCACAACGACTGAAGTCTATATTGTACTGAAAATTTTGAAAAACACTCGCACAAGGTCGTTTAAAGGATTGATATTTCCGGTCATGCAACAGCTTCCCAAGTAAGAAAAGTCGTACTCAAAAAAAAAAACCTAGGAAAGAAGCCAAGTAACAAGAGATTGCTATAATTGTTGTTGGCCATAGGCTAATTCTTCACAAAACGCAATATTTCAGCAGCAGGAGAGAAAAAAAAAATATTGTACTCATTGAACGCTTCAAATTTTTTTTTTCCTCTACAGAACTTATCAATTACAATCCAATTATGACATTGAGAAAGATCATCTGATGATATATAGCGATCGTCCATAGGACATGATTACTTCCTTGCTATTGCTTAATTCCAAATTGAACTTTAGGTGTAGAAACATGTGATTGCTAAATTGATTTGTGTAAAACTATACTTCCAAATTAGTCTTTAATAATAAGTATTTTATTATACTAAACTGATTCTATCTTGACCTCAGACATGATGGTATGATCTTTACAGATGCACCTATTTCACATGTAAATAATAAAATATAATTGTTGCCTTGAGAAATCAAATCAAATACACAATGTATTGGAACCAAAACAGTTATTGTTGCGTCCCCTGGTGAGCTGTTATATAACCATTAACTGCTGTCCACAGACATGACCAATGAGTCTTGTGACAAGATATATTACATTAATTGTAATGAAATTACTACTCATAAAAGTTTGATACTCATGCATAACAATGCTTAACATACCTTAAAGTTAAAAAAAAAAAGACATCAAGAAAATGGGAATAAACTTAGAAAACTGATAAAGCAAGCAACCTGGTGTTGCGTCAGTTCATGAACATGGTAAATTATGTCATTGGACGTATTTTTTTAGAATTAAAAAATATTTTTAAATATATAATACTTTTATTAAGGAGTTTGATTGCATTAAAATATATTCCATGGTAACGGAAATACCCAACTTATCTAGTGGTAAAAAAATTCTGCAACAAGCTTTTGTGCGTTTTACGGAGAATGATCCTATACTCATTCTAAAAAGTAGAGATGAAAGCAGGTTGTGAAATGCTGATGGTTTATCTTAGACATGTGAAGGGGTTAGAATTTTGTTGAAACGTTCTACAATGGCATTTATTGTTGTTGCTTATCCTCCACGACTGACAGAATCAGATGAGATCCATGAGTCTGTTGACTCTTAAAAAAGTTCAGTACAAGAATAGGAGCAAGATAAAAGACCTCCCTTGAAAAGTTCAAACAGTCCATCAAATGCTCTGGTGAAGTGTGGTGGTCGTGGCAGTTGGAACAGGTGGTGAAGATCTTCCTGTCCTTGATCGATGAATGTGAGGCACTCGATATGACCGTTAGCTAGTCTAAAAATAGCAGTCCGGGAGCCTCTGTCACACAGGAGGTCTAAAGTCATTCCCGAGGTATTATCTATGTACCAAAGATGAGTGGGGGGTCTCTTCGCTCCGCTGAAATTTTTGACTTTTCCCGTGAGTATAATTCCAGAAAAGTCAAGGCGGAAGAGGAAGGGGTGGAGTGACTGCAACCCTCCTTAGAAAGTTTATCTGCCAATTCATTACCATGAATGTCCACATGAGAAGGGATCCACTGAAAGTGGACATCATGATTTAGCGAAATCTGTTTTATTTTAAGCAGAATAGATGAACTGGTCTTGACACCTACCAATATCCAATTATTAAAATGGTGAAGAGAGCTGCAGCTATCAGTTAGAATCTATAATTTGTCATAATCGTTGAGAATAGCATCGAGTCCCAGATCTAAAGGCATTATGGAAGCTTGGTGTTGGTGTAATCTGGTTCGAGTCATTGAATGTCAGAAGGTTAAGGGCATATTACAACATTTAACCCCACACAACACACACGCTACATTTAAACAAAGAAAAGAAACTTAAGAAGAAGGAACATAGGTCCTTTTGCTTTGGTATCAGAGCTTGGAAGTGTGTCCGTTCGGTTCGAGCCTCTGTGAAGAATTAATTAACTCCACCTTCTTCATGCGGTAATTGGCTAAGTTAACGTTTGGAAATATCCTCATTCGTTGAGAATTTTGATTGACACATTTTGGTTTTAGTTTGCAAATGAAAGTTTCACTTCGCAAAAATGGTTGACGCACAAAGAAAAGTGAACGAACTCGTTGCGTCACCACAGTATCAATTCACCGCTAAAAGCTGACCAGTAATTTGGGTTATGACGATTAAGACGTCAAATTACCTCTAGGATACTCAATAGTCAATGGCATTTAAAATACTTAATAAATGAGCATAAAAGTTACAAAACAAAAATGTAGAAATTTCAATTCACATAAAATCTAACTTACAGCTCTGAGTACAAACAGTTCGTGTTGGTTGTCCACTAACTTGAATACCTTTCCTAAAAATATGCAGAAAAAAAAAATATTTCATTACACCTCTCTGGAATTTTTAATTCAATGAAAGTGAAAATAAATTTGATGGGATTTTAGGTTGCTGTTAACTTAATAGAGTTACTGTAATTAACCAAACTTACTCATTATAAATGGTATAGTCATTGGCAACATTATCTTGCATTTGCCTTGTTTTGAATTTGATTTTGTTTTCTTGAGGGACTGAAGGCAGCGTCACAGTTTTTACACAATTTTCAGCAGAATGACTTTTCTACAAAATTCCTCACATTAAAATAAATAAAAGCATGAATAAGTTTTAAATTGCAAATTAATAATAGAATAAAAAAATATATTATAATAGAGAATTTGAAAGATAGTGAGAATTATACAGAAATCTAGTTGAAAACATTTTAACCAGGCTTTTACGAGATCTGTATACAAAGTTTGAGAAATTATCAAAAGTTATCTAACAAATCTAACAGAGCAATTTATTTAAATTTTTGCAATATACATGTTTTACTATTTACACAAGACTATTTTATAATTTACACCAGAAGCGTAGTATTTCATTTGCGATTTTATTTCTTTAGTCGTGATTATGAAGTTGGTAAGGGCCAGCAAGAGACTTTTTTTTTCTCTGTATGCTAAAAAATTTTTGAAGAATACTAAACTTTTTTGGTTCAGATGTAGTATTAAACATTTCTTTGGCGCAATTTCATTTAGTGCTTTTTCTCAGATAAATGCGATTTCTAGCAAAGGTTTTTATTTTCAGTTTTTATTATTATTTATATTTTAACTTAAGTTGGTACTGATCCGTTAGCCGTGTACCATATAAAATTATATGTCTTTCAACGGGTCCCCAGCAGCGCAGGGGCCACGCTGCTAGTAAAATTATATTTATATAATTTGTAAATTTATTTACAATTTAAAATTGTTTTATTATTTTTCAATTTGGAAGTTAAAATATGATAACTAAGATTTTGACGCTTTATAACTTTTATTGGAATAAAAATAATAACTAATCTGCAATTTAAAAGCAATTTAGCATTAAGTAAAACTTTGTTTGAGGATTTTAATCCTTAATACTGTTAAAGGTTTTTCAAAGGAGAAATGGGAAATTTGAATAAAAATCAAAGTACGTTCAAAGTATGTATCCAAAAATTGAATATAATGTACGATCGTTATATACACATTTATTTTTAATGGTGACTAAAGAAATAAATATCTGAAAATTATCATATTTGAATAAAATGATATGTAGAGTAATTTTCCTTGATCTTACTAAAATAAAAATAACCAAATGTAATTTATATTTTTGCTTCAACACCATACTAATGTAGTGGAAAGACTATAATTTGCAAAATTATTTTATCCTTAAAAGTAAACATAATCAGTGACATATTTATTTATTTTATATTTTAAATATTTTTTCTAAAATCTCCAATTTCATGCAATTTTATGGAAAATTCCAATTTTGGGAGGCTTTGAGGAACCCTAAGATATTTTTCACAAATTTAAAATTTCACAGCATTGGTTTAAACCCCAAACGGCTATTATTGAACATAGTACTGAAACAGATAGATAAAAAAAAAAAATTCAAACTACCCTAGTAAACATTCCCAGACAAAACTATAGGTGCTACTGACATACATGATATGTTAAATGAAAGGTCTCATTGAATTTGCTCCCCCTAAACTTTAGTTGTGACATGTGCCATATATCAGTTTGAAGGTATTGATAAGATTACTACCCTCTCTTATTGGAGAAAAAAATTCAAGGACTTTCAAGAACCTTCTTAAGAAAATTCAAGAACCATAAAATTACATACTATAGACATAAAAAAATACAAAAATATTAATCAAAACTTTTCATTATTAAAGTTCAAATGTGTCATTGCGTCATTCCGTGTCAAATCACCCAATGGTCTGAACCTTGATAACTCTTAAATTAATGATTTTTGCATCAGTGGTATTATTTCTGAAGTTAACAAAAACTATAAAATTTCAGATTTTTTGAAGTTTTAGTGTTTGAGATATAGGCCTTTGAAAAAGATAAAAATGAACACATTTTGATATCTTCAAACTGCTGTAAATTTTAAACTATTATAGTTAGAGACTTCAAATTTGTGTCATTCTCTTCTAGATATAAGTTTAATCGATACACATACCTCTTTTAATTCTTCCATTAAAATATTCCTTTTGAAATTTGTTTTTTCGCCATTGATAGTTATACTTGGTAAAGCCTAAAAATATGGAGTTATGCCTTGATTACATTCTACAGTTAAAAAGAATTCAATTTTAGTATAAGCATGCAATAATATTTAGAATCGAAAATAAATTACTTAAAAAAGAATATGAATGTGGCAAAATATTTTTATAAGTCTTTAACATAATTTCAGATGATGGTGATAAAATATTTTCATATAGTATAATAAATGTCACAAGGGGGTTGGCCAACTTCAAAGTTTTAGAAAATTGAGCAATATAAAGCTTTTTGCAGACAAAAACAATAATTCTGAACAATTGTACTTGGCCACATATAGCTAATATTGAACCAAAATACTTTATTTAATGAAAGATTTATAATTTTTTCAATATAACTTAACAAATGATCAGTTTTAATTCAGCAAGGTTTTTTTTAAATCAGTTAATTAAAAATATACAGTTACTGCCAAGCTTCCAAACTCAACTTGACTATATTTTTGATTTTGAAATATTAAATTACCAATGATTTTTTTTTTTTAATTTTTTTTTTTTTTTTTTTTATTTTTTTTTTTATTATTATTATTATTATTATTTTGTTTACTTCAATACCAAAATTGTAAAAATGGAGCAGTTTTGTAGCAATTTAGATTGGAATGGGTGTTTAGGAATAATAATAGAGAACTGAAGCAATAGCAGAACCCCTTTTGTTTTAAATTTAAAAAGGCAAAACATAAATATTTTTAAAAACAAAAAACTGCATGACAAATTGTCATTTTATTTCTTAAATGTAATTCTTTTTCCAATCTAGTTTATTTTAATGCCAATTTTCAATTTAGATATTTTTACTTTAGCTTTCCTATGCAGAACAATATTTTCAGTAGTAAAATTGCTGCAAATGTAAAAGCATCATAAAGAAGTGTTATTAATATAATTTACTAATATAAATTTAAATAATTTACTAAAAGCGTCGTTACAAAACTGTTCCCCCCCCCCCTTCTTTGTAGAACTATCAAAATAATAGTCTTCCTTTGAAGTACAAGCAAAAACAGTGTTACGATTAGGCATAAAAAAAAGCAAGTTTAAATTTATTTATAAGAACTTTTTCTTTAAGAAAAAATTTACCTGCACAGTTAGATTTTTATAAATTCTCTTATTATTTTGCACAGTAGGTTTAGGATAATCCTTCTTTGCAAGTGATTGCACAGGAACATACTTTTGAATAGGTATGTCTGTAGGAGGATCTTTAAAAAAGAAAAACATATGCAAAAATAAAATATAAAGACCTATAATACATAATCAGATAATTAATAATTAAAAATAAACACTTTTTTTTAATAAACAATTGGCAAACACTTTTGCAAAAAGAATATAAATCAAAGTTTCATTAGTTAAATGTTTTGGAGAGAATTGATTTTGTGGTAAGTATCTAACAAAACTAAAATACACTTAATTTTAAGAAAAGATAACATTTATGTATCATTATCAGTATATTTTAGGAAAGTGGACATTAGAAATTTCAGATAGCATAACATTAATTTACAAATTAAGCCAACTAAGTAAATAAACTAACTTTTCAAAACAAATAGAAATATAAAAAACAAATTATAATAATCGGCTTAGGGCCGAAGTACAGTTTACTGTGGGCCTTAACAGGGTTCCCACTCAAATCATAGAATGAAAATCAATGACTTTTGAATGACTTTTAAGCACCGAAATAATGTTTTTAAGGACCGTTGAAAATTTATTTTCAGGCCTCATGTCTATATATAAATTTTTAATAAAGTATATTCTACCAAAAAAGTTACAAGTTGGTGGATGCGTAATGCAAATATGTAGGTTGGTTGGCTGTTTTCAGATTATCTGGCACCGTCAGCAACACGAGGGCTATAATGCGCCGAAACATTCGTCATTTGACAAGCCAATATACATTTACAAACACCCATGCCTTACACGGGACTCGAACCCGCAACCTTGCGGTCTAGAAGCTAGCACGCTAACCACTATACCGTTTGATCGGCACAAATAGGTCGGAGAATTCCGATACGGTGCAGATAAGTGACAGTCACGCGGGAATAATAAGTCCGAGTTGTATTTTTATAAATTTTGTGGTTAGGCACACAACATCGGCAAAAATTAAGGACTTTTCGGACCACTAAGCATTTTCAAGGACTTTTAAGCACCTCTAACAGGGTTCCCACTCAAATCACAGAATGAAAATCAATGACTTTTAAGGACCTAATTAATGTTTTTAAGGACCTTTAAAAATTCGTTTTCAGGCATCATATCTATATTTAAATTTTTAATAAAGTATATTCTACCAAAAAAGTTAAAAGTTGGTGGATGCGTAATACAAATATGTCGGAAATTTTTGATAAGGTGCAGATAAGTGGCGGTCAAGCGGGGATAACAAGTCCGAGTTGTATTTTTATAAATTTTGCAGCTGGACAACATCTGTAAAAATTAAGGACTTTTAAGGACCTCTAAGCACTTTCAAGGACTTTTAAGCACCTCTAAGCATTTTCAAGGCCTTGAAAACAAGTTCAAAAATATTAAGCACTTTTAATGACTTTCAATGACCGTGGGAACCCTGTCTAAGCATTTTCAAGGCCTTGAAAATAAGTTCAAAAATATTAAGCACTTTTAATGACTTTCAATGACCGTGGGAACCCTACTTAAGTCCAAGCCCACTACAATTCTTTTTTATTATCACAATTATTTAAGTTTTATAAAACATTGATACATCAATACAACTGAACAACATCAGCATACATGTCTTTGTATACAAGTAGGCGCATGTCCACACAATGCCTTTCCTTCCTATGCCCAAACATTAAGTGGGGACGGACACCAGACCACACTTTTGATGAATAGAAAACTATTCCTTTGGAGTTAACACCCAGAGTAAAAAAAAATTAAATTTCATGGATTGCAAAAAAGTTTTTTATTTTCAACAAATATTTCACTTTTGTAGGAGAAGTCTAGTCTAGGTTAGCAAGTAACTTTAAAATTGACTTAGTGAGTTTCACTTGTAAACCGACGATGATATGCTATTGATTTCTGAGAGTTAAGGGTAGGTGCATAAGATAAATATATTTTACAATCAACGTACTGATGTGGGTTATATGTACAATTGGCAGATAATATAAATTAGCATCACAATTTTTTTTCAGACTGCCCTATTATGTAATTTAGGAATTAATTATATAACTATCCTAAAAAAAATGTAAATTGGCATTTTAATTATTTTTTTGTTTGTTAATAAATGACCAGAGTGGCTCTACTTAGTGTTCTTTTTTCTTTCTAAGAATCAACCAATCAAAATGCTGCAGTGCAAGAAAATTTTACGGATAGCTTTGTGAGTGAAACCTTAGTTTAAAATTAAAAAAAATTTCAGTGTGAATGACGTCCCACCCATCATAACGTCAGACATAAAAAAATTGCTTTTGTTACTGTGTTTGGTCTATTTTTGTGCTTTATTTTATATGCATCCTTTGTTTATATTAATGCGTTAGGAAAATCTAAAAAAACTTATTTTATAATGTAAATGTGTAAAATGTTGTTTTGATAAACCCATATGGAAATTAAATTAGCACGAATGTGTCTGGCTCCAAACCATCTTCTAAAACATTAAAAAAAAAAAAATGATAATTTGGTAGAAAATGAATTTTTCTGACTAAAATTGAAATATTTGTCAGAGTCAAAAATGTTTTTTTTTAAAAATATGATGTTTTAAAAAAATATATAAAATAATTTAAATGAATATTTGACCAGAAAAGTTGTGAAAAATATTATGTGTACAATAAAAATTTTTACATGCTTTAGGTATATTTAAACAATAAATTTTTAAATATTTATTAATTCTTCGTGTAAAATCTGCATTTGGCAAATGTAGAAAATTATCCACTCTTTGCATTAAAATTTCCAAGCAGTTAAGGAATAACTTACCAAGAGAAGTAAAATGTTCCATTTCATTATAAGGTTTTATTCTGTTTGCTGGTTTTGAAGCAAGGTATGAAGACTGAAAATGATTCAAGAAGTGGACATTGGAGAAAGGACAGCTGAAGGCTGTATCTATGCAAAATAATCAGAGAAATAACACATGAAATTTTGAAACATAAATAGTAAAATACATTAAAAAAAATCCTCTTTTTGTCACTACATTTGTGTTGTACATTGTGTGACTTGTAAACCCAAAGTTTAATTTATTAAATAAAATAGTTCAATGTTCGAGATAATGTGCAAATGAAATTAGTTTAAACATAAGAATAAGTTAAAAGCATTTTTAAAACATTTAATGTTTCCATTAAGGTGGATAGTTTGGTTACCTTTAAAAAAAACTAAGGGTGTTGAATATAGTGCAATTTTCAACTATACTATATAACTGTACACTGCTTTTAAATGTGACATGGATTAGTATTATTATTTAACATTTTGATATTACTTTCATTTAAAAAAAAAATGATGAGTTTAGCAATATTTTTCACAATAATTTTTACATGTCCCCCTCAAAAAAAAAAAAAAAAAAAAAAAAAAAATTGCTAAAGTATAAATTTGGTGATATGCTTGTAAATAATTCTTACGTTATTCTCTTTTGTAAGTGTTACAGAGGAGAAACAATCATTGGTGGGTGATGCTCAAAGAAAACAATCATTAGTGGGTGATGCTCAAAGAAACAAAACTCTGTGTTAAAGATAAAGACATTCGTTTTCCAACTTTTTATGCTTTTAAAGCATTTTCACAGAAATTTCGGTGTTGGGCTTGTTTAAATCTCGTTAAGAGGCATTATCAAAGAGATTTTGATCAAAATCGTTAGCCATTTTTTAGCAATTACAGAAAAACATAATTTTTTTTCAATGGCAGCTACTATATGCACATGCACAATTTTGACAAAAACCTTAATGACAAATGCCTTGACCACCACTAATTTATATGCGAAAGTTGAACATCATAGGTCCATCCATTAAGGAGCTATGCCAACCATAGACACATATTGTTTCTATGCTATATTTTTACTCAGTACGTTCGACAACATGCAGAAATACAAAAAGAAAAGTTTTTTTTTACCAAATGCAATACTTTCATTAGCTTATGTTAACAAATGGGTAATTAAAAGTAATAAATTGATACATACTAAGAATTCATTTTTAAAGGTAAAATCTTGACTTGATCAATAGAAAGAAAAGGATCAATTAAAAGGATATAGTTAGCAAGCCGTAACCTGTTAATAATATCAAAGCAATTACTTTGGGATCCAGGATCAGTAGGCAAGTTAGATGGCTTTGCATCTAAATCTTTTTTGGTCTGAGGTGATTTTGCATGCAGAGATATAAGTCCTCTCTGGAAAGAAAAAATATTCTTGGTTTAAATTTACTATTTAAGCTATTTGAATTGCAGTAAAATCCCGATTTTACAGATTTTTTTCTGGAAACCCATTCTAATATACGTAATGTATTTTTCCCTCATGAAACATTTTGCATTTATCCAATTTCTCATATTTTACATTTTATGTTTAAAAAAGACTTCCAGATAAGAAATACACTTTTTCACTAACTGTTTCCTATATTGCATGTTTTTTTAATGAGGATTCCCAATCATACATTTTTTTACACTTAATTTCAGTATTGTGCGCTTTTTTTAAAAGCAAGATTTTGGAATGATACATTTTCATTCACTTAATTTCTTGTATTTTACCTTTCTTCTTTAAAGAATGATTTTGAGGTATGTCTCTCATTTATCTAATTTTTCATGCTGTACATTGTTTTTAAAGAAATTCTGGTTGATGCGTTTTTCATCCATCCAATTTCTGGTATTGTGTTTTCATGTTTTTTAAAGAAGGATTTCTGTATTATAAGTTTTTTTTTCCATCCAATTTCCTATTGACTTGACTTATTGAAAGATGAAATTTAACCTGAAATGCTTCTTTCAATTTTGCCACCGATGGTTAAAAACTAATTTCTAGGGTTTGAATTTCAAAAAAAAGCATTTGCAAAGAATTTAAATTCTTGAGACGCTTTGTTGGGTTTGAATTCACAAAAAGAATACAATTATAACCATTTTTTTTAAAACACTCATACTGCAAGTCTTTAATTTTCTGAGTTTAATAATGGAAGTCATAATTAGTACTTAACCCTTGATAACTAAACCTTCATCAAACAGTACCCTTGGCAGTTTTGCGAATTCGAGATGTTCCTGTTGAATTATTAATATATGTCAAGAGTGAATATGGTTATTTACAACTTTTTTTTTTAATTGAAATATTTTCAGAGGACGCAGTGAGGGGTTTTTTTTAAATTTAGGTAGGAATTTTGGGGATAATTCCAAAAAATTTAGCAACATTTTAGGGATATTTTTAAAAAGTTTAAGATCATTTTAGGGATAATTCCAAAATTTTAGGGATAATTTTGAAAATTTTAGAGATAATTCCAAAAAATATAGGGATATTTCTTTAAAAGCTAACAAAAGCTCCTAAAACAAACATTCTTTCCAAAGCTTGTAACAATAACGGCAAGAAACTATCAATTTTAAAAAAAAATGTCAAACACAATTTTTCTCTTTTGAGAACAATGCAAATTTAATTAAATCCACTTTTTAAATTTTAAAGCAACATTCCAAGTACTTCATAAAGAATATTACTTCAACTTTAAAACTTAAACTAACATGAGTTTAGCTACAATTTAAAACAGTTTGTCAATAATTAAAATTTTACTACAGTAAAATATCAGAAATTCGAACTTCCAAAACCCAGAAATATCTCAGATCCAGACCTTTTCCAGCACTGCTAGCTTATAAATTAACTTTTTTATGGAAATTTGTTCGTATCCGAAAGTGTTGAAAGCGAAAACAAAGTGGTTGAGGATAAAATTCCCAAGGAGCAATTAATTGGAAATATTAGGCACTGCAATTAAAGGAATAGAGCAAAGAGACAATATCAGAATTGGAAATAATGGGGATTTAAGAAACAGGAAAAAAGTTTAGCCAAAAGTCAAAATTATTAAAATAGCTAACATAACAACAAATGTTTTTCAAAACTACATAAAGTTATATAAGTGTTGTGATTTCATTCCTCATGTGATTGATTAGAGTTTTTTTTTTTTTTGTTAACTCATTCTTTTGGGAAATTCTCATCTCACCTAAGCCTAACCTTAGTAGACGAATATTAATTTTGAGACGGATCCTTTAATAGGATTACGATAGAATAGTCATTGCCTTTTCTACTGGTCAAGTGTTGTTTCCCCCCCCCCCCTTTTAACTGTTATAAACCATTGTTAAATAACCAATTACCTATTTTTTAAGAATTGATTCAAGTGTTATTCTACCTAAGTAATGTAATTGTAATCAATAAGTATTTTTTTCCCTTGATTAATATAAACTGGTTGCTCACGTAACACTTTGTAGTGATTGAACTGATTTCTTTCATTCTTTTGGGGGTACCTTGATCATGTAGGTGATTCTTTTCAGGTTTTGGATTGATGTGAGGAACTATACAAGAATTTCAGGTAGAGTAAAGATAAACACAACGCAATTAAGTTTAGAGAATAAAGTTTTATTAAATTTTAACAAGTTGCCATAACAACCTAACATAAGGTTTTTTTCTAAGTTTATTCCATTTATATGTTTTATTTCATTGATTTTGTGTATTAAAAATAATATGTTCTAAAATCCAGAATTTTACAAAACCCGGAATTGCTAATAATCAAAATTTCAGAAAATTTTGCTTTTCTGGAGGAATATCAGGTTTTAGGAGAAATATCGAGGAATTTTAGGTGTTTCTAAATTTTTTATAGGAATTAACTTAAAATTTAAGTACAATTTTAGGGAGAAACAAAAATTTATGGAATATTAGGAATTTTAGAGCAAATGCGACCCCTGTACTTTTTTTTACTTCTCTTACTATACACTAATTTGTTTGAGATAAATAATGTGACTAGTACTTGTGCCTAAATGTATCCAGTTCAGTATACCTAAACTTATTTTCTTTAATTACTACCTTGATTTTACTTTTTTTCTTATCATGGCCCAATGAAAAACGTAAAAAATCAGGATTTCACTGAAATTTTATCCTTATAATTTTGCCACAACAATATCTAATTTAACATAGTTTTTTTTTTTTTTTTTTTTTTTTTTTTTAAAAAAACAAACAAACAAGGAAGAAAGAGAAAAATGACCAGTAGACATTTTTGAGTTTGTTATTCCCTGTGGAATGTAAATAACTTGAAAGCTTTTTACCTTTAATGAAACAGATGATTTGTTTGCTGAAACTTTAGAAACTTTCTCTTGCGCATTATTTATAGCATTCTTGCTAATAGCTTCTGTTTGCCGTTTCAATATATCTTTCTGGATAGCTTCCTAAAGTAACAGTAAGTATTAATGCATTAGAAATTTTTAATGATTATTCTAACTAATTCATTTCAAATTGTTGCATATTAAAATTCATGAATGAAATTTCTTTTAATTCCTAATGATTATAATCAATCATTTCAAGAAATAGATATACTTTTACTAAATGTAGTTTAAATTTCTGTTTAAATTATGCATATTTTTAATAATCTCCTGTTTCTGAGGGTACTTTTAAAGCAAATTGCAAAATTTCATAACTGGTTTTCTGCCATAATTTCTACATTATTTTATTTTTCTACCACAATGAATACATTTAAATTAATAATGATTTCAAAATTTTAACAATGATGCTCAAAAGGGCACGAATTAAAAACTTCTTCAGAAAATATTTAAAAACTCAGAAGTTAAATGATATTAAAATACTAAAATATCAATTAAAAATGCTCCAGTCCCACCTCTGTTGGAATGTGATTAAAAGAAAATTATTGAATATAAAGAAAAACATCTACACTTAGTAAGATTTTCATCAAATATTCATTTGCAGGGTGGCTACAGAATTCGAGAAACAAATTTTCCCTCACATTTCACTGATTGCCAGAAAATTCCCTGATGTCTCTCTGTCGATGTTATCATTCAAAAAATGAAAAAGAAAAGAAGAAAGAAAGGAACAGCTAATTTAAAAATATACAAATTTTATAAGTAAATGTAATTTTAAATAGTCTGCATAATTGCTCCAAAATAAATGTACGCTAAAAATCAAAACAAGCATCTTTAGAGGATGAAAAAGAATGAAAAACATTAATTAAAAAATTAGAAGTTCACACATATCATGTTCAGTTAATGGTGTTCAATAAAATGTCGAAATGAAAGTAAAAAAAAAAAAAATCAAGTACAGGATCTAAGCATTTTCGCTTATGAATGCTTTTAGGATTGTTGCAAAACTGTAACACAGCGCTAAAACGGTTGAAAAAAAACGAAAAAATCTGATGGAATCAATTTTAAATATTTAGGAATTTAGAGCTCTAATATATTCTGTTGACAAAATATTCAAGTCAAGAAGAAAAATAATAGTATCTGTAAAGGATGCAGTTAGAAAAAAATTAGAAGATTTTTTTAACTAAAAAGGCTACTGGCGGCCAAGCTTCTAAGTTATAAGAAAACTAAAAATCTAACATAAATAATACGTAAATAATTTGAGTTCTCATATATTCTAGACAAAAAACGCGAGGCAAGAAGAAAATAATCATGTATCTAAAGGATGCAGTCAGATTGAAGTTTGAGGATTTTTTCTAACAATACGGCGCTGACCTCACGACATCCACCTCACGTGACGCGATCCGAGATAGATGTCCGTACCTGCACGGGGAATGCAAGAAAAGAAACTCAAATATTTTAAAATTCCCTGAATAAAGAGTAATTTTACAAAATTCCCAGAGTTGTCCCAGAGAGAGAAGAGTGAAATTCCCTGACATTTCCCTGAATTCCTGGTCTGTCGCCATCCTGATTTGTATAAAAATAGCAATTTATAACTGTAATATTTAGCTAAGAATGTTAATAAAGTATTTGCAACCAACTTCAACGCAAATTTTTTTTAAATTTGATCAACCCCAACCGTTTAACTTTACTTTTTAGGCTTAGCCATTGTTAGACAGGAGATAGTATTTCTCCAAATTTAGCCGTACTTTTTGCTGGCTATTAAAAGCATACCAGATTCATGATATCACAAAAAGAATATTCTAATTAAAGAACTTGGACTATGTCTTAAAATATATGAATTTTTATTTCCAAAATCAGATCAAATTCTGCTTAAAACTGCAATTTTTTGTCATACATGCAGCTACTATAGGCTTTAAAAGATGTATATCTATATTTTAAATCGGAAATAATCAGGGATTTTGAATACATCCCTGTTATATTTAATTTCAAATATAAAACGGACATTCAAAAATTTATTAGCAATAGCTATAATTACACAAAACGTTCCCCTAAATTTAGTAAGAGAGCATCGCGATTTCGCGTATCGGTGCGGAAATATATTCTTTTTAAATGCTTCGTAAAAAACCCTTTATGGTTTATATACCTTAGAATAAGTTTTAAACTACCGTTTCCAGTAACTTTCATCTCTATTTTGAGTAAGAAGGCATTGTAAAAAAAATCCAGAGACATACACTTAATCAAGGTACGTATGAAATAGGCATACATGCTTACTAACACTCGTAATTTTTGGGTCAGACCCCAGCAATCTACCTACTAATGATGCACCTGGCATCAAAAGCCATTCAATGACTTCAGCGAGTCACTGGTCTGTGCGTGGCATGTTTGTACATGAATGCGCATGCCCAACAGGCGATTTCGGTAGGAGTGATCCGCATATTGCATTCCATTTGAAAATTTAGCTTTTTTTTTTCAGAAAAGATGCTATTTTCAGATTAAAACTGCTTTTTTTTTAAAACAAAAAAGGCAGGAAGGATGAAAACACTTTGGATGATCTTCAAATTTCGCTAACATTTGATTTTTAACTTGGAAAAAAAATAAGGACTTCTAAGGATTTTTTAAAAAAATAAGAACTTTTAAGGGCCTTAGAAAAAATTTCGAGTTTTTAAGGACTTTTAAGGACCGTACAAACCTTGACCTCTTAAAGAGAGTTAATCGAGATCAGAATAGTTTACTTTTTCTATGTTTACCATTGTTGACATTTGTACTAATTTTCAGAGTCGTGACCATATGGGAAATGGGACATTCGAATATCCCTCGTTTGGAACGTTTAACCCCTTTTCCACCACTTAAAGTGGATTAATCGAGATTGGAATAGCTAAATTTTTCTAAGTTTATTGACATTTGTACCAGTTTTCAGAATTGTGACCAAATGGGAAGTGGGACATTGGAATATTCGTTTGGAATGTTTAACCCTTTTTCAACCCCTTAAAGTGGGTTATTCGAGATCGGAGTAGCTTAATTTTTCTATGTTTACCATTGTTAATATATGCACCAATTTTCAGAATTGTGACCAAATGGGAATTGAGACATTCGAATATTTCTCGTTTGGAACGTTTAACCCCTTTTCGACCCCTTAAAGTGGGTTAATCGAGATCGGAATAGCTTACTTTTTCTATATTTACCATATTTAATATTTGTTCCAATTTTCAGAGTTGTGAGTGAATGGGAAGTGGGACTTTCGAATATCCCTCGCTTGGAACGTTTAACCCCTTTTCGACCCCTTAAAGTGGGTTAATCGAGATCGGAATAGCTTACTTTTTCTATTTTTACCATTGTTGATATTGTGCCAATTTTCGAAGTTGTGACTATGTGGGAAGTGGGAGAATTAGTGATGAGTGAGGGCTTTGCCTTATACATAGAGAGAGAAGTGGGACATTCGAATATCCCTCATTTAGAACGTTTAACCCCTTTTCGACCCCTTAAAGTGAGTTAATCGAGATCGGTATAGCTTACTTTTTTTGTTTTTACCATTGTTGACATTTGTATCAATTTTCAGAGTTGTGACCATATGGGAAGTGGGACATTCGATTATCCCTCGTTTGGAACGTTTAACCCCTTTTTCACTCTTTTAAGTGGGTTAATCGAGATCGGAATAGCTTACTTTTTCTATATATGTCTTTGTTGTCATGCGCACCAATTTTCAGAGTTATGACCAAATGGGAAGTTTGACATTCGAATATCCCTCGTTTGGAACGTTTAACCCCTTTTCCACCCTTTAAAATGGGTTAATCGTGATCGAAATAGCTTACTTTTTCTATGTTTACTATTGCTAATAATTCTACCAGTTTTCAGAGTTTTGACCAAATAGGAGGTGGGATATTCGAATGTCCCTCGTTTGGAATGTTTAACTCCTTTTCGACCCCTTAAAGTGGGTTAATCGAGATCGGAATAGCTTACTTTTTCTATTTTTACCATTGTTGATATTTGTGCCAATTTTCGAAGTTGTGACTATATGGGAAGTGGGAGAATTAGTGATGAGTGAGTCAGTGAGGGCTTTGCCTTATATATAGAGAGATGACAATGTTCTTATTATTAGAATCTTGTTAAGATTAAGAGACAAATTGGAACACAATGCTTTATCAGTATTTAGAATATGTAAATATATCTAAATCCATAACTAATGTGACCAGACATCCCCGAATTTGGCTGGGCAGTCCCGACTTTCACCTCGATCTCCCACCAAATTGTACTGCTTTTCCATTACATAGCCTTCGTCCTAAGCAAAACAAAAGTATTCTTCAGAACTTTGTTAAACAAGAAAAACTAATAGAGTAGGTAACTGATGAAGTTTCTGGAGATAAGCATTGGGTAAAGGTGTATACCAGCACTCAATTGAAATTGCCAATATTATGCAAGTTGTGGAATTTGTCTTTAGTTTGCCGGGAACAAGAATTTTTCGATTGTTAATAAAATTTGGACTTCTGAGAAAACACAACTTTCGGTGGATACTCTGAAATCTTTGTTAATAAACAAAATTAACTTTTCATATTCTTGCAGAGGGTTTCTAGATTTCCTAAAATCAAAGATTTGTTAAACTCAATAGCCTCAAATAAGAAGTATATGTAAAGTATGGCTGAAAGTTGATTATAAAGTTAAATAAATGTATTAATTATAATATATATTGTATAACTTTAGAAAAAACCTTGAACATTAAAAATTTTAGAATTGTGTGTTCCCCATAAATATTATACAGGGTAAGAAATAACCCCTTCCCCATTGGCAGAAACGTGTCCCGATTTTTAATCAGACAAATCTGATCACATTATGCATGATAATATATAATGGACTTGTCAAGATAATTCAAAGACAGCTATATCATTTTAGATTACATAAATAAAATATGCATCTACTACAGAATCCAAACAGAAAGATTACACTATTAAATAATTTCTGAAAAAGACAAATTGAAAAGATTCTATGTGAATAGAAATGCAGAAAAATTCACCATATTCTCTCTTTCTACTTTCAAGATATTTTCTCGCAGCAAATTTCTTAGACGCAGGTTTTCTGATTCTTCACTGAAATATAATTATTTCTAAATTAAACCACATTAAACAAAACTAATTATAAAAATGGGTTTTTTTTTAAGTTATGTTATAGTCAACCAATAGATGCAATACGAAAAATTTTTAAATCAATAACAGCTGAGGTACAAGTTTTCATTTAAACATAAATTACAAGAAAATATTAATTTAATTCCATGGACAATATAAATTTAATTCCATGGACAATATTAATTTAATTCCATGGACAATATTAATTTAATTCCATGGACAATATTAATTTAATTCGTTGGACAATATTAATTTAATTCCATAGACAATATTAATTTAATTCCAGACTCAATGTCAATAAATTCCATGGGAGAGATTCAATGTCAATGACAATGTATTCTATCAAATTTTAAGGGCTGCCACTGTCACTAAAAGGTTGCTTTTACAGAATATTAATAAATCAACTTGCAGTCATTCACTCGCGCTGAAATAGCATTTAACCGATCATTGAAGAAACTCTTTCCTGTTGCCAAAATTATTCTAATAAATAAATAATAAAATTGTTTTAATCAGAATAAATAAAAAGATATTCGGATGTGAGTGCATAAATTCCATTTTAATAAATAAATTTTGAAAAGTAGTTTAATGCATATTTTGCAGATACAGATGGTGTTTGCATCTAGTAATTCCAAATATTAAAAACAAGCACATGCTGGCAATAGAAATAGCACTATGTATAAATACAAAATTTGGCAATGCATATAAAGGATTTATATTAAAAACTTTGTTTTTATGGGTTACAGTATTTTTGCTGGATTTAAAAGTAGAAAAAAAAAAAGAGTAACAAGCATAACTTTAATTATATATGTATATATCCACAGAAGAATAGAAATCCAACTGTCAAATAATATTTAATAATTATAGATTTTATGTAATTTTTCATTGAAATCATACTATCTCAAATGTATATGGATCATTCAAATTTTCATTTTTATGTTAAAATTTTGTAAGTATTGAAGAATTTAGATATGCTCAAAAGTGTGAAAAAATTTTGACTTCAAAGAAACAAAAAAAAATTGATTTGCAGCTGCAACACTTGTATTGTAAATGGGAAGGCATTTTTTTTCTGAAAAACTCAGAAAGGCTGCTATTTTTAACAAAAAAGGGCTATTTTAGAAGAAAAGGAGCAAGCAAGGGTACCACCCCTCAAAAAACGCCTAAGATGAACTCTGCAACAAGGTTCATAGCCAAAATAGATTGCTTCTATAAATAGCCATTCAAATTGTTTCTGGATACTATCTTCCTGATGAAGCAAACCAACTTTGCTTTCTAAAATTTGAAATAGGGGGCATCTTTAAAAAAAAAAAAAAATACATCTATTCTTACGTTTACACTATTGCAACACTTAAAAAAAAAAAAAAAAAAAAAATTACAGATCTAAAGACACTCATCAAAATATTAATCTGAATAAAAGTACTCACTCGCTTAATCCGAGATCTCTGTTGGACGAAGATGAATAAGTCAACTTTGGATCAAAAAACATATTGATGAACAAGTTATATCTCGTAACTGAAAGTTAAAAATAGAATTCAACAAAAATATACTTCACTGATATGATTTAACAGGGTTCATACTCATTTTCAGAAAAAAATTCCCTGAGATTTCCAGAGTCATGTTTTCCATCAGAGTTAATTATTTTTAGCCATATAGATGTAGACAAATCTCGATTACACACATTTTTCTGATAACTCGAAAAAAATAAATTTTCTTTTAAGAATAACTTTCTGCAAGTCTGTTATTAAATAATTCTGTAATTTCAATTCCTTGACTTAAGGTTAAACAAATGAGTAGGATTTTTTCCCCAGAGTAACAATGACTTTTTCCAGGTTTCAGAGGGGTTTTTCCCTTTTTTCCCCTGAGATTTTAAGGCTGGTTTATTTTCCGAGTTTTCCAGGTATTCCCTGTTCTTCCAAAGGCGTATGAACCCTGTTTAATGTTACAGTAGAACCTTGATTAACCGACCTAATTTGAACCTAAAGTATGTTGGATAAGCAAAAATTCCGCATAATAAAGAGTTAAAAAAATAATAAAAAGTAACTGATATTTTCATTTATTGAATACAGAATTTACTTTTACGATTATATTATTACATGATAGTTGGAAATGACAGTTTTGTTGTTAGAAATGCAATAGTGGAACATTCTTAAGCATGCCATAAGGGAAAAGATGCCGGTTTTAAAAGGGGCAAATGATGTATTAATCGTTTGGGAAATTTTTGATATTGACTAAAAGATGGTCAGTTAATAGAGAGTTCCGTATAAAGGAGGGATGGTTAATCGAGGTACTGTTTTTATAAAACCAATCTTTTTACACGTAAAAATGTTTTTATTGAATGGTAAAGATGTACTATAGGACCTTAGTGGTTTTCAGAAACCATCCTCTGCTTTGTTTAAAAAGATAATTTTCCTCAAACCGTAACCTCACTCTCTAAACAGTTTTGCAGCTACCCTAATATGTGTAGCTGTTTTATTTTGGGCAACAGTTCCTCCTCGTTATAATTCCAAAGAAGTTGCCAAAAATGGGAATGTCCCTATATTCATTTGTACACACTGAATTAATTTGTTGGAATTGATTGAATTTGTCTTGACCAACCTTGCTGGGCCTTGAGTCTATTGGTCTTTACATTTGTATTATAATTCAACATGTTTGTAGGAATTTTTAATGCCAACAAGGAATAGGAAATAGGTACAAGAGAAATGTTTCAAAATCAACACATTTTTTAATATTATGTAGCATATTGTCATAACCTACATTTAAAAAAAGAAACATAATTTATTTTGGTTTCAGTTTCTCAACAAAAATTTTAGACGATCTAAAAGCCGGTTTTGAAAACTATAAGATGAACCGTTCAATTATAAACAAAATTCCAAAAGCAGTACCTGCTACCTGTTATAGCAAGGAAACTATATAAAGAAACGTCTTTCACATTCCATTTAAATTGCCATTTACCGATGTCTTTTAAATATCCTAATAAATCTTAACTCGGTGAGTGAATATTTTAAAAATAAACAATTTGAAATATGAGAATTAGTTCATCTCATTTCACTTTCTTTAAAAATATATAGACCTAATTTATGTGATGTCACTAATTTACACTTAATAGAAAAAATAATTGAGCGCCGGTACCCTATCAAAATCAGACAAGAAACTCGTTTAACGATTTTTTAAAGCGAATCGATTTTCTATGATCGTTTATATAATCGAAGTTTTTAATAACAGGCCCGAAACAATTAGATTGTGACGTCAGAGCAGAAGCCTATTTTAAATTAAAGTAAAAGAATAAATTTAAAATTGTTATAAATTTAGGGAATAAATTTCACTAAATTAATTTGCTCAAAATTAATTTATTCAAGAGCTTGTTTTTTCAAAACTGATAGGTGGTTACACTGAAATAATTTCAGTTTAATTTTTCTTAAAAACTAAAATACAAAACAAAAAATATATATATATTTAAATAAACTTTTACTTCAATAGCATCAAACCAGAAATTCCTTAACGAAATTCCTTTTCTTTTCAGAGACTATAATTATGGATTTGAATGTGTTATACGTCCTCCCCCCTCCCCCTTTTGGCAACTTTACAAAATTGGCCAAATCACCAAAAATAAAGAGGGGAGATAGGGGGGGGGGGGAGGGAAGCGTTAAAAACACATTCTAATCTTTAGCCTAAGTTAAAAAAGTTATATTTTTAAAATTTACTGACTTTCTTAAAAAAATTAATCTTATTTACTGTTTTCATATTTTCGCTCATTTAAAAAAGTAATAAATAATTTTTACATGAGAGCAAACACGCCAAAATAGCGAAATTGTCCATGTTATTCGATAGACATTAAATTGTCCTTTCTTGTGCATGAAACTGAAAATATCTATCGTTGATGGGCGACGCTTAAGAGCAGAGAGCTCTGAGATAAGAGGGCACTCGTTTTTCAAATTTTTACGCTTTTTTCGCATTTCTACGTGAATTTTGAAGGCGAGAACGATTAGAACATTCTTAGAGGCATTATCAAAAGATTTTAATCAAAATCCTTCGAGCCAGCAATTGCTGCAAAAACATGATTTTTCAAGATTTCAACCTTATGCGCAAGCGCGATTTTGACGAAAACCTTGATGATATGTCTCCATTGCCACCACTAACCCACACATAAAATATGAGCATCGTAGGTAAATTTGTTCGGGAGTTATGCTGACCACATACATACAAACAGAGATTTATACACACTTTTTTGAAATCAGGGTGTTCGAAAACGTGGAGAAATGGGGGGAAAAAAAATCAATTTTTTTTTACCGCATGTTTTACTTTCATTACTCTATGTAAACATATATATAGTTGATTGAAAGTAATAATGAGGAAAGAAGTCGATCGGCAACATATGGCGAAAAGGACAAAGTGTCAAAGTAACATAAACTAAATAATGGTTCAAAAAGCCACAATGTCATTTGAAGTGAAAAGCGATTTGAATGTCCGTTTTCTTCAATGGAAGCTTACAAGTTTTTGCTAAACACTATAATTTGAAGTATGGGTCAGGACAACTTATGCATAACGGGGATTTTTCAATTATTAAATGTCAGAAGACGGGATATTTTATATGTTTAGCATGTAAATCTCATGTACAGTACACACACACACACACACACACAAATCTTTACGATGGCTATATCTTGTATTCTAATTTATGAAATAACAAAAGCCAAGTACCGTTTTAAATTGTGGAAGGTCTTTATTAATTGTATATAACTTTTTTTTATCATGAGGGATCTTCTACATATTAAAACTAAACCAAACTTTAAAAAGTTCAACGGCAACACCATATACTATTATATCATATTTTGATTTAGAATCCAAAAATAACCCCTTCTAAATTCCACATTTCATAATTTTCCAATGAGTGGTTAGTAATTTAAATTATGTCACAAAAAAATTATAAATTAATGCTTAAAAGAAAATGTGTTTTTTTGACGATAAATTCTTATATAGTTAGTATATTTTAGCAATTTTTATCTAAAAGGATAGTTTGTTTATGGCCAAACATAAATAACATGCAACTTTTGTATCAAACAGTTTTTTAATAATTAATTATTAATTAATAAAACAAGTTTTAAATTTTTTATATATAGAAACATATAATATTTTTGCTGCCATTAGAATTATCATGGTCGAAAACCCCTCCAGAATTTTTTTCATTCCATTTTGACTTTTGGTTCTCGATATTTCAGCAAAAATGTAAAAAAGCTCACTTTAAGGGACTGCGTAATAGATTAAGTCTTGAAGCATGTAAAACGTTCGATTCTTCTACAGCCAGTGAAGCAGGGCTGCATCTAAATTTATTACTTCAAATAAAATTATATATTTTACAATTTTCTAAAATGAAGATCCACAATTTCGACGGTAAATGTACAAAAATCCGATAAACAGCAAACTTCTTGCCTCAATACTCAATTCACGAGGGGAAAAAAACTTTCCTATCAAGGTGATCTTCCTGCGAATGGAAGACATGTGTTCTTGAAACGCATTTCGACTGCGACGTTGACATGGTAACCAGTGGAATCCAATAGAACCTTCCCTCCACGTAATATATGTAGCAAGGCAGCCAGATCAGCGATTTTCCAACTTCGGCTGCCCTTAATAATTTCTGTTTTAAGATAATCACTAGATGGAATTTTTACAAAATAATGGTATCATCTGAAAGCTCGAGAGTTATTTTATTAATTTCAAGTACTATTTTATTCAGAAAATAAATTTGAATATTTTAAACTCATTACCTAAAAAATCGTGTTTTTGGCACGTGAAACTTCATTTAAACAGTGATAACTGTGATGGATTTTCTTGAATCTATCTTAATATTCGAAAGAAGGCAATTATAACACGTTGTTGTAACAACAAACAACGTTTAATAATAATTCCTCAACGTGTTTAGTTTTACAAAATGTTGGGCCTGTGCCTAAACATTTTCCAAGCCAAAAGGCTAATACAATCGCAGCTCAAAGGCCTGCGGCATTCCTGCTTGGAACCTAAGAAGATTTCGTCCACTAAGGCAAGATAGTGAAGCGCTTCTCAAACGGCCCGGCCATCTGGATAATATTCATGACAACAACTGATATTTGATATAATCTTTTTGAAAAACGATTTGAGAATTCAAATCAGCATTGACTATTAGATGTTTTGAACCTCAGTCAAATTGATTGGAAAAGAAAATTAATTTTACTAGATTTTTAAATGACAAAAGCTTTTATATAAATTGCGATTCAATTGCTTTCAATGTTAAAAAAATTCCATTAAAAAAACTATATATTCTAGATACTAGATGAAGGTTCCTAACATTAAGAATGATATTACGAACAATTTTCAACCCTAATTTCTTTTCTTGGACCCATAAAACTGGAGTAATCACTGTTCAAAAATATGCTAATTATAACGAGTTAAATGTTAATTAATTTTTGAATAAAATTGAAATTTTTTTCATTTAAACATTATTACTAATTATGTAATTTTAGGTGCAAAAAAAATTCGATTTTTAAAATGACAATTGAAAAAAAAAAATCAAGTGTAATTCACAATTGTACATGATTGTGAAAATTGTGTGTGTGGTTGGGGAAGGCGTTTTTGTGAAGTCGCATGTTTCCGGCCACACTAATAGACTGAAAGGCGACTGCAATTTTTGGACCCCATCGAACATCATTCTGAATTTTTTATAGAAAGTGGAAAAAAGTGAGGTAGATTACGAATCCACTGGTCTGCCGTGGCAAAAATGGCCGAAACAGGTCAAAAATCAACTTTTAATAAGTTGAACTATATCCAATTGCCAAATGCGCCATAACTTGCCAAATAATGAGCATTTTTTTTTATTTAATAACCGCCACTCTTTAATTTTCAATTAAGAAGGTTGCAGACGATTCGGATGTGTGGCTATGGCTTGATTGCATCTTTCACAAATGAGCCAAATTGGCAAGAAACATTACGTCACTGATGACGTTACTGATGTCGCCAATTGGGTTTACTTTTAAAAGATACAAGTTTTCCGAACCAAAGAACATAAATGGTTTGCGCTTTTTCTCATTGAAAAACAAAATGCAGTGGGTTGCCAGACGAAAAAGTTTGCTCTCTTTTTGGCAAGTTATGACATATTTGGCAATCGGATTTTAGTTCAACCCATTCCGAGTCGATTTTTGATCAGCTTCGATCATTTTTGCCACGTCAGACCAATGGATTCGTAATCTACTCACTTTTCTCCAATTTCTATAAAAAATTCAGAATGATGTTCGATGGGGTCCAAAAATTGCAGTCGCCTCTCGGACTATAACATTTTCGACCACGGGCCGCCACTGTAACAGTTATTATAACAATCTAATTAGTTTTTGAAAAGCAAAAGGAGAAAGGTTTGTGACCATTTTGCAATGATTTCAGTCATACACGTTTTAGGATATCACAATTCGAAGATGTGAAAGTTACTAAGGACGCAATCTTTGCCCAAAATTTAACGCCATTACGGTATAAGCTACTGAGTAATTTTTATAAACCTTGTCAATTCATTTCAAACTGATTTAAGTCACATGACTGTAGCATTTTTTGTTTTAAATCATTTATATTAACTTCAATTTTGTATGTTTGTCGATAACGGACAAATCTGCGGAGGCCTAATTAACCCCCTTGCTGTTATCCAATCGGTCTGAAACTTGGTAGACAGATTCGATGTCGATGACAATGCATTCTGTCAAATTTTGATGGCTGGTCACTGTCACTAAAAGGTCGTTTTTACGGCGGAATACTAATAAACAAACTTGACGTCATCCAATCGTGCTGAAATAGCATTTAACCGATCATTGAAGAAACCCTTTCCAGTAGCAAAATTGCTTTAACCTTTAACTGCTGTGGTTGGGTGGTTTGAGGTTCTTTGCGCAAGAGCAACATATGGTTCATACTATGCCAAACAAATTGGTGAACATCAATTTAAAGTTTAAGAAACATAGTATCAGAAAAATTAATATAAAATTCAAAGGTGAGATATTTTAGGGGAAGGAAGCATTTCACAAAAAATGACTCGCGGTCTGTCAGACCGCTTACAGCAGTTAAAGGTTAATAAAAAAATAATAAAATAAATTGTTCTGAAAAAATAAAAGATATTTGGATGCGAGTGCATAAATTCACATTCATTTTTAATGAATACATTTTGAAAAGTAATAACAGTAGCAACAGGAAAAGTTATGTGCAGCGAAGTGTTTTCACTGGGCTTCAGAAATAGGTCTGATTGCATGTTCCAGCGGGTGACCTTGAAAATGCGACAGACTATCCCCCGCCAGCGTGTAAACAAGCTACGTCTGACCACGTGTATGTTGCAGCAGCTTGTTTATATTTAATAGCTTCATTTAATGCTGCGTTTCTGCATAAAAAAAAAACTGCTACTGAGGCCTTAGCCTAACAGGATAATTTTTAAGACTCGTTTCAATTAAATTATTATAATACAGAATCAAATGCTGCTGATCTAAACTCCATAGAAAAGTCTCCCCTTTTCACTCGCGATTCCAGGAACCTCAGCAGTTGAACAGGATGGCAATTAGACGCAGTGGGCGAACGTTCACTGACAGTTTATAAGCTCTGAGCAAAGTGGGGCTAGTCAGTCTCAGGGTGGGGCGGCGGCATTGACTTTCGCCACAGAATCAGCCGAGCGGAAAAAAGTAAATAATCAATGAAAAAAAGAAAGAAAGAAGAATGCAAACTAGTCCGATGAGCGTTGGCGATCGGGGTCACTACTGACCGCACAGAATGGCGCATTCGAGATGGAGAAAGTCATTCGAATCGGACTTGCCCCTCCAACATTTCTCGGACGCAGGTGAGATTTTTCTGTTCTAAACCGTTATTAACAAAAGTTTTTTTTTTTTTTTTTTTTTAACTTTCCGAGTTGGTTTGTTTTTGATGTGCTAGCTCGTAAGAGGAAGTCCTAGTAATGATCATTCCCTATACTCGCTATGTTACAATCTTCGAGTCCGGTGCATTTAGAAACTACTTGGTATAAAACCTTGAAATTTAGTGAGTAGGTACAAAAAAAGATCACTTAATGGACTATTATATGATGGACTATTATAAATAAAATTAAAATACCAAACACCAGGTAGAGCCCCTGCATATGCATTGACGTAAGGATTTCAAATATAAAATAAAATATATTAGACACTATTTACGAGTTTTTGATTTATGTCATTTCATTAAGCGATCATTTTTTTTTTTTTTTTTTTTTTTTTTACATTTTTTTACCAAATGTCAAGGAGGTTTTATAGAAAGTAGTTTCCAAATGCACTGGGTTAGAAGTTTGTAACATAGCGAATATAGGGAATGAACTTAGGACCTACTTTAAGGGTTAAGTGTTAAGTAACTTTTAAACAGCTAACTAATAAATATATTTCTACTGAACTGTGTATAGTATTTCTAGCATTTGAATATTTTTAATGTGCTTTGCGATAATGGTCTTTAACTTTATTGTTTAGTTTAGAGCTAAAATTGCTCTTTTGATATAAGGTTACAAAATATTATCAATGCAATTTCTTTCCCCCACTCTTTTTTTTAATAAATATTACTCCTAAAAGCAACATTCTGCAATAAAGCGAATAATACTTAGTATCTTACAAAGTACAAAATGGATGTGTTGGTTTGTATGACAACTTTTAGTTACTAAATACCCGAGTTACGAAATTTTACAATGTGCATTTTAGTGATCAAAAGACATTCATGCATTCCATATTTTCTAAGTTCGATCTCATTTTGACCCCTGGAAATTGGTTAATTGAGATCGGAATATTTGACTTTTTCTATGTTTACCCTTGTTGACATTTTTATCAGATTTCAGAGTTGTGACTATATTGGAAGTTAGATATTAGAATATCCTTCGTGTGGAACGTTCCACCCTTTTTCGACACATTAAAGTTGATTGATCGAGATCGAATTTGCTTACTTTTTCTATGCTTGTCCTTGTTGACATTTGTACCAATTTTTACTATATGGGAAGGGGGAGAATTAATGATGAATGAGTGAGGGCTTTGACCTTTTATATAGAGAGACGGAAGGTTTTTTGTTTAATTTATAGTTTCTGTAGGCTCAGTTGGCAATATTCGTATAATTCTATTACTGTGTAAAAATTGTTTAAAATGGCGCAGCGATTTATTAAATTTACAATTGAGTATTTTCCATACATTTCAACTATGCTGTTTTCCTTCTGTGTTATAATTAGAAATTAAACTTGCATCAAAATCACTTTGCTAATATATTCTTTAACGTTAAAAGTAAAGTACGCCAACACAAATATCCACTATTTAAGTACATTTTACAGATATGTACAGATAGGACAATGTAATTTCTATCGAATAACATCGCCAATTTCGAAATCTTATCGTGGGGTTTAATTTTCTTTTGCCCATTAAAAATTAGTGCCAAAAATATCTATAAACTGTCAATTTTTATTTAGATGAGTGAAAATAGGAAAACGGTAAATAACGCCACATCAAATTTTAATGCAATGACCAATATTATAGTGCAATTGAAAGTTGTACGATGTTTCACACCCCTAGTTTTTCTCTCGTTACATAAAAATGAAGGCGACGACCATTAACACAATAGAAATATTTATTTGAAAACTTGATTTGCCATACAACTAGTTGAAGAAAATTGAAACAAAGAGATTTCGCTTCTGGATAGATATGATAGGGGGAGGGGGGGGGGTCACCACCTAAAGTCTCCAAAGACCTATTGTTTCTCAGCGGAACAAATTGTTAAAAAAATATTCAGATTAAGGGTTAACTTAAACCCTTCCCTTCCCTCTATCTTCCAAAAGAAAATAGCGCTTGTTCTTCTTTTTATTAAATCCTTTATATTAACTTCGATTTTGTGTGTATGTATTTTTGTCGATTGTGGGCAAATATGCGGGGGCCTAATTAACTCCTTTGTTGTCATCCAATCGGCTTGAAACTTGGCAGATAGATTCGATGTTGATGATAATGCATTCAATCAAATTTTGGGGAATGGCACTGTCAATAAAAGGTCGCTTCTATGGAATACTAATAAACCAACTTGCCGTCATTCAATCGTGCTGAAATATAAATTTAACCGATCATTGAAGAAATTCTTTCCTGTAGCCAAAATGGTTTTCATTTATAAATAAAAATTATTTTTTTTAATCAGAATAAATAAAAGATATTTGGATGAGCGTGCATTAATTCGCATTAATTTTAATGCATAAATTTTGAAACGTATCATACCCCATATTTTGTCGATAGAGCTGTTTTTAATATTGTTATGAATTTTTCCACTGAGGCAATGATGGCACAGTTTTCACGGTTTAAAAGTATTTATTCTCTCTTCAGAAAACTCACAAAATCTATTCACAGGCAACAGTTTAACTACTCTCAAGCTTCAACACAAGCTTCAACAAAAATAACTTCGAATTCAGCGATTATACAAGCGCACTCCAATAGGTCAACAAAGCGATCAGCTTTCAACGAAATCCGAAGTACATCTCAAAACTTTCCCGTTCTCCAGTCTTTTTATAAACAAGCGCGTGAGACATTCTCGAAATTTCCAGCCAATTCATCGAAAAGAAATTTCTCGAAACGTCTCGATTACTTCAGGTGTTGCCACCTTTTTCTAACTTGTATAATCGCTATTAATTACTAAATAAAATTGGATAAAAATAAATTACAATAGAATTTTGAAATAATACGTCACTATTTACAATATATACAGACAATTTGTGCAACAATATAAATTTGATGCCAACACCAAGCATACGCTGGCAACAGAAACGACGCTGTGTTAATGAGTATAAAAATTGGAAATGCATACAAGGGATTTATGTTTATAAACTTTGTTTTTATGAGTTATATTATTTTAAATCCTTATTGATCAAATTTGAGTGAGAATTTAACAAACCAGTAACACTCCGGCTTTCGAGTGACTTCAACTCATCGCTCCCACAAGAAGCCTGCTAGCAACGTGACACTATTTCAAGAAATTTTCATCTGAAGAGACTCTGAACTTTCTCACCCTATGAGATTATGAAAAAAATGTGGCTAATTAAGAGTTATAATTACCGTTTTGTGACAAAAACAGTAGTTAATTTCTAGTTCTAGCTATGAGAGTGGACCTCGTATGCGACAAATAAATGCGCACAACTTATGTACATTAAGCTTATTACCACATTGATGTACAATCCAAAATCCAAAAAATAGTCTATCTGTACTTAAAAAAAAAGTAAGGTTTAAAAAGAGTCGAATTTGTCCACGAAGCGCATTTCTGGAAAACTATTGGATTCAAAAATATGAAATTTTGCACATTTGTAGACTTAACTTTCCTCCACTTAAAGACTTCTCTTCCCTATACAACCTTCGGAGGAAGACCCAAAATATATTCTATTCAATTTGCTAAAAAATAACTTTTTACAACACGTCCTCGAAAAAAAAAATTGTGTCCACATTCCTGCTTTTGAGTTAGTTTTTTAATTACGCGTTGTAGTTTGATACATGTGGCAGATGACCAATTTAAAGTTTGAGCAATAAGCAACTTACCAGTTTAAAATAACTTCCACAATCATTTGGGTCAGCAACACTTGATATATTCTTTTCAAAAAGAAAACGGTAACATAGTTAAATATATCCCACTCTTATCCGCACAACAAGATGCACTTCGCATTCATATATTCTTCCAGTGCTTCTTGAATCTTAAGCGGTGTGACATTTCTACGTGAAGAGAATTGATATCGCAATCACACGAGTTTTATCGAGAAGGATTACCTTTTAGGGTCATCTAAAATTCTTAACAATAGTGAATAATAACTCTAAAATAGCTACACAAATTAACCATATGTCAAGATTTTTAGACATACTTTGTAGCATACGCACTTGTTTAGCAGAAAAGTCTTATTTAAATATCGTTTTAATGACAATTAAAGGCTATACATTCAACACCACAGTAAACATAATGACCTATTTGAGTTTTTGCACTACATTAGCTGATCGAGATGATCAAATAGCGATCGAACTGAAACTTTTCAAGTAGACTCGTTGTTGATGACAATGTATTCTATCATTTTCTTTTTGAGAGGGGGTAGTTTGTTAATGTAAATTGATGGGTCTTCTTCGCGGTGGTTTCGTAATACTAAGTCACTAAGAAAACTCTATTTAAGTTACAAAAAGCAGGGGTGTGTTGAGACATAAAATCGGCCAGGTGATTTTAGATTAATGCCCGCCCAAATTTTCAATATCATCATTAATAAAATTTCATTAATTATTTTTTTTATAAAATAATTCCAATAGTTAATTTAATAATTACATAATTTTAATAATATATTTTAGTATTTTATTATTCATATATTTAAGAATTAATTTCAATGTCTAATTTTATTTAAAAATTTTAATAATTGAATTCCTATAATAATTAGTTTAATTACATTGTGAGGTTCTTGGGTTACGAACCTAGAATTCCCCCTCCCTCTCGAACGTTCATAAACCATTGTTAGTTTTTAGCAAAAAAACTAACACAAAGATATCTAAATTGTAGAATAAGGAATGTTCAGAAATTTAACTAGTAAGTTTATAAGAAAATAACATTCGAAATGATAATACATAAATCTTAATATATCTACTTTTCTTAGAATCTCTTATCACCCGTACCAACCGAAAGACATCAACGGTGGAAATGATTGGGATTTGATGCATATATCTGTATATATATATTTCTTGTGTGCGTGTGTATGTCACTGAACTCCTCCTAGACGGCTGGACCGATTTTGATGAAATTTTTTGTGTGAGTTCACGGGGATTCGAGGATGGTTTAGATTCACAATTTGGTCCACTGGAAAATGTTTATTTAATTAATTTTTCATTTTTAAGTAGTTGTTAATTTTGAAATGTTTTACATTCGATCCGGTAGACTGCGCTACCATCGCAGCATCAAATATTAAATATTATTCTATTTGAATTTCAGTTTGTCCCGACAGTTGGTGCTGCGATCAAATTGAGAAAAATATTTGAAATTTTGTGTTATTATTGTGTTCGTTTAAGTCGTGTGCTAATTAAAATATTAACTATGAATAGAAATTGATTGATCTTTTTATCACATTTATGTGTAATCCAAACTGGGATGAAATTCAAAGTTTGTTGTTGCCAGGTCAAACATCGATGCATCGCCATGATATCACTGCACGTGTTTTTAAACAAAAATTAAAATCTTTGATGAATTTGATTACACATCACTCGGTATTTGGTGAAACACGTTGTTGGCTTTACTCTGTTGAATGGCAAAAACGAGGTTTACCTCATGCGCATATTTTGATTTGATTGGTGGATAAAGTACGCCCAGAAGAAATCGACAAAATTATTTCAGCCGAAATTCCAGATCCGAATGTTGATCAAGAATTGTTTGACATTGTAACTACTAATATGATCCATGGTCCATGTGGTACTCTAAACATGATATCACTATGTATGGACAATGGAAAATGTACGAAACGTTTTCCAAAACCATGCCAATCTGATACTATCACCAATATTGACGGTTATCCATCTTACCGGCTTAGAGACGTAGACAATGGCGGTCAATCATATGAATTGAGTCTGTTAAACGGTGTGAGAGTAGATATTGATAATCGCTGGGTAGTTCCATATTCACCATTGCTGTGCAAAACCTATAAAGCGCACATAAACGTTGAACTATGCAGTTCAGTGAAATCTATAAAATACATTTGTAAGTATGTTCACAAGGGCAGTGATAAAGCTGCATTCACTGTTCAAAATGTAAATGACAATGACGAAATTAAACGTTATCAAATGGGTCGATACATAAGCAGTAACGAAGCTATTTGGCGCATTTTTTCGTTTCCTATACATGAAAGGGATCCTGCTGTTATACATTTGGCTGTGCATCTTGAAAACGGACAGCGTGTTTACTTTACAGAACAGACTGCACTACAACAAGCTTTAACGACTCCAAAAACAACTCTTACTGAATTTTTCAACCTTTGTTGCCGACAAGATGTTGTTGGTCAATTCGGAAGGACATTAATGTATACTGATGTTCCTAAATTTTTTAAGTGGAATAAACAATCAAAAAATTGGGAACCACGGAAACGAGGCATTCCAGTCCCAGGATTCACCGACATATTTATGACGAATACTTTAGGTCGAATATATACAGTTCATCCTAAGCAACGCGAATGTTTTTTTTTTGCGTTTGTTATTGGTTAACGTTCCTGGACCAACATCTTTCCGATATTTGCGAAAAGTCAATGGTACTTTATACGACACTTTCTTTGATGCGTGTCGTGAGTTACATTTATTGGAGGATGATAACCATTGGGATCTCACACTTGCAGATGCAGCACTGAGCTCATCTCCACAACAAATTCGTCAATTATTTTCAATAATATTGACAACGTGTTTTCCGTCTGAAGCATCTGCTTTGTGGGACAAATATAAAGACTCAATGAGTGAGGATATTTTACATCGGATTAGAATTACTAATCAAAATCAAAATATTGAATTCTCCGCAGAAATATATAATGAGTCATTAATAATTATTGAGGATATTTGTATTCTTATTTCGAATATGCCACTCATCCATTTCGGCATGCCAGCGCCGAACCGCCCAGCAGTAGATACCATCAACAGCGATGTTCAACGGGAACACCACTTCGATAGAACTTCTTTGGCTACTTTTGTTGCCAATAATGAACAATTGCTCACTGCTGAGCAACGAAATGTATATGATCAAATTAATGTATCAATTGCAGCGCAACAAGGTGGATTCTTTTTTTTTGGATGCACCAGGTGGTACTGGTAAAACATTCCTCATTTCATTGATACTTGCGCGCATCCGATCACAAAATAATATTGCATTGGCTATTGCTTCATCAGGAATCGCAGCAACGTTACTTGATGGTGGACGGACGGCGCATTCAGCGCTTAAATTACCTTTGAATGTTCACACAAATCCCGAAGCAATGTGTAACATAAAGAAGCATTCAGGCATGGCTCAAGTTTTGAGAAAATGCAAAATTATTATCTGGAATGAATGTACCATGGCCCACAAGCATTGGCCTGAAGCTCTCGACAGGTCTCTGAAAGATATCAAGGATAATACTAGGCTTTTCGGTGGTGCTCTATTGTTGCTGTCTGGTGATTTCAGACAAACATTACCAGTCATTCCACGCGCGACATATGCAGACGAAATAAATGCATGTTTAAAAGAATCTTATCTATGACGAAGTTTTAGCAAATTATGCCTTACTATTAATATGCGCGTTCAACTTCAAAATGATCCATTAGCGTCAAGATTCTCTGAACAATTGTTGGATATTGGCAATGGTAAAATTGAATTGTATGAAGATACACAATATATTCGACTTCCAGAGAATTTTTGCAACATGGTGGCTACCAAAGATGAGTTAATAAACAGTATCTTTCCAGATTTGAGACATAATTGTACTAATCATCGATGGCTACGAGAGCGAGCAATTTTAGCTGCGAAAAATTTAGATGTTGATGCCATCAATTTCAAAATACAGCAATTACTGCCTGGTAATGAAACTACATTTAAATCGATCGACACTGTTGTTGATCGTGATGAAGTTGTTAACTATCCTGTAGAATTTTTAAATTCATTAGATTTACCTGGAATGCCACCAAATAATTTGCGACTGAAGGTTGGTTCACCTATAATTTTGCTTCGAAATTTGAATGCTCCGAAATTATGTAATGGGACGCGATTAGTTATAAAAAAAATCATGGGCAACATTCTTGAAGCTACTATTTTGAGTGGAAAATTTCAAGATGAGGTTGTACTTCTACCACGGATCCCAATGATTCCTTCAGATTCGCCTAAACTATTCAAAAGTTTACAATTTCCAATCCGCTTGGCATATGCTATGACTATAAATAAGTCACAAGGCCAAACGATGACAATTTGTGGCTTAGATTTAGAAAATCCGTGTTTTTCTC
This sequence comes from Linyphia triangularis, assembly GCA_963978545.1. Classification (NCBI taxonomy): domain Eukaryota; kingdom Metazoa; phylum Arthropoda; class Arachnida; order Araneae; family Linyphiidae; genus Linyphia; species Linyphia triangularis. The sequence continues at coordinate 108,643,304 of OZ021722.1, forward strand.
ACGGTCAATTATATGTTGCGTGTTCCAGAGTTGGAAAACCATCGAATTTGTTTGTTTATACGCCTCAAGGATTAACTAAAAATATTGTACATCCAATAGCATTAAGATAAATTAAGTTTTTGTAAATTAATAAATAAATGTTATAAAATAGTTTCAGTATAAGATTTTTTACCTTTACTTAAAAGAAATTAAAGTTTGTATTTGCGACGCTGTTATTGCCACACTTCACGGATAAAATCCCAACCTGTAATCAGTCATTTCATTCACTTAAAATTTTCGGTGACGCCTAGAAATATCCGTGTCAATAATCATAGACAGTGGCTGCTATTATCCAGTCTACAAATTTCATCCGTGGAGTGTGGTAATAGATGCATCTTTTTAGTTAACACAGCTTCTACATTTCACTTCACTCATACAGTATATGCATACTTACACACACAGTATATACTCACATGCTACCGATCGGTCGAATTTGTATAAGTGTACATGTAATGACGTTAGATATTAAAATAACTCTTGAATAATAATTTTCATCAAAACAGTCCAGATTGTTACAGCTTATTGAAGAATGTTTGAAATTTTCGAATTAACGACGTGTGTACAGAACAACGTCTGTCGGGTCTGCTAGTATATATATATATATATATATATATATATATATATATATATATATATATATATATATATATATATATATATATATATATATATATATATATATATATATATATATATATATATATATATATATATATATTTTTTTTTTAATGGTTAAGAAAGGCAAGTACTTGTATTGAAAAAATAAATATTTTATAACTTAATTATAAAATCTTTCCCATTGACCGGCCCATTTTCTACAGACGATGACCGGCCCGGTGATTGCAAACCCTATGGTCAGGATACCCCTGACAAAAATCTTTACTCGTTGTGAACCAGTACCCTTTAAATTTACCAGCCCAAGTGGCTAGCCATTTTCTGTGCCACCACATGAATGGTATAAGCATTCAATAAAACACACAAAACTGCAGAACTACTGAATATAAATCCATCGTGGCGTGAAAAACCGGATACTTGATAATACGTATTAATACGTGAGCGGATCACAAAGTGTTAAGAAAAGACACAATTGGAACATAAAAGTTGACAATGTGTATAAAGAATTTAGAGTAAAAACTTGATTTTATGGATAGTATTTTTACATTTAGTAATTTAAAAACATTTCATTCTAAAATGGACCTACAATTATCTTTGAGAAATAACAAAAGCTTATCCCTGAAGCTACCCATAGTTGGTAATGGGAATCTATTGTTGCACAAATTGTCTGTATATATTGTAAATAGTGACGTATTATTTCAAAATTCTATTGTAATTTATTTTTATCCTATTTTATTTAGTAATTAATAGCGATTATACAAGTTAGAAAAAGGTGGCAACACCTAAAGTAATCGAGAAGTTTCGAGATATTTCGTTTCCGATAAATTGGCTGGAAATTTCGAGAATGTCTCACGCGCTTGTATATAAAGGACTGGAGAACGGGAAAGTTTTCAGATTGACTTCGGATTTCGTTGAAAGCCGATCGCTTTGTTTACCTATTGGAGTGAGCTTGTATAATCGCTGAATTCGAAGTTATTTTTGTTGAAGCTTGTGTTGAAGCTTGTGTTGAAGCTTGAGAGTAATTAGACTGTTGCCTGTGCATAAATTTTGTGAGTTTTCTGAAGAGAGAATAAATATTTTTAAACCGTGAAATCTGTGCCATCATTGCCTCAGCGGAAAAATTCGTAACACTATAGATAAACAGGAATATTATGTTTTTACTGAAACTCAAAATCGTTGTTCCCTGTACCTGTAATCTGGCTTGGTTGGTTGGTTAGTACGTTCAACGACCTATTTTTGTACACAATAACGGCTAATCAGGCCTAATCAGACTAGGCAAGGAGATAATCTGGACTGGAAGATACTTATACAAAGAAATCCAATTCAAATTATTGGTACAGTAGATCTCTAGTTATGGGGGTACCTCTTTTCTAGATCTAACACCCATATCAGAAATCTGTTTTGAAGACATTTGGGTCCTACTACCGACTCATCTCTAACTTTCAATTGTGTAAAAGGAACCAATAACTAAAGAGTATACGTTTTAAACAAGGATCCCTTAAAACTAATCTTGAATATATATTTGCATATTTTATTCAATGTTATGTTTTCGTGCAAAAGTGAATATTTACTTTGCGTGCTTCTTTTGTTTTTTTCGGAAGAAAATTTTTCGATTTTTTAATAAAATTATTTGGGAAATACTGCTGCAATTTTGGGAGAACAATTATTTTTCCTAAAAAATGGATTGAAATTCACAAAACAATATTCTGTAAAAAAAAAAAATCTATTCTCAAAAAAATATTTATTATCTAAAAGAGTAATATAAATATTTCTGAATGAAATGGCATAAAATTTTTGTTTCTATCATTAGTAGAACTTGAAATATTTAAGTTTTTGTTGCATGACAACTGTATCTCAGACATACTATCTTGAAACTTTGAAACTATATTTCTCGTGGATGTGTTTTTGTCCCATTTTTGCTGTTAAATTGATATAACTTAAAAATTACTGGTTATAAATCTATGAAACTTTCCACAATTATTTTTCATATATATTTCTTTAATTTGTCTTCGGGAATTATGTTTTTTTATTTAACTTTTTTTTTGTTATAATTTTTGGAGCTTAGCATACTATGGATTTTATACAGTTTTTGCACAAAATATTTAAAAAAAAAAAAAAATTCTAATTACTTTATTGAAAAATCATGAAGACTATTTTTTTATATAAATTATAAGAAGTAGTTTTATTAAAAAATTAAGTGATTTCTTAAAAACGTTTTTTAGATACATCAAAGTTAGGAAATATCAAAAGTTTGAAGTTTTTTAATTATTTAGAAAAAATACTTTTTAAAATTTAAAATAGATTTTTAAGTTTCACTGCAAAAAAATTTCAAAAAATTAATTCTAAAAATAAAGATTTTAGAATTTTGAGTCCCAGGCCCCCTTAACATTTTCTTCACTTTTACTAATTAACTTATAAGGAAATATCATGCCAAATTTCAGTCCTTTAGCTTTATTGAAAGCGCGAAAATTAGTAATAAATGAATCATTGAGTCAGATATAAATTAATTTACAAAATTATCAAAATATGTTTTCTTCAGCAGTCTTATTACCAGGGCTGTAGTGCTAAGAAAATTCTTACCGGTACGCAAACTTACCGGTCGTTGCGATAACCCCAACTGTAGCCGAATTTTTTTAATTATAGAATCCTAATTCAGAATATCTTACATAATTTACAACAAAAAAAGTTAAAAGTTAAAAAATAAAAAAAGTTATAGCACGGCTCTCAAAAAAGTTACCGGTACGCGGTACCGGTCCCACTGCGCCACTGATTATTACTGTCCTCTTTTTGGAACATTATTTCTGTTGAAATCTGAAAACCTTTTCTAATCCAAGGTGAAAACACTGATGTGAATGATACGCGGAAGTACGAAAAGGCGGTTTCTCTATAATTAAACAAAATAGTGGTTTATATAACCACATCCCTCTGGCATTAACTGTAAATTAGTGATATTAATGTTATAGTGAACTCTTGGAGTATTGTGTAGCAGAATTTTTTTTTTGCAATGGCCGAAGCCGCTCCCCTCTTTTTGTATTTATTACTTATGAATTCCTTTTCTATTAAATACCTGATGTTTTTTTTTTTTATTTAAGTAGGGTCTTTTTACTTTCAATTACTCATATGTAATACATTGGGTAATGAAAGAATAGTATTCAGTCAAAAAAATTTCTATATATTTTGTTTGCATTTCTTCACGTTTTGAAACATCCTGATTTTAAAAAAGCCGACCAAACGGTATAGTGGGTTAGCGTGATAGCTTCTAGACCGCGAGGTTGCGGGTTCCGAGTCCCGTGTTAGGCATGGGTGTTTGTAAATGTATGTTGGCTTGTCTAATGACGAATGTTTCGGCGCATTATAGTCCTCGTGTTGCTGACGGCGCCAGATAATCTGAAAACAACCAACCTGATTTTAAAAAAGTGGTATAGAAAAAATGTCTGTGTGTAAGTGTATACTTGGTCAGCATTGCTCCCGAACAAATTGACCTACAATGTTCAAATTTGGTGTGAGGGTTATAGTGGTGGCCATGGGACCTACCACTAAGTTTTTCGTCAAAATCGCGCATGCGCATAAGGTATCTGCCATTGTTTTTCAGTGATTGCTAAAAATGGGTTCTAACGATTTTGATCAAAGTCGCTATGGTAATGCCTTTTAAGGTGTTCTAAACATCTCCACGTCCGAAATCCCGTAAAAATGTTTTAATGGCGTAAAAAGTTGAAAAACGAATGCCTTCAACACAGAGTTCTCTTTCCTTGAGCATAGCTCATCAACGATCGCTTTTTTCTCCTCTTCGAAGTTTCACTTATAAGAAAAGATAATATAAGAATTATCGAAAAGTACATCACCAAAAACACCATTTTAGTGGAGGTTCTTTTTTTTTTTTTTTTTTTTTTTTTCTTTCAAAAAAGACCCAAATAAAAATTATTGCAAAAAATATCGCTGAACTGGCCGTTTTTTCGAAACGAGTGATAAAAATATAAAAACGGTAAATGACACAAATCTTCATCCGTAACTTAGTGGAAAGTTGTGCGATGTTCCACACCCCTGGATTTAATTTCCTTCACCGTACAGAGAATATATAATGGGTGAGTTTGAAATTTCAATTACTCTGGCTTAAAAATCAGTTTTTCGATTCCTCCTAGGGTCCATATTCCACAGAACCACTCCTGTGGTGCGCGTTCGCCACTGTAAAGACGACCGGGCCGGGTACGCGCTGGTACGACGTACCGGTACTTTTTTTGAAAGCCGGTACGGCGAACCACCACTTTTTTTTTAACTAATTAATAATCTTTATGCATGTATTGTGATACAAGATAGTGAGGCCTGTGTGGATGGCGCTCTGGCCTCGCATGTCATAGGTTTCCGGGTTCGATTCCCGGATTAGGCATGGATGTTCGTTGTGGTTCGGAATTCACGTTAAGCTGTAGGTCCTGGCCTGAATAGACGTCATTGTGCATGAAAATAGGTCGTTGAGCGTACATACCAACCAACTAAGATAGTAAGATATTAAATACGAAAATTAAGGGTAAATAGCTTCTTTTTGTATTGTAAGTTATGTAAAATATCGTAAATTTGCATTTTATAATTAAAAAACCCCAGCTACAGTTGGGGTTAGCGCCACGATCGAGAAGCTTGCGTACCGGTAAAAAATGTTGTAGCACTACAATCCTGATCAGCACAGCATAAACAGACACAGGTATAAAGGAAACATTGTTTATTACGAACTTAGAAAGGACATTAAAGAATTTAAATTAAAAGTTACGAAGAGAGAAAAACATAATACATCCGTAAGGATGCGAGCTTGTAACCAATCTGAATATGACAAGCACAGGAAGGGTTACATAAAAAATCCACTAGAGGTCGCCATTGACCCGCATGACGATGGATTTACAATGAAGAAAGGAAGTGGGTGGATAAAGCGTTTACTAATTATGAATTAGTGTACCCTAAAATCACGTTATCACATATTGAAACACTCAATTAGATAAAATGAAAGTATTCATGTGATTTTAGAGTGCACTAATTATGATTTAGAGCTTTATATGCTATAAAACTATCAAGCAACACCCTTTGCATAAAATTCTTAAATAATTCTCAGAGCTCTTAAAGCGTATACAGGGTGTCACAAAAGGTCATGTCCAAACGGCACACATGGTTGTGTCAGGTCATGAGGAAGCAGAATTACATAGGAAAGGGGGGTCGGAAACGTGATTGTAATCCGCTAGAGGGCAATAAGCGCTAGCAGACGAAAGCGCGGGCAGTCGGATTAATCGAAGCGCGGACGTTGCAGAGAGCCGGCACAGTACCGTGGCCACCACGATCCCCGGACCTAGCCCCCCTGGATTTTTACCTCTGGGGATACCTGAAGTGTCTGGTGTACGAGACACCCGTTCCATCGGACATGGACCTCATCGCACGTATCGTTGAAGCGGCGGCACGTGTCCGGGAGACTACTGGCCAATTCGAACGAGTTCGCGATTCCATGCGTCGTAGATGTGAAGAGCAGCTGATGGGGCCAATTTTGAGCACTTACTATGATTTGTAGCATTTTTCTTTTTTATTTGGTACTGTTTTGTTGTAAAATAAAGATTTTTTACACCGTTTGTTATCTTTTCTTTGCGTGACGGTTACGATGAAATTTCACTGTCAAAATTGCGTTTCCGACCCCCCTTTCCTATGTAATTCTGCTTCCTCATGACCTGACACAACCATGTGTGCCGTTTGGACATGACCTTTTGTGACACCCTGTATATACCCTAGAACACTTTTTTTTTTTAATTCTGAGTTTACAAATTCAATTCTTTTTTACAGAAGTTAGAGGGTATATGTTTAAAATCATTTCATAAATTTCTGGTACGCTAATCATTTCATAATTAAATGGTTAATTAAGATGTAATTAGCTAATTAGCCCATTTTTCAAACGATGATATATCAAATTCTAATTTACTTAGAAAGGAAATCATTTGAAATACTATTCTTCATGTTTTGAAACTCAATTAAGTTTCTAACATAGAATAATTTTATTCTTACAATTTTTTGTGTGTGAAAGCATGAAAAAAAAATATTTTCCATGAATTTTAAGTTTTAAAAATCATTAAAAAATCAATTTCGCAACCAATTTTGCGTAATTGAGTTTCAAAACATCTAATATATTATGTAGATTACTATGATATAAAAATTTTATAATTGAACATTTTGTTGTTGAATTATCATTGTTTGGATAAAGCGTGACATAATCAAAATACAGAAAACAGGTTTAAAGTTTTAGAAGCCTAGTACTTAACAGCGGTAGTACCTCCCTACTATAATTGTAACTCAAAAAAAATATTAAGTATATTTTCAAAACTTTGGTATTGTTTGAAAACTAAAGAATCAGAGAATATTATAATATAATAACAAAAAAATCAATATTCTGATCAATTTTCGTGAATTGTCGGGTATACGTACACTTTAATAGAAATTAAATCAACTCTCGAAGATTATCGTACCAAAACTCTCTTATAGTGTTTGTAAATTTAGATACTCATCAGATCCAAATAGCGTGATTTAATCGCATAAAAGTGACGGATTTTCTATTTTAAACAGAATTTTAGAATAGTATAGATTTAATTGTATGTGATTATTTTCCTTTTTGTTCATTTGAAACAAAAGGCAACATCCTATTATTTTTCATGTCGCTAGTCTAAAATTATTTCCTCCCAAAGGTGACTGACATCGAATGGTATTCACCTTTGAGTCAGCTTCTCCATCAACAACAACAAAATCACATTTTAGCCTACCAAGCTAAGTGACGACAAAAAAAACAACAACAAAAAAGTGACAAGTTTACAAAATACCTCAGAACGTGCGGAAAATAAATTCGAAACTGAAAAGGAGAGCAAGGGGATTATAATTTTTTTTTATAGATTTTTCCTGTCAAGGATAACCAAAATGTCGATGAGATGGTAAAAGTTAATCATCGTTAAATTTTGGGAAAACTGTACAGCTACAGTAAAGCACAACATAGAAAAAGCATATTACAAAATTAAATTTTGACTTGTATGAAATTAAATAATAAAAAGTAACGGGCACATATATATTTTTTTTTTAGGTTCAAATACTATGCTAGATTATTAATAAATCTGACAGGTCCCAACATAGACTTTAATCCAGGGCAATGAGTTGGGAGACGGGAAGGTTGGAGGGGGGGGGGGTTCAGCTAATGGGGCATGTTCATTTACACTTACGTACATGTTAAATAGATGCACCTGAGTAAAGAATTAAAATAGCCCTACCTTAGGGTGGTCTTTATTTTTCCACTTTCTAAAAGTTTTGCTCCCCCTAATTTTGTTTCAATATAAAAAAAAATCTATGCAATATTTTAGCTCAATCAGAGAATTGCGAGGAGACACTCATCGGCTATGAAGTTTTGAAACTTTCAGGCGGAAAGCCATTTGTTTAGATACTTTAATTTAACTCGACTTCATAGCCTCTTGATACCAAGGGCAATTCCCTGGGTCTGACGCAAGGGAGATGGCGTTCTTTTTTTTCTACTCGTATAAACATATTAGAACTGCAAAAATATCATGAATATAGTAATTTTGTTTTTGCTTCAAATAATATTAATTGGTGATAAAGTAATTTGGAAAAACAATTACTTTAAATTGTTCAAATATCCATTCATATCCCACTGATGCACAGGACACGGACTTCTGAGAGACATGGCGCTTTTCAAAAGATTTAGTGAAACCTGGATAATACTTGATAAAAAAAAACATTTGCATAGCAGCTGTGAAAATGATGTCTGCTCAAACCATTCTTGGATTTCCTGATCATCACCTTTCTAGGCAGAATCAACAGCGAGATGATAACAGAGAATTTTTGGAATTAGCGATGATCTTTTTTGTCGGAATTATCCGAAGAATGGGATATCGTTTCGTATACCAGGAAGCTGTAACTCATTCTAGAGGGATGGTAAAAACAATCTATGAATTTCAGATATACTTGCTTCAAGACCACTTTCAGCCGACCAAACGGTATAGTGGTTAGCGTGCTAGCTTCTAGACCGCGAGGTTGCGGGTTCGAGTCCCGTGTAGGCATGGGTGTTTGTAAATGTATGTTGGCTTGTCTAATGACGAAAGTTTCGGCGCATTATAGCCCTCGTGTTGCTGACGGCGCCAGATAATCTGAATACAACCAACCAACCAACCAACCAAGACCACTTTCAGTTATTTCATTGAGAGAAGAATGTGTCTTGCTGGAGTGCATGTTGGAGCCAGGTTTCTCTAATCAAAAGAAAATAAAGCGTCTTCTCATGATTTTCTATTCATGCGTCAACTAATAAATTATCAGGAAATCGATGCAGAAATCAGAAAGGCTTCCGCGAAGAAATTTTCCAACCATCTCTGGTACTTAATTCCCGAAATTAGGGGTTTATCCTTATTCGATAATAATGTTACAAATGAGGTTAAAACAAATGAATCATTTATTGCAGAATCCCCACAGCTGCAAAATATCTAGTTTTGTGATAATTCATTAAAAAAAATTTCACCATTTTCACTTTAATCAAAAGCTTAACTAACCTCACCTTCTAAGTTCCCAATTTGTCATTTACATTCAATATTTTTTATTATTATTATTATTTATTTTTTAAGAAAATAATTTTTAAAGGTCTAAGGTTTTTATTTTTTTTATTTATCTAAAAAATATATCTTTTGGAGTTATTGGGTTTTTGCTATAAGCGATTCAAATGTGGCTCAATTTATGCCAAAAGCAGAAAAGTCGAAGAGGATGAAGGGAAAAAAACAACTAAAAGGTACATTCTGCATCAAAATTATATTTATTCCTTACAATCTGAGTTTTCGTCTATTATAATTCGTGCCACTCAAACTTTCTCTTCATGAGATTTTCTTTTAATATATATTCCCTCCTTCTATTAGTACAAATTTCCACGACAAAGACGCTTCAACATATAAGATGAGCATGGTTAAGTAGGTGGAATTGAAAAACTTGAGAAGACAGTTGTAAATGACTTTGCAGAGAGAGGTGTCAAACTGAACTGAATGAATTGGAAATGACTTGAAATTTCAGGGTGGAACGAAAATGTAAAAAAAAAAAAAAACGTAGCTTTCAGGAAATAAGGTTTTCCATAGAAAAATAGAATTTTGTAAAAAAAAGTTTCAGTTTTAGTTTAAGAAAAACAGCATCATTTCCAAAAACTCTCGCCGGATACTGACCTCGATAAACTCTCGATACTGACCCAACTACCTTGCCACAGTTATTATTTTGCTTTTCAAAGGGGGGGAGGGTATATTAACGGGGGAAAGGTTGTGCGCATTGCGTGTCCGAATGAGTAAAGCCGGATTTACACGCTACCAGTCGGGGTTCCAGTCTGTGACGTCATGCGAAGCCACCTGACTACTGGTTCCAGTAAACCAAACATTTTCTATTTACTGGCGCCTGCGACTCCAATCAACCAATCACGTGCCCTCTTCCGGGATCACCGACAGATGGCGCAATGGTCGCTGAGCAGAACTGGCGACCTAAACTGCTAACTCTCACTGGTAGCGTGTAACTGGCTGCGTGTCTTCTCTTCTGGTGTGATGTCACGATGCGAAATCCATTTCATCACGAGATGAAAGACATGACTTTTCTAGGTGTGGCAACAAGAAAATTATCATCTGACTGTTTATTCTTTTTAGACAATTTTAATTCTCAAAGAATGTTTTGTGGAATAAAGTTGAGAGGTTAAGTTGACGTCTGAGTTAGCTCTCTAATTTATATAAATACTAGGGGGCTCCGCGTACTTTATCGTACTAGCAACAATTTTAATTAAAAAAATAATTTTTTAGTTTTCTTGGCTCATACGTTTAAGTAAGTCTGTATTAGAAGTATGTAAAATTTTATTGACACATGCAACCAGTTTCAGCGTTATTAAACTTGTATTGTTTCCGAAGGATATACATACAACATAGAAGTATTCTACAAGTGTTCTGCTTCTGACACGTGAAGCTCAAAACACTAGAAATATTTAGATAGCTAATTACAACCATAAGGAAATGTTTTACCGCTGTTTACGCCAAAATCAGAGGAATACTTTCGAAATCGATTTTGTTGATTTGACCTGGAATGCCTCTTAATAATGAGTCAGTACGATGGAACCACAACACATATTCGTAATTCACATTTTATTTTCAAAATACGTCAAAGAAGATCTTTAAAGTAACACAAATTGGGAACAAGGATGTTTTCATTGTTTCAATTTCGCCGTAATTATTTCAATTACGAAAGACGGAATACTTAGAAGTGACAGGTAATGCTTATTTATTCATTAAAGCAGAAGCTACCTCATTGCACATATTTAATAAGTATACGAATGAAAAAAAGAAAATAATGTATCCAAAGCAGACATGACCGGTTACTCGGTAGCTTCATATTTAAAATATTTCAAGAGGAAGTCATAGTAAAGGTCATTTCCTATACTATACTAAACTTCAACTTAACTAGACATCACTTAGACGGTAGATCGTCACAGTGCTCATAGGTATTTAATCCATTTTGGCGGAGTGAAGACATAATTCTCGCCAAACCTTAGAGCCTTTTGTTCTGTTGTGGTTTGGCGAACATTATGCTTTCACGCCGCCAAAATGGATTAAATACCCATGAGCACTGTGACGATCTACCGTCTAAGTGATGTCTAGTTAAGTTGAAGTTTAGTATAGTTGTTTTACAATGTTTTAGCCCAGTTCATTTAGGTACAGTGGTTAGCTTGCTAGCTTCTAGACCGCTAGGTTGCGGGTTCGAGCCCCGTGTTAGGCATGGGTGTTTGTAATTGTATGTTGGCTTGTCTAATGACGAATGTTTCGACGCATTATAGCCCTCGTGTTGCTGACGGCGCCAGATAATCTGAAAACAACCAAACAACCCAGTTCATTTATAAACTACTTAGTATAAAACCAGTGCTAGAAGTGTGGGTAGACGCTGGTTGTCGCGTCCCTTCACTTTTCAAGAAAATACCTATGCATCCCCTCACTTCTAAAATCACTGAAATCCATCCTCTCACTTCTTAAAACACTCAATCCGTCTAAAAACTACTTAAAAAAATAACATTAACCTTTAAATGCAGTGACATTGGGAAAAAGTGATTTTTAAAGTTAAAAAAAACTATTTATGGTTTTATATATCTGCATATCAAACTATTATAAATACGTATTATACTACTTTGTATAAAGAAACAAGCATTTCTTATTAATAAATACTGTTACTCTTGGTCAACTTTTAGCTTTGGAGGATCTTTTAAGATAGATTTCTATTCTTCTTCCATAATAAGACAAGCTATTAAAAAAAAAAAAAAAAAAAAAAAAAAAAAACATTTTAGAGTTCTCTATTAATTTTATTTCATGAAAGTATGCATGTTTAGAAGGACTATTTAAATTTAAATAAACAGTTATTTTTATAATGTTGAATTATAACTTCACATAATTTCTTACTTCCAAACAAAAAAAACTAAGTCGCAGAATATGCAGTGAAATAACAATACATTTTGGACCCTTGTTCAATGTTAGTGTTAGGAAGTATAAATTATTTCCTTACTACTTAATATTTTTACTATAAGACAAAAAATTGTAAAATTTTTCTTTGGGAGAAGGGGAGGGGGAGAGATTGCACTTATCGCCAACATTTGGGCGTCCCCCCCCCCCCCCACTTTTCTTTACCCACTTCTACCACTGTACAAAAAACTTGAAATTTTGTGAGTAGGTACAAAAGTGATCACTTAATAAAATGACATAAATTGTATTCATTTAATTCTGTAATTTAATGAATGATCCTTACTAGGATTTTCCCTTAAACAAGAAAATTTTAATTGCGCAAAGCATTGTGGTCAGTCTGCCTTGTGCATTGTAAAAGAGAAACTATAGATTCCACCATAAGACTTACATTAAAGTAAAGATAATTTTCCCTTTCTTAACGACACATTTCCAGTTAATGAATTATATAAGAACGTTAGCAGAGCTCGTTGTGCGTGCATAACGCGTCCGTTTTATGTGATACACCTACCAATTCTTTTAGGGTTTTCGCATGTGCTAAGCATTTTGTGACAGGAAATAGTAGATGCTTCCATTTGAAAATTTCGTGTTTCTGTACCTATAACCGCAACCTCCATTTTGTTACCATAACAGAATCTCGAGCTCATACCTCTGAATAATACCTGAAATCTCATATCGATCTGTTGAACGGAACGGCCGCTAGAGTTCCATATATCGGAAAAGTTTCTTTATGATCACCCTGTATAAGAGAAATACTAAAAATCTTTGCAAGATTTTTTTCTCCTTGCTCGATTGCGTTTAACCCGATAAATTAATGCCAAACTTAAATTAATTCAAAACGAAGAAAGGCTCTAAGGCTCTTTTAAGTGGCGTTTTTTTTCTTCTTCCTCCAAATACCCCTTTCAAGTGAGCTCAGTAGAATATATACGAAGTTTTATGTAGATTTGTTTATTTCCTCAAGCTCTAAAGAGCTCTTTGAATGAGTAACCAACTTAACAACTCTGAGGTGATCTCGTGTACAAATGACAGATACAACACCTATACACTAGTGGTCACTTATGTCTAGTGGTTAGCATACCTGTCTACTGATAAAGATGTCCTTGGTTCGACTCCCCGTTAGCGCATCGTTACATCGGTGACTACCGGACAACAGAATCATGCTGTCATATGTCGGCGCCTTCTGAAAATACTGCACGACTTCCACACTACCAACTCAGCAAGCAACCTCCGGCGACTCACTGCCACACAGCAAGCAACCTCTGGCGACTCACTACCACACGCAAGCAAGCAACGCAATCGTTCGCCCCTTCGCGACTCACTGGGAAAGGGCTATGTGGTGATCTCGTGTACAAATGACAAATACAACACCTATACACTAGTGGTCACTTTTGTCTAGTGGTTAGCATGCCTGTCTACTGATAAAGATGTCCTTGGTTCGACTCCCCGTTAGCACACATCGCTACAACTCCAAAGATTTTAACCTTACAAAACGAATGTGTTTCACAGGACACTAATCCTTGGCTTGGGTGATTAAAATTACCATTTCGATTCACATTTGCCCAAGGCCAAAAAATTAATAAACAAGTGAATCACTGCCAATTGATTGATTACCTTGTGAACTTAACACGTTAAAAGCAAGATTCTTCGGAAACAGCAACACCTTACATTGTTTCTTATCTTAAATGAAAAAAATAAAAAGATTAAATATAAAAAATATAAAAAGGAATATATATTTGAAATTCGTAAATTAGCGCACAATTAAATGAACTAAATAAGTATATAAACATTGCATTAAGATTAAAATACATTAAAAAACGTGACATTGTGAATGCAGAGTAAAAGAATAAAATTGCTTTAGTTTCCCTTTGGAAGTTTGGAGTTTGTTTGGAAAAATATAACCCATAAAAACAAAGTTTTTAATACAGATCCTTTATATGCATCGCCAATTTATATATTCCTTAACATACCGCCGTTTCTGTTGTCAGCGTGTACTTGGAAGACGGCATCTATTTTTAAATATTAAAAACATATCATTCAGTAAAATATGCGATAAACTACTTTTCAAAATTTATTCATTAAAAAAGAATTTGAATTTATGCACTCACATCCAAATATCTTTTTATTTATTCCGATTAAAACAATTTATTTATTTATTTATTTATTTATTTATTTATTTATTTATTTATTTATTTATTTATTTATTTATTTATTTATTTATTTATTTATTTATTTATTTATTTATAAAACAATTTTGCAACAGGAAAGAGTTTCTTCAGTGATCGGTGAAATGCTATTTCAGGGTGATTTGATGATGGCAAGTTGGTTTATTAACATTTCGTATAAGCGACCTTTTAGTGACAGTGGCAGCCCCCAAAATTTGATAGAATTCATTGCCATCGACATCGAATCTATTTGCTAAGTTTCTGCCCGATTGGATGGCGGCAAGGGGGTTAATTAGGTCTCCGCAGAATTTCCCTCCATTGACAAACATACCCACAAACATACATACACACAAAATCGAAGTTAAACAAAAAAGATTTAAGAAGTGTTCAGTTTTCCCCTCTCCCTTTACACTTTTGCCACTTTCTGGAACCCTATCGCCTCTACAATGTCCTTGTACACAACGTTGTCAGTTTGTACTACGAATACAAATTGAGTAATATTTGAGAATCGATATACGTTCTACCTCAATTATTATTTCCCATTTAAAAATTTATGATTTAGACAAGTGAAGTTCCAACAATGATTGAACTGTTCAAAAACATCAAACCAAGTAAATTAGCATACTCTTTATAGCACTTATTAACTTTCGGAAATAATTTTAGATCGCATTTTATATGGGGGATTACCAGTTACCAGATCATAAGAAAATTGGATGCATTAAATCTTAAAATGGTTTTTATTTTTAACACTTTATCATTCATGAGTTCAACTCCTTAAAAAAGCATTTACCCCACAAATTATTCTCTCTTGAAATATTTACAATATTTCAGCCAATACGAATGTAGATTTCTATAACAAAATTTCGTTGTTTGTAGTTTATGTGAAATTGCATGAATGTAAGTTAAATTATCATTAATCTGTAAAAGTGACAAGAAAAATGTACGAGAACTTTTTAAAACTACCTCTCACTGCTTGGTAGAATAACAATTGTAATAGTTTGTGCTTTACCATATCTAATAAATATCTCCCTTCATTCCAGAAACCTGAAAATGTCGTTTCTAATCAACTCATGCCATTTTAGCAGCTGACTTTTCAAAGAGTTTGTCCCGAGCCCTAATTATTTTCATTCCTTTTTTTTATTTTATTATTATTTTCGTTATCGAATAAGATAACTTAATTACATAAATTATCGCAGCACGGCATTCACATAAAAACCGGAACTCTTTCCTATCCACATATTCGAAGCTGCCTTATTAAGCGGCAGAAAGAGAGAGTGGACGAATTGAAAGCGAGACTGCTCTCATTTTCGTTTTTTCAAGATGAAAAGCGAGACCTCGTCTTGCTATTTATGTAAGGAGAGCGTATGTCCCCTGGAGGCAAGAAGCGGGACTTATTTTTTCCCCCCATCCAAACACGTGTCTTGAGGATGAAACAAAGGAAGAGACGAGACAACATGTCAAACCCACTTGAGAAGGCCTGTTGCGCCATGTTGGACCACGCAATCTTTTAGTGAGAACTACGAGGTCGAATTTCGATTCAATGAAAAAGTTAATAAAAAGATTTCAAAGTAATATTTATGGGTATAGGGGAGGAGGAACGCGGTAAATGATGTTCCACTACTTTTTACAAGAGAAACAAACTTCAGTCCCTTTTGGTCATATTGCTCGTTAAAAGAGTTCCAATAATTCGGTTATTCCGGCAGAGTCCATTCCATTTCCAGCAATCCGGTAATGTCCGAATCCTTGGGTGAAATAAAATAAATTAACTATTACTATTGCAAAATAAATTCAACCAAATATGTTTTTAAAGACATATATATTTATTAAAATACAGTGTTTTAAAATTATGATTTCATTAAATGTCTGGTAGTATTTCATTCGATCGCATGAAATAACCACATTTAGTTTTTCTTATTATACTAAAATAAATCCCACAAAGTATTTTTTTAAAAGATTGAGTGACAATGCACGGCTTGTTTACTTTTTTTTTTTTTAATATAGAGAGAAAATGTTTATTAAATTATATTGTTTGAAAATGATAGCATTAAAAATCGTCTGCTTTAAAAATGATTCTTCAAAATGGAATTTGGAGGTTTAGGAAATTGAAGGAATTCCTTCCCATGAAATAACCACAATTTATTATTCTTATTTCTCTAAAATAAATTCAACAAAGTATTTTTTTTTAAGTATATGGTGTAAAACGTCCATCCAGTTATCAAGTCAACATACTTTTTAATATATTACAAAAGTTGATCCTGTATCATTCTGTTAATTTGTGCTGACTTAATTTCGTGCCTTACCAGACTGGCCCTTCATTAACAAAGTTCAGCGAGGCCGTGCGCGAAAAACCAAGTATCTTGCTAGATGCTCAGTCTACAAGGCCATAATCCTGAATTTTTAAACGAGTTTGACGTCACAGAAAAAAGCTATGAAATTTTGAGTTGTTGTTCTGTTGATTTTGTTTGCACTTGTAAATGGTTCTCTTTTTTCTTACGGATATTATTATTTACAATATTTTCGGTGAGTACATTTTTTTC
Organism: Linyphia triangularis; assembly: GCA_963978545.1. Lineage (NCBI taxonomy): Eukaryota > Metazoa > Arthropoda > Arachnida > Araneae > Linyphiidae > Linyphia > Linyphia triangularis. The sequence continues at coordinate 108,660,179 of OZ021722.1, forward strand.
AAAATATTAATATTAAAGTATAGCGCACCAAATGCGATTCGGTTGCATTCTATTTCAAAAGCCATTTCTAAAAAATGGTCTTTGAAATCTTTAACGTATACTGCATTAAATATGTATATATAAAGCCCAAGCTGTTTTCCTGTCAGATTTTATTAGGTAGCAATTTATTAATGATTTTCAATATTTGAACTGAGGAATCTAACCAAGTTTTGGGGTAATTTTCTAGTTATTGTTCATGACATTGATAATGTAAGTGTATTTTTGTTAGGATTGAAAACAGATGTGGTATAGGACATTTAGAATTTTTTTTTTTTTTTTTTTTTCTTTTTTTTTTCCCCTTCTTCTTTTGGCGTTTAGAAAATTCGCCAAAATTAAAAACACAGTAACCGAAAGAAGATTAAAATATAAATAATTAACTGAATTAAAATATAACTTAAAATAAAATCGTCGCCAAAAACATTTATTTAAAAAAAAAAAAAAAAAAAAAAAAAAAAAAAAAAAAAAAAAGCCAGAAAAAAAATTGCGCCAAGGAAATGTCCTATACTACATCTGTACCAAGGATTAATTTGTGATCTTTCTATGGATACTTATCTTCTTTACCGTGGCTTAAATGTTGGCTTGGTGAAGAAGGTGGGATTCTGTACTATAAATTTGTATATATGTATAATGATAGTATAAGTACCGAATACTACATAGCAAATTTTCCTATAAGAAACCAAACACATGATGATTTGTATTCGCATATTCTAAAAGAATTAGAAATGTTTATTCAAATATTGTGTAGTTCGAGGCAGGGCCTGATCATGACAAGTTGGGGCCCAAGGCCCGGACACATTCGGGGCCCTTTTTTCAAACAAGTGATTTATTGGAAATAGACTCGACGCAAAGTCAAATGAATTAACATGCAATACAAGAAAAGTTGATGAATTATTGTTAATATTGTTTTCTAAATGTGTTTTTTTTTTTTTTTTTTTTTTTTTTTTTTTTTTATCACAAATAAAGAAACAAATTTCAAACAATCAAATTTATAAATCAAAAAAAAGAAAAACTTTTTATGTATAATTATTCACAACTTCAGAGCCGACATTTTTTAATCTCACTATAAATTCGTCAAGACTTCCTTTCAATTTTTTTTTCTCTATCTTTCAAGAAAGCTTGAGTTTAACGCTTTTAAACGGTTTTTTTTTTTTTTTCTTTTTTTTTTTCGTAATACATACACTCTGGGATACTAAAGACGGTTTAAGATCAATACGAAATGAATTTTATGTATAAATTATTTTGTACATGTTATAAAAGATATTCACATAACTTTTGTGAAACAAAAATGGTTTACAGCCAATTTCGGGGCCCCCTAAAATCATGGGCCCAAGGCCCGGGCCTTGTGGGCCTAGGCGATGATCAGGCCCTGGTTCGAGGCCATATTTTCTAGAAATTTCAAAAAGTTATCGGAGTTAAACATGAAGAAAAAATTTTGAAATTCAAAAATCAGAAACAACTTTTGAAGGAACTAGTATTGAAAAAGATGGATCTTCTTCCTGAAATTCCTGATCGACAATGTGATTGTGGAACGAAGATGAAAATTTGAATAGAATTTCGTTTGTCAGTGAGCATTACATATTTACTTAATTAGGCTCTTCACGCTGTTAAGGTTTCCAGCCTACCTCTCCATACCTTCCGATCTTTGGCCAGGGATCTTGCTTCCTCTAGATCATTTAAGTGATCCTTTTTTAGGTCTGATTGCATTTGACTTTGCCAAGTTATCCTAGGCCTTCCTTTTTTCCTCTTGCCATCTGGAACCCAGGAGAGAGAAACGTGTGTTAGATTCTTTTTTGGCATTCTTAATGCATAACCCTTCCATCGCCACCTTCTCTCGCAGATTTCTTCTTCGATTGAAGTAATGTCTGCCCTTTCTAAAATTGCTTCGCTAATAATTTTAACAGGCCAAAAGATTTTAAGGTTTCTTCTAATACAATTATTTTGAAAAATTTCAAGTTTAGCATTAACATGCATTTAAAAAATTATGTCAAAATTCATATTGACAAAGTGAAATCTCAAAGTATGAAAAGAAAACTAGCCACTCTTTCTGTATGATTATATATGTATATTTTTTTAATTAACCTATTTTAAAATTAAGTCTTGGTATCGATGAGATTGATTTCTTTTGTTATCGCTATGCAATTTTTGATTTCCGAAACAGACACGACAGCATATCGAGACACTTGCGTCGATTGTCAAGCTGCCTTCGGAGTTTTCTGGGTTTCTTCCTAATCAAGGCATAAATGTGAGGCAGCTTCCCTTTAAAATTCCACCCAGAAGGCATCCGCCCTAGATTCTTGGAAATGTCTTTTGTTTGGACATGATAGTTTCAATTTAGATGAGATATTCTTTATCATTCTAGAACTCTGTTCATGGAAAAGCAATCAATTTCTAAAAAATTAAAATGAATTTAATTTACTTCGTAATACTCTTAAAAGTTTTGTAAAAATGTCTTTGAATTATAAAAATATAACTTGTTTAATTACTAACTACATTTTTAAACTATGTTTTGCTTTAAATCTAGGTAGGAGAAGTTTCTTAAATATTAAAATATATTTTTATATAATTAGTCTTTTCATAGGAAGAATTTGTTGATAAATGTTCAATTTTTTCGTAAAGGAATGTCTGGCTTTAAATAAAAGATTATTTAAATTATTTTTTTAATATTGTTTTTGTATTTTAGTTTTTAAGAAAAATTAAACTGAAATTATTTCAGTGTAAGCACCAATCAGTTTTGAAACAACAAGCTTTTGAATAAATTAATTTTGAACAATTTTTTTTTTTTTTTTTAAATTATTCCCTAAAATAATAAGAATTAATTTATTCCTATACTTTAATTTAGAATAGATTATGTAGTTAGGCATTGTAAATATTCCAACTTTGATGCTTCTTCATCCATCTTCGTATGCAATCTTACCTAAGTAGTGATTTGTGATGGGTTAAGGCTGTGACGTCACGATCTGGTTGTTTCGGGCCTGATACAACTTCCGCTAGTGAAACTGAGCATCTAGCAAGATACTTGGTTTTTCGCGCACGGCCTCGAGTTCAGTAATATTGTCATAGATGCAAACTTCATGCATCTCTCTCTTAAAACTGTTTGTGTACTAACCATCAAATTATAGAAAATGCATTACGTATCATTTTGTACCGTAAAAATAAACCAGTGCTTGTCTCTTCTCAAAACAACGCTCACAATCTAACTAAACTCGGTGACGTTTTTATACTAGCCAACAAAGTCTCCCGAAAAAGTGCAAACGATTTTGAGATTAGAACATGCAAAAAGGTCGCAAAATCTCACGACTAGACCGTGCGCTTCCAACCCTTTCCTCTAGCAGCGTTATTAGGCACTACGCGGCCCGCCGGTCGCACGGATATTGGGGGGGGGGGGGGGGAGAAAAATCAGGCTTCATGATATGAACTTTTTTTTTACATAATTTTAATTTGTCCAAAGTAGTACATCTTATCTAGGAAAAATAGAGCTCTTCACTTTGTACCCGAAGAAACTCTATGAAGAGGCTTTCAACAAGATAGTTTTCCTCAAGAATAAATACAGGAACAACTGAATCTCATTTGGGAAATTTATTAAAATTGGCTGTAACAAATACTGCGAAAAATAATGCATCTTTCATAAAATAAACTGAACGATTTCGACCGTCATCGTTTCACTATTCAGGGACTGAGAAGCAAAGGGATCCAAGTGACTTTTCTTAACTTTTGGGGAAATACACTTTAAAGTTTTTTATTTATAATGTGATATCTGGATTTTCTCGGACAGTAAGAGCTCCATTCAATTCTTGAGCAAATGGCGAAACATTACCGACAAACTCGGCATGGACATTGTGAACAAACTAAAGATTTACTCTTCGCATAGTGTCATTCATCTGCAGTGGATACCCTTCCATGTAGACCTCTTTCTTTAATGACTTGGCCGATGAATTGGCTAAGGAGGGCTCTGCTGTAACATCCGAAAATTGTGGTCATCTTACGTTTAGGGAAATTTTCTCGTAGGTCAGAGCCGACAACAGCAAGACATAGAGGATTTCACAAACTCATGACTGGTATAAACAAAAACGTCCTGGGGCTGCCCTGGAGCTGAAGGGCGACAGGAAATTACAAACAACTATCACCAGACTCATCACCGGACATACTCGCACACTTGAATATGTTCAGGACTCAAGTGTGTTTCCCATCAAGCTTCACCGGACCATCTGCTTTCCTGTTTGGATTTGGAGAAGAGCGATCTCTTTAAAAACCCTGCGCTGGTTCGAGACTTTCTTTGGGCGTACGGTCTCTTGGACTTGGTCTAGACTTGCTCTAGATCAAATGGAATAAGAAACAACAACAAATAACAACATATTTATATTAAATTGAATGAAAACTAGTGATATCTACATCCCAGAGGTTAGTATTTGAACAACAAGTAATTTTCATACAAATTTTATATAAATAAGAAAAATGTATTTTCTGAAAAGTTAAGAAAAGTTACTTGGACCCCTTTGCTCCTCAGACCATCAATTGAGATTTACAAAACAGGGTAATCTAGAAGTACAGTTTAAATACTTTTATTAAAAGTGAGGTCAGCTCAAATTATCACGCTGAAACGAAATATTGACTTCTTTTTTTAGACTTCAATTTGCGAATAATGAAATTTTTTTAGTTATTAAAAAAAAATAATCAAATATTAATTGTAATTTTATTAAGATAAGAAAAATGTCAATCATGTTTTTTCTTCAGTTTTCAGAAATGCTATATATTGTTAAATTGATATTAATTAAAGATACATATATATAGGAGTATCCGACCAGCGAAAAGCTCTAACATAAGTCATACGGTCCACCTCCAAATGTTAGTGGCGAACGCTGCTAGCCTGAATTATCATTGGCGGAAAGCAAAAAAATAATAATATAAAATAGAACTTTAACTAAGGGTGTGGAACATCGCACAACTTTCAATTACACTATAGTATTGGCGTGGATTTGTATCGTTTAAATTTTTTATATTTTCATCATTCATTTAGAAGAATGATGGACGGTTTGGTGATATTTTTTGAGATAATTCTTGAATGGGTCTAAAAAAAAAAATGTTGATTGATTTTGGCGTTATATTTTTCTATAATTCTTAAATTATTTTTTCTTATAAGTGGTTGGGAGGGAAACCGATCGTAAATGAGGTAGGCTCAAGGAAAGAGAACTCTGTGTTACAGGCATTCGTTTTTCAACTTTTTATGCCGTTAAAGCATTTTTACGGGAATTTCGTAGGTGAAGTTTAGAACAACTTAAGAGGCATTACCACAGCGAGTTTCATCAAAATCGTTAGAGTCGTTTTTTAGCAATAATTGAAAAACATGATTTTTTTCAATGGCAGCTACCTCATGCGCATGCGCGATTTTGACGAAAACCTAAATGGTAGGTCTCATGGTCACCACTAACCCGCGCACACCAAATTTGAACATCGTAGGTCAATTTGTTTGGTAGTTATTCTGACCACAGCCACACAGACATTTTTTCTAGATCACTTTCGAATTCTATACTTTCATTACTCGATGTATACATATGTGTAATTGAAAATAAAGAAAAAAAGAAAGATAACAAAAATAAACGCAATTCACAACTATTTACAGGAAAATTGCGTACCATTATTATAACACTGCAGGTATACAAGAATTAAGCGCTATTGATCGCTTTCATTGTCTAAAAGATTTTGGGTCTGAGGGCTTTTCTAAAGAGACACATATTATAGACTGAGAGGCGACTGCAATTTTTGGAATTTTTTTTTGGAATCATTCCGAATTTTTTATAGAAATTAGAGAAAAGTGAGTAGATTACGAATCCACTGGTCTGCCGTGGCAAAAATGGTCGAAACTGATCAAAAATCGACTTTTAATAAGTTGAACTGCATCTATTAAAAGGGAGCCAAGTTGGCAAAAAAATATGACGTCACTTATGACATAATTGATGTCGCAAATTTGGCTTACTTTTAAAAAATATAAGTTTTCCTAGCCAAATATCAGAAATCGTTTGCGCTTTTTCTCATTGAAAATCAAAATGAAGTGGTTTGCCAGAAGAATAAGTTTGTTCTATTTTTGGCAAGTTATGACATATTTAGCAATCGAATTTTAATTCAACTCATTCCAAGTCGATTATTGATCAGTTTCGGCCATTTTTGCCACGGCAGACCAGTGGATTCCTAATCTACTCACTTTTCTCTAATTTGTATAAAAAATTCAGAATGCGGTCCAAAAATTGCAGTCGCTTCTCCGACTATTAGAGAGTAAGTAAACTTACTCATATATTTGAACATAAGCTAGTATTTTGAAATTTCCTATGTCCAGTCACAAATCTTTTCAAGGAAAAAACACTTTAAGCACATTCATAAGTGCATCTCCCGTATTTTTAAGCACAAAAGTTTAAAAAAAACTTCACATCTAACCCAAATATCACCTCTTTCGAAAAATATTTATTTTCGTAAACTGAAATCCATTATGAATCACAAATTTATTTTATGAGAATGTTTGAAAGAAAACTCCTTAATAAGTTGCGCGGAAAATGTATCACCTTGTCTTTAAAAAACAAACTCTAAAATGTTTCTTCAACAAAATTAAACATAAACAATTATTTATAGTTAATTTATGTTTGTGAAATATTAAACCTATTTATCGTAATGTAGGCTAAATTACAGTTTACCGAAAGTCAATTTGAGCACAATTACAACATCATTCTCGATCCTAACTTGTCTCCGTCTAAACAAATAATTTAAATCGTTTATAAAATTTCGTTTATTTATTTTAACCACTCCTATTATCATTATTTTATTGTTGTGTGATTATCGTTATTTTTTCCAAATCGAACGAATTAACTTCTTTCTTTGTCATTATTTTCCTTCATCGTTACTTCCCTTTTTCTAAAACGAAATCGTTCTAAGAAAAAGCAAGAACTGAAGTCTTCTTAACTCATAAGTAACTCGTTCATTTACTTACCTGACAAAAAATTACAAGCAAATTACTTTGTTACATTTATAATTACAGTTTAATCCAAACGGTCTTTATAAGACAGCTAAATAATGGACATTTATTTTGAAATGCACTGACAGTAATAAATGTTTCACCAGCAATAAAATTGATTACAATCAAGTTAAGGTTTGTTTTAACGTTTTTTTTTTTTTTTTTTTACTACTACTGTAACAAATATAGGCAAAATGATGAATTGGAAAAAGATTTTTCAAACGATAATTTTACGTATTATTAATAAAGGAGTATTTAGCTTGGTACAGTATGATAGTCTGAGATTATAAATATACAAAGATATTTTTTTTTTTTTTTTAGAAATATTATTGAGATTTATATTTAGAGTTACGTTACTAGGGGGTTCCGCCCCCTGCTCGCTAACGCTACCAAAACTAATTAACAATTAAAAAAAAAAAAAAAATCTTTTGAAAATAAAGGAATGCAGAAACTACTTCTGTTTCAAATTTCACAGTTCTCCTTGCACCAGAAATTGAGATACACGTGACACAAAATTCGATTCCTAACTTTTTTTTTTAATATAGAGAGATTATCGAGGTTTTATTTAAAATTTTTTACTACTATTGTAAATATAGATAAAATCATGAATTTCAAAAAGATTTTTCAAAAGATAATTTTGTGTAATATTAATAGAGGAGTATTTAAGTTGGCACTGTATAGAAGTCTGAGATTATAAATATGAAGCGTTGTTGCTTACGGGAGTCGAACCAGGGACTCCTAGATCAGTAGACAGTTACTCTACCGCTATGCAAAAGAGTACTCCAGTGCATAGAAGCTTTATCTGTAATTTGTACACGAGACCACCACATATAGCCCCTTCCCAGTGAATCGCGAGTGGAGCGAATGATTGAATTGCTTCCGTGTGAGTTGAGTGCGTTGCGTTTTTGCAGTGAGTAGCCAGAGGATGCTTGCTGAGTTGGTAATGTAGAGGTCGTGAAGTAATTTCAGAAGACGCCGATAGATGGCAGCAGGATTCAGTAGTCCGGTAGTCACCAATGAAACGTTGCTGCTCATGGGAGTCGAACCAGGGTCTCCTAGATCCGTAGACAGATACTCTACCGCTATGCAGCGAAGCAGATTTGTTTGCGGTCGTTGGGGATCGATCGTGTGACCTTTCCTTTTCCAGTTAGATGCTCTACCGCTATGCAAAGGAGTACTCCAGTGCATAGAAGCTTTATTTGTTACTAGCCGCGTGCTGCTGGGGACCCATTGAAGGACATCCATTAGTTACGTTGTTACATAGACTCGGAATTTCTCCGGAATAATTGTTGGTGGTGATCAGCTTCCAATCTACTGTAACAAATGCATGGTTTTGTTAGTTTTAATAGCGCTTTCGGTTATTCTCCAGTCGATGATGTCTTAGCAAACATCAATCTATTCCCTAGCTCTCTTGGAGGCAGATGCTCTATACTTTGCACTTAACATATTGGCGACATGTTAACAAATGTTGAAATGATTTGAAAGTTTTCAGTAAATTTCAATAATCTTCGTCGAATCTACGATTGAGGCTTCAAGCGATGAAGTCAAATTGAATCTAAATAATCCTTTGCTATGCTAAATTCTATGTATGTTTTGACTCACTCTCATCAAATGAAGTTAGATTTATAATTTAAATGAATTCAGTCAGAAAACTTTGACTGTGGCGACCTCAAATAACAGATAAAACGTCTGTGCAGTGGAGTACTCTTTTGCACAGAGGTAAAGTATCTGGCTCGAGATCTAATGGTCCTCGGATCAAATCACGACGTCGCCCGCACAACGAAAGCTTACCTTTACGCTTTATTGGTGACAACCGGACTAAAAAATCATGCTGCCATCTATCGGCCCTTCTGAAAAGGAGAAACTACATCGCAACAAGCGATCACATACGCAACTCGCGAGCAACACCGCAACAAGCGGACACAACGATGCCAACTAGCATCACAAACTTCCAACTCCGATCAGACGTTGATCAGAACAACAGTATCGCTCCTTCGTCACTGGGAGAGTGCTGTGTGGCGACCTCAAATAACAGATAAAACGTCTGTGCAGTGGAGTACTCTTTTGCACAGAGGTAAAGTATCTGGCTCGAGATGGAATGGTCCTCGGATCAATTCACGCCGCCCACACAACGAAAGCTTACCTTACGCTTTATTGACCATTTAAAATTTCGTAAACATTGAAATAATACAACCGCAATTAGTTTTTATGCTTAAAAGAATTTTGCATATTTTTTTAATATATACAAAACACCGGTAAACATACTCATCAAAATATGTCTGGTGCCTGTAGTGCAGCCTTTAGCCTCTATTTAAAAAATAATCATAAAAATATGTTGTACCAAATTCTTAATTTTTTTAATTATTTTTTTTTAAATAAAACAAAATCTGAACTAAGAGAAAATTTAACAGGCATTGAAACGATAGCGTTACCTACCAAATTGTTCGCCAATCAAAAAATTATCGCCAAGTGGTATGTATATAACGTAATAGTACCAATATTGGTCGTAGGTGTTTTACATTAGACGGCTCTCTTACTTTGTGATCTTGTAATGGACACATCCTGGAAAAAAGATATTATAGATTTATTAAGTTGACCAAAATCTGATTGAAAACATTCCATAACAGCCCAAACATATAGTGGTAAATGAATTATGTTGGTAATTTTAAGGTTTTATACAAAGTAGTTTCTAAATGCACTGGGCTAGAAGGTTGTAACATAGCGAGTATAGGGAATGGCCCTTACTATACTAAACTTCAACTTAACTTGACATCACTAGACGGTAGATCGTCACAGTGCTCATAGGTATTTAATCCATTTTGGCGGCGTGAAAGCATAATGTTCGCCAAACCACAACCCTGTAGAGAACAAAAGGCTATAAGGTTTGGCGAGAATTATGTCTTCACTCCGCTAAAATAGATTAACTGCCTGTGAGCACGGTGAAGATCTATCGTCTAGTGATGTCAAGTTAAGTTGAAGTTTAGTATAGAACTTCCTCTTTATCAAAAGTGGTGTATATTCTGTACCTTATATATTCCTGCTATTTCAATACAACTATTCTTTATTGTATTCATTGTTCATTTCATCTCTTCATTTATATTTCTTTTGAATTAACTGCATTCCTTTGAACGGAAACTTTTTAGGAACGTGTTTCCCACAAGAACCGTATTTTATTTTTATTTAAATATTAAGATTCCTGAATAATACTTTGGAAATGAATAAAACTG
>OZ021722.1:108675441-108900441 GCA_963978545.1 Linyphia triangularis
AAATTGTTGAATGGTTATATTTTGAATGCAGTATTGAAATTCTTCCATAAGTTGATAAAATGTAATAATAATAATTTTTATAATTAAATTTCAAAGTATTACAGTTGTAGAACCAATGTAGACAGGCACCCTAACAGTTTTTCATTACTGGATCACATTTGAAACAAAAATTTCGCTAACTATTCTATTGGATAAAAAAAAAAAAATTAATTGATTAGTATACTGTCAGTGCCGACCAAACGGTGTAGTGGTTAGCGTGCTGGCTTCTAGACCGTGAGGTTGCGGGTTCGAGTCCCGTATTAGGCATGGGTGTTTGTAAATGTATGTTGGCTTGTCTAATGACGAAAGTTTCGGCGCATTATAGCCCTCGTGTTGCTGACGGCGCCAGATAATCTGAATACAACCAACAACCAAGTATAGTGTCAGTAGTAAAGAACACATAACATGATATTTGTTATAGACTGATAGGCGACTGCAATTTTTGGACCCCATGGAACATCATTCTGAATTTTTTATAGAAATTGGAGAAAAGTGAGTACATTACGAATTCACTGGTCTGCTGTGGCAGAAATGGCCGAAACTGGTCAAAAATCGACTTTTAAAAAGTTGAACTAAATCCAATTGCTAAATGCGCCATAAGTTGCCAAATAATGAGCGTTTTTTTTTATTTGGCAACCCTCACTCTTTAATTTCCAATTAAGAAGGTTGTAGACGATTCGGTTGTGTGGCTATGGCTTACTCGCATCTTTCACAGCCACATTGGCAAGAAACATTACGTCACTGATGACGTAACTGATGTCGCCAATTTGAATTACTTTTAAAAGATACAAGTTTTCCGTGCCAGAGATCAGAAATCGTTTACGCTTTTTCTCATTGAAAATTAAAATGCAGTGGGTTGCCAGACGAAAAAGTTTGTTCTCTTTTTGGCAAGTTATGACATATTTGGCAATCGTATTTTAGTTCAACTTATTCCAAGTCGATTTTCATCAGTTTCGGCCATTTTTGCCACGACAGACCAGTGGATTCGTAATCTACTAACTTTTCTCCAATTTCTATAAAAAATTCAGAATGATGTTCGATGGGGTCCATAAATTGCAGTCGCCTCTCGGACTATTAGTTCCATACTAGAAGACAACATACCCTGAGCTCACTGAATACCCTACAGCGATGAGTGAACCGGTTTTACTATGCCCTGATTGGCTGATTGGAACGACGCGTGGTCGATTCGTTAAAACTTGTAGTATCCGTGGTTAGAAGAAAAAAAAATTAAAATTTAAACTTAAAAACACTTATTTTCTTTTTCTTATCAAATTATTTTTAAGTTTAATACGAAACTATGTGCGCGGGTTAATAATATTGCCATATAAGTTGTGATTTGCTTGGAACTATATCTTTTCGGCGGAAGGATACATCCTTCTGCGTATTTAGTGAGCTCATGGTATGTTGTCTTCTAGTATAACTTAGTCCGTTCATATATTTATAGAAATATATTACGAATGAAGGGCCACGGCAAGTAACGATCAGGGCTCAAATTTTTCGGAATCGAGGTTTTCCCACCATCTACAAGGTTATAGCAGATAGTTTAATCACGCGGAGTCCTCTTGTAAATAAATATCATGATACTTGAGATTTTGAGCAACCATTTACCTCAACCCTCATACAAGCCCTGAGACTTGAAACTTTGAATCAGCTTTTTTGGAGAATTAAGAAAAACGGACTTTTGATCGTTTTTTGCCGAAGCCCTTCAAATATAAATAATCTGTATACTTATTTTTTTTTTTTTTAAATACTCAAAATATAAATACTTCTACAGCTTAAAAGCAAATCAAGCAATAAAACTTCAAAGTTGAGGAGTTCAATTGAGCAAACTCGGACAAACGAAACGATAATTATAATTTATTTATAAGGTGAAATTAAAGAAAAGCATACTGTTTCATTGATTTATATTCCACCTTACTTACCGACTTACTTTACCGACTAAATAGGGCATCACAATGGAGATATTCAGGTCTACCTACGACTCTTTACAAGGCATTCAAACGACAATGGAATAGAGCGTCGCCGTTTTGCCACGCATTTTATAAAACGGTGAAACACCTGGGTTAATCAATTCATTCATACCATTTCCCGTAACAATTATTAATGTCCTTTTTTTTTTCTTCAAATTGTTAAAATAAACAAAAATTCCTTTAATAAGTAGGGATGTGGAACATCGCGCAACTTTCAATTACTTTATAATGTTTGGTTACATTATTACACATGAAATTACATTATAATGGTCATTGCATTCAAATTTATGATGTTATATTTATCGTATTCATATTTTCACTCGTTTAAATAAAAATTACTAGTTTGGCGATAATTTTTACATGAGCAAAAAAAAACTCCGCCATGGTGGCGAAATTATTCGATGGACATTATGTTGTCCTTTCTTTTGCGTGAAACAGAAGAAAAAAAATCAATTGCTGTTGGGCGATGTTCAAGGGTAAAAAGCTCTGTGTTAAAGACACTCGTTTTTCAATGTTTTACACTTTTATCCCATGTCTACGAGAAATTGGAAGGCGGGGGTGATTAGAACAACTTAAGAGGCATTAGCACGGAGATTTGAGTTAAAATGGTTATAGCCGTTTTTTAGCAATTGCTGAAAACATGATTTTCGTAATTTTAACCTTATGCGAATGAGTGATTTTAAAAATAAATATCCTTAAATATTTTAAATTTAGCCCTAAAACATTTTAAACTTCCCCTAAATATTTTGGAATTATCCCTAATCTTTTTAGGAATTATTCTTAACATTTTTAGGAATTATCCCAAAAATGTTCCTGAAATTTTTGGAATTACCCCTAAGACTCCTAACTATTTTTTTTTGGAATACCCATTGTGCCCCATCCCGAAAGCAGAATGTGCCTAAAACTGCGACGTACGTCGCAGAACAATCAGAGTCCTTGCAGAAAAATTTTAAGTTTGGAACAAATGCCCGCGAGTGAGGACCTGGACACAAATCTTTAAGAAAACATCTTAAAACCCACTGATGATCATGGGAATGGGCGAAATTCTCCAGTTGTTTTCCCTGCAATCATTTTTAAATTATATTTCCAATTCAAATACATAATTTTTTTTTTAATATTTTTTTATTTATTTTGTTTTACATAGGTTATAGACTCTCATCCTAATAAAAATATCGAAAATATATCTTATTTTAAATTTTATTTATATACTTAAAAATGTTGTGTATTGCTAGAAAAACTGGAGATCCTAAGACGTATATATACGTGCATGACCGTCAATGGGTTAAAGCAGCCCTTATTTCTTTGCATGGGCCAACTTACCACAAACATTTTATACATAGCGGTTCTGTGTCAATGTCTAAATATTTAACTTCCAAAGTCATTGATAAAGTTATAAATTTTGAATGTATGCCTTGGTTTGAAAAATAATTTTTTTAGTCATCATTTGGTAATAAATGTGTAGTATTAATTTTATCGGTTTTTATATCATACTGGAAATTTTGAAAAAATGTCTGCAGAACATTTGTAACTGTCAAAAGTCCCGTTGCAGAACATTGTATATTATATTCTGCTTCTGGGTGCCCCATGTGTTAGTGCATTAACTTCCCATGCTGAATGACTCAGTTTCAATTCTTGACGGTTATTGCTACACTTTACATACATTTCATATCAATAAGTACAAAGAAAAAAAAAAATTAGAAATCAAAGAATGACCAATTTTTGAAAGGTCTCGAACTGCTGCAAAAGTGGATTGCTTTTTGTGTAAAAAAAAATGCCATTAAAGTACTACTCTTAATATTTTCAAAAGTAGCACATATTATGTCGTGCCTTTCATAAAAACGTTTTTCTCACATTTTACAATAAAATGTGTTGCATGTAGTAAAAGTAGCTTGCATTTGAGTCGCCTGTATTGGCTTGGTTGTTTTGGTGGTTTTCTTGTGCAAGAGCCACTGGAGGTCCATACTGCAACGCAACATCATTAGATCGGTATTTGTGTGAGATGAGGAAATACTTTCCGGGAGGTCTTTCGAAGGAAAACCAACCCACTTTTGCATCTCGAATGAAAAGAAACTCAGAAAACTCCCACTCTTAACCCGTCAATTGACACAAAACTCTCTCTCATGATCACCGGTGCAGTCTAGTCACTTTGAAAAGCGAGCCTAGGCTCTTTATTCGAACATGCGTAAAAATAAGAGTTAATCCTTTGTAATTTAAATTAAACCCTTCGTGAAAGGAGCTCCATCTTATTGTGAGACATTTCTAGGTTATACCTATATCATAAATTACCTGACTGATTGAAGGAACAAATTACTGTCTAGCATCTCTGTTACGAAACGTAACCTGGTTTTATCCAACCACAGATGTTGAAATGTTAACGAATTTCGGAAGAGATAATTTCTTGTTTTTATTGATTCGAATTTAGCACCCACTATCTTTGTTCATCAACGCATTTATGTACTTTCATTAAATGAACGCAATGCAGTGCTGAATTAAAATTGTACATCATCACACAAATTATGCATTTTTGAATCATTCATATTAACTTCGATTTTGTGTGTCTATGGCGGGAAAATCTGCGGAGGCCTAATTAACCCCCTTGCCGTCATCTAATCCGGCTGAAACTTGGAAAATAAATTCGATATCTATGAGAATACATTCTATAAAATTTTGACAGCACTGTCACTGTCATTAAAAGGTCGCTTTTATGGAATACTAATCAACCAACTTGCCGTTATCCAATCTCTCTGAAAAAGCAATTAACCGATCATTGAAGAAATTCGTTTCTGTTGCCAAATTTTTTTTATAAATAATTAAATAAATTGTTTTAATCAGAGTAAATATAAGATATTTGGATGTAAGTGCATAAAGTCACATTAATTTTTAATGAATAAATTTTGAAGTGTAGTTTGCTAGATATTTTTCCCGATAAAAGTGTTTTTAATGTTTAATGTTAGATGCCAACACCAAGCACATCCTGACTACAGAAACGGCACTTTGTTAATGACTATAAAAATTGGCTATGCATACAAAGGATTTATATTAAAAACTAGGACTTATATTAAATTGTAGGTTATATTTTATTGATTCCAATTTAGCACCCTGTGTGTTTGTTCATCAAGACATTTATGTACTTTTATTAGATAAACACAATGCAGTGCTGAATTAAAATTATACATCATCACTTCAAATTATATATTTTTATTCTTTGCAGTCTTTGTTACTTTCTATTAGAAATTAAACCCAAGCATTCCTTAAGTTTGCGTTTCTTTTATAACATAACTTGAAAACAAAATTAAAAATTGAGTCAGTTTAGATATTTACTGGATTCGTCATTCTTCAGAAAAATATCTTTTTCAATAAAAAGTTTTGGTTTTTTAAATATTTCAATATTTAAAAAACTATGCTTATGAAAGTACATAATATTTAAAATAAACCGAACCATAGATTAGTTTTTCAGTTCTATATACAAACATTCACGGAGACAATACTTAGAGAGTTAATAGAATTTAACTGTTTTTTTAACAAAATTTAAAACACAGTTTTGAAAGATATAAAATTTTGTTTAGGTATTTGTTCACTTTTAAAATCATAGATCACAAAGTAATAACTTGATTGAAGTTTTATTGTAAAAAGGAGTGTAAAACTATTTATTATATACATTGCTAAACCACTTCAAAAGTTTTTCTATATTAATAAAACCAGTGCGAAATACTTACACAATGACACAATGAAGATGCAATCAGACTTTGTCGATATCATACAACCAATCAGATTATTTCCCCATTTGTTGCTGATAAAATAATAAGTGGCTGTTTACGTATTTCAAATTTAAAGTATTTATTAAAATATTAATTAACATTATTTTGCATTGTAATTTAAATAACTCATACCGAATAAACGCTAGAGGAGTGGAACATTGCAGAATTTTCAATTACTTTATAATACTGGTCACTGCATTTAAGTTTGATAAGGATTGATGTAATTTACCGTTTTCATATTTTCATTCATTTAAAATACTACTCGATTTAAAGGAGTCTTTTTTTAGATAAAAAAAAAAATAGTAAATATAACTGAACAACATCAGCATACAGCTCTATTTATACTAGAAGGAGGAGCAGGCGCATGCTCATACAATGCCTATTCTGCGCATGCCCAAACATTAGACGGACATCGAAACGTGTAAAAATGCAAAAAAAAAAAATTGACAGAATACAATACTTTTATTTCTCTTTATTAGATATCGTGTACTTGAATGTAAAAAGAGTATTATAATATGGTATCCTTGTTATCATAAATTTAAAACTATTTGGAGTGGAGAGATTAACTATCAGGCGTTTGATTGGTCAAGCGGTAATGGTTTATATTAACAACGATGCGTTGTATTCAAATATAATTTAATTAACTGATATGATTATATTTATTCTGGAAGTTGTATGAATAGATGATTTAATAAAAACATGCAAATTCGCTTTTTAATTAGGCTGTAAAAGTAATGAAACATCTAAAGTAATTGGCAAGAAGAGATGGTAGAAAAACAAAATTAGGTAATTAAAAGAATTAAAAAAAAATGAAAATAATATCAAGTAATTAAATATAAAAAAAATTGGTCACTTTCGATTATTAAACTAATGAATACTTGCTTTAAAATTAAAACATTTTAACAAAAAGTTATACCAAGCAATTATCGTTTAAGCTCTTGAGTTGATATTTTCTTGTTATTTCCACATTTTACCAATTTCGTTTATAATAGCCTTTCAATTTATTATATTTGGCATTTCTTTTCCTGGAGCCATTATTTAAGACTTAATTATTAAGGTGAAAACAATTACTGACGATTTTAATAAAACGAACTTTGTTAAACGCCTAATTTGAACTTTGACCTAGTTTTTTACGTAAAAGTGGATACGTTTTAGTAAATATGTTATAAACTTTATGATATTCAATTGAGGACTAATACGTTTAGATAAATTTAGAATGTTGATTCCAAAATTTAAAAATTTGAAATACCTAATGACTTATTAAAATCAATTATAGGGTTAGTTAGTTTTCTAAAAAGTTTGGATAGGAATCTTAGATATAATTTCAAAAATTTCCTGAATATATTAAAGATAATTCCAAAAAAAAAAAAAAAAAAAAAAAATTTACGGAAAATTCTTAAAATTTTAGTGATAATTCTTAAAATTTTAGGGATAATTAAAACACATTTAGGCGTATTTCGTTTGAAGTTGACATAGCCTCCTGACACAGACATTCCTTCCAAAACTCTTTTCAATAGCGACAAAAAAACTGCCAATTTTCGAAAAATTGAACTTTGAACAACTTTTTAGCAAAATAACAATTATGTAATTAAACAATTTTACTATTTTGACCCCAAACGTGCGAATTTAATTAAATCCACTTTTCTCATCCCTACAATCAATCAAGGGATTTGCAAAATATTCATAATTTGTCGATATAACGATTTTATGCAACTGGTGTGATTCGTTGGAAATGCATTTTTTCTTTTCCTGTAACTTTCTTTATAAAATGTAAATTAATTTCCGCCAAACAACGTTACTGAGTGCGTTAGCTTAGGAAGTTTATTATGGTAGCGTCAAATGAAAATATTTCCCCACTACATTTTAGAGATAGTGAACACTGAGGTTTTATGCCATGCTCTATTCCCTTAAACGGAAGTCCTTGTAAGGATCATTCCCTATACTCGCTATGTTACAATCTTCTAGCCCAGTGCATTTAGAAACTATTTTGTAGAAAACCTAGAAATTTGGTGAATTTGTACGAATAATATCACTTAATAAAACGACATAAATTGTGTTCATTTCATGTCTATCTATCTATAACAATAAAACAAGCTGTGTGTGTGTGTGTGTGTGTGTGTGTGTGTGTGTGTGTGTGTGTGTGTGTGTGTGTGTGTGTGTGTGTGTGTGTGTGTGTGTGTGTGTGTGTGTGTGTGTGTGTGTGTGTGTGTGTGTGTGTGTGTGTGTGTGTGTGTGTGTGTTATTTAATTTTTTTTCATGTTTTTACAAAAAGCTACTTCTAATAGGCCTAGAGCTCTGAAGTTTCAACATAAATAGTTTTGGCCATTTAATTTTGCTTTTCACAAACACGTGTTAAAATATTCTTAAGGGGGTGTTGTAATATTGTATTAACGGGGATTTTTTTTCATTTCACTAAACTTGATAAATTGATAGTTTTCCAAACATTTTGGAAAGGCACAATTTATACATCTCAATAGAATGAGCTGTGTATTATTTTCACAGTAAAATTTTCTAATGTACTTCAAACAATTTAATGTACAAAAGTACATAATAAATACAAAATACAGGATCACTTAAGCGGAAATTGATCAACTGAATTAATTTACTCCCAACTCTATTTTGATAGCAAAAACTAAACGTGAATTTCGATAGAGGATAAAATTTTCCGAAAAAAGGTTTCAGTTTATATAATCTTGAACTGGCTGAAATGTAAATTGAATTTACATCATTTTCTAATTACCTTAATTTATTCAAAATATTATTTTTCTGAAAAAATATTTATTTCAATGGCTAAACTGGCAGATTAGTTTGAAATAACGTTATAAAAAAGTGTGTAGTGTTTAAGAACATGACATCGCAACAGAAAATATTTAAAATTTTAAATCTATAAATTCTCCACTAAATAATAATAATAAAAAGAAGAAAAAAAATTATCCCTTTATAAATAAAAATGACAAGGTCAATGTCATTCCATCGCCGTCAAAGCGAATGAACGTAAATTTCATACTTTAACAAAATAAATATAATTCTTCACCTCGAAAACAACAACTTCTGGAAATAGCTGACTCTTCTAATTATCGCACTGAATTTATTCATATATTCCTAATAATGACGGTATTAACTTAAGCCTATTTCTTAAATGCTTCTGTTACCAGTCACTCAGCAAGCCATTGCTTCAATTAATTCAGAAGTTACTAAATTTTATTTGGCGTGTACTCGCACAATACTAAACTTCAACTTAACTTGACATCACTAGACGGTAGATCGTCACAGTGCTCATAGGCATTTAATCCATTTTGGCGGCGTGAAAGCATAATGTTCGCCAAACCACAGCCCTGTAGAGAACAAAAGGCTATAAGATTTGGCGAGAATTATGTCTTCACTCCGCTAAAATGGATTAATTGCCTATGAGCACGGTGGAGATCTATCGTCTAGTGATGTCAAGTTAAGTTGGAGTTTAGTATAGTGTGAAAAAGTACTTTTTCGCACGCCTTGTGCTCCAGTATTTTATAGACTTGGCATTGAAATGGCAAATTTTCAGAAGAAATTCATTGACTGGAGTTACCAACTTAAATAAATATATATGTCAAAACTATTTTTTGCCCGTGAAAATATAAAAAATTATTGTAGGCAACACGTGGAAAAATTCATTTTAAAACTCGGTAAATTATTTGGTCATTGTACCTCGTTTGAAAAAGTATTACTTTTCCCACTAGTTACATAAATAACTATTATAATCTCACTTATTTTAACTCGAGTAAAAAGAGAGGTAGTTTCTTTATTTATATTCTGACGAGTTACTTTTTTAATATATACATGAGCATTTAGAAACTATCGTGTGTTTCGTTTATATCATACATATGATTTGCATTGGTGGGGGGGGGGGGAGAGACTCTGCATGTGATAGATTTTATCAAACAAAAAGTCTGAAATGCTTTTACAAATATTCATAGCTATTTTCTATAAAATTAAAATAAACTTGGGGAGCACAGTTTGGTTATAATTGATCATTAATCGAAAAATTGTTTTGGTGTTTATTTTCTTTACATACTTAATGATTCAGAATATTATTGGAATATTTTATAGAAACAAATTTCCTGTATGATAATTCTCACAATTATTTTACAAAATTATTACAAGGTATTCAAAATTCAGTTTCGTATGAAAAAGTACAAATGGGAGAAAGAGGAAATTCTTCAAAAAGCCCTCATATTTTTAAATTAATTGGACTTTAAAATTTATGGAGGAAAAACTGGGTAAAACGGGCATATTATGCGCGCACCAAATGCAGTCAAACCCTTTAACGCGAAATCGCTTAACGAACCTCATTTAACGCGAAGAAAAAGCAGATATCCGTACGAAGAAGCCTAAACCTAATGTTAATTAGTTCTTTTAACACGAAACCTCACATAATGGAATCGCGCTTAAGACGAAAAAAAATGCTCTTATAACCCCCCTTTTTTTATATATATGAAACTTTGCAACGTTTCCTAATGCAGCAGGAATGCATCATGTGCTTTAAATAATTTAGAAGGGGTAGAAACATTTAAAAAAAGTTTTTTTATTTTTTTTTTATTTAAATTTAAATCAAAAATCAATAGCAGAATTCTTTAAATAATAAGTTGCTGGTAAATAAATTTACTCTTTTTTTTTTCTTAATGGATATCTTGTTAAACTGTTGTACTAAATATAAACCTTGCAATGTAAATGTTCTAAAAAACAGCAGTATTAAATACACCTATAGTTGGTAGTTTAAATCTGCATCAATTAGATGAAAAAGTTTTGAATTACATTTATCTCGAAATTAGGTTAACGTGAAGAATTTTGTCTGCCCCATCGATTTCGCCTTAACGGGGTATGACTGTTGTACTATAACTACGTCGAAATTTTAATGTTCTAAATAAATGTACAAAAATTAAACGGAAATAAATTAAAAATTCGACTTGGGGTAAACGGAAGTGTTTACCACAAACGTTCATATAATGCTGAAGTAAAATACGAAAAAAAAAAACATAGTTATCCTAATTAAATATAACACTGTAAATTGTGTGAGTGGATGAATAAACATGTTCATGAAATATCCTTTTAAATCGAAAGAACGGACCTGAAAAGGAAGCAGGTGATGATAAAAACGCAGCACCTGCTCACTCCCTAAATGGTTAATGCTGCAGCACTTCCTTCGACCGGAACCCGAGCTTTCATGCTTCTTGTTTCCATATAAATAAATATAAATTGAAGGGGAAGAACGATCATAGTCCGATTTTTTCAATTCTCCAGAAAAGCTGATTTAAAGTCTCAGGGCTTGTATGAGGGTTGAGGTAAATAGTTGGTCAAAATCTCACGTACCATGATATTTATTTGACAGAGGACTGATATTTATATGGTAAAGAGATGGAATATTCATTTAACATACAAGAAGTTATGAGATCGTGCCTCGCCGGTGCTCTACATTCTGAGTTTACCATGTTAAGAGGCATGGTGACAATTATTAACACACAGTCTTGAGTCTGTTGTCAGGCTGGCTTTCATACAAGATCCATAAATACGGGTCGGTTTCCCATAGAAATAACTCCCATCGGGTTATTTTCCTCCCCCCTCCCACCACCACCCCAACTCTCTCTCACGCAGATTTTGATCTCGTAATGTCTCGTCGCAGTTTTAGCCATAGCGAATTTCTTGCGCCAAAGAATCCACAACAGCCATCAATCTGTATTACGTGGTGAAATAACTGTGTTCTCTGTCAATCACCGTATTTTTCATCTTTTAAAAATGCGTTTTGTTTAAAAACCTAACTTGAGTTATTTTCTGTTGTTTTATTGAAAATGAACGATAGTACCAAAGCCTTTTGAACTATAGTACTAGAGTCTTATGGACTGTAGAGCTTAGAGTCTTACGAACTATAGTATAGGGGAGGGGAGGACTTATGTAGTACTATTTTTTTACGGGCATCATCTGGGATCCATATGACTCTTGAAACTGTTGAGTCTAGAACTGCAAGAAGTTCCGAAATATTTTTTAGATTTTTTTCAACTTCCAATAAGGAATGCACTTTAAAATTTTAAATCTGAGTAGTTTTGGCTTTCTAATTTGACTTTTCGCCAGCCGAATGTTAATTTTTTTTTTTTAATTATATGTTTTTAAATTTTTAAAAAAATAATTCATACTAATAAAACAGAAAGACGGTGTATCTGTTTGCCTATCTGAGACTAAGAATGTTAACAGACTTCATTTGATCGAAATCGTTACATCTATTTTTTAGCAATCGCTGAAAAACATGCTTTTTTCAATGGCAGCGCATACGCAATTTTGACAAAAACCTTAAAGTCAGATCCCACGGCCACCCACTGACCCGCACACAAAAATTTGAGCTTCGTAGGCCTATTCGTTCGTTATATATGCTGACCACAGACACAGACATTTTTTCTTGACCAGTTTTTTTTAACTCAGCACGTTCCAAAACATGTAAAAATGCCAAAAGATAAAAAATAAAAATGGGGGGGGGGGGGGAATAATATTTTTTTTAACGAATGAAATTATTTCTTTATCTTATGTTGACATATAAGCAAGTGAAAGTAAAAAGTGTAATAAACTCTTAATATGTTTAACGTTAAATATACGTAGACTAGATAAATGTCTCGACCGAACGTTGCGCTACATTTAACCACAATGAGCATTCCAGTTAGCCATGATTCGGCACTTCTGCTTACTTTCAAACAGTTCAATTCAAATTTTGAACAGTGTATCCAGTTCCAATTGAGATCATTCCATTCTTCGAACACGACCTCGTCGCTGCCAGGAACTGCAAGACCCACAGATGATAAGACACTAGAACACCCTGGGGGACCCCCACCATTCACATCATAACCGACCACACCTTCGTCCAGAGCGTTTTATTCTGTGACCCGCTTTTCAGACGCATTCCCACACATTCGATTTAAAAAGGTGTAGATCTTTGTCTTAATGGCGGCTTGTAATCACACCCCCCCCCCCCCTTTTTTTTGTCGCTATGCCTGTCGGGATTGTCCGAGCAACACGTGCATGTTGAAATCTATTTTTCAAGCAGCTGTTTTCTCTCGGGGCTCGCGTGGCTTGTATTTGATGGCTGACATTGGAATGGGTGGTAATGAAAGGGTTTTGAAAATGTGAAAGGGCTGTTAATTGATAGATCGTAGTTGAGATTGACTGCGAGGCAAGTCTTTCTCTGGCTGTTTACGCGATTTTTTCTGAAGGCAGATTCTGTCGAAATAAGGCTTTCTTACTTCAGTTTCATTTCTTGATTTAAAATGTTTACCCTACTTAGCAATTAAAAATGTTACGGAAGAGGACGTCGTAGTAAGGATCATTCCCTATATTCGCTATGTTACAATCTTATAGCCCAGGGCATTTTACTTTGTGGACAATCTTGAGAAATTTAAGAGAGTACGTACGAAAATGATCACTTAATGAAATTGCATAAACTTGAAAATAGCGTCTAATATATTTTATTTTATATTATTGTTGCACAAATTGTCTGTATATATTGTAAATAGTGACGTATTATTTCAAAATTCTATTGTAATTTATTTTTATCCTATTTTATTTAGTAATTAATAGCGATTATATAAGTTAGAAAAAGGTGGCAACACCTAAAGTAATCGAGAAGTTTCGAGATATTTCTTTTCCGATGAATTGGCTGGAAATTTCGAGAATGTCTCACGCGCTTGTATATAAAAGACTGGAGAACGGGAAAGTTTTCAGATGGACTTCGGACTTCGTTGAAAGCTGATCGCTTTGTTTACCTATTGGGGTGAGCTTGTATAATCGCTGAATTCGAAGTTATTTTCGTTGAAGCTTGTGTTGAAGCTTGAGAGTAATTAAACTGTTGCCTGTGAATAAATTTTGTGAGTTTTCTGAAGAGAGAATAAATATTTTTAAACCGTGAAAACTGTGCCATCATTGCCTCAGTGGAAAAATTCATAACATTATTTTATGTATGATTTTATATTTGAAATCCTTACGTCAATGCATATGCAATGGATCCACTTGGTTTTGTCTTTTGTTATTTTAATTTTCATTTATAATAGATCGATATTAAATGAAAACAATTTATGTCATTTCATTAAGACATTTTTTTTCATACCTACTCACCAAATGCCAAGGTTTAATAGAAATTAGTTTCTAAATGCACTGGGATAGAAGATTGTAATACAGCGAGTAAGTTCCTTACTAGGACATCTTCTTAATTCTAATTTAGTAACGTTCTTTTCATTTCAAATGTGATGATTGTTTTTCGAATTCTTTTTGGCTGTAGCGACAATAAAATAAAAGAAAATGTTCGAGAAAAATCAAATAAACTATCCATACAATATTCCTTTAATTTTATTTCATATTCCTGTTATCTAGTAGAAATTTTATATATTTTATAGAAATATTTCAGAAGATATTATGTTGAGTACTTAAGATCATTAGCAGTATATATTCTTTTAGTACTAAAATTACTTATATACTAGTAATATTTTTCCAGTTAAAAAACTATAATTATTAGTTATATTTTTACTCGTTATGAAATTATAGTTATTAGTTATATTTTTACTCGTTACCTATTTATAATCGTTATTAGTTATATTGTTACTCGTTATAAAGTTATAATAGCTGTTAGTTATATTTTGCTAGTTATAAAATTGTAATAATTATTAGTTATATTTTTACTTTCAATTAACCATTTGTATACATAAGGTAACGAAAGTATAGGATTCGGTAAAAAAAAAATCCCCCCCCCCCCATTTCTCCACGTTTTGGTACATCCTGATTTCAAAAATGCGATGATTTAGAAAAAATGTCTCTGTATGTTGGTAGGTCGATATGTGTGTGTCTGTGGTCGCATAACTCCCTAACAATTTGATCTACGATGTTCAAATTTGGTGTGCGGGTTGGTGATGACACAGGGACCCTCCATTAAGGTTTTCGTCTAAATAGCTCATGCGCATAAAATCTGCCTTTAAAAAAAATCATGTTTTTCAGTAATTGCTAAAAAAACGGCCCTAGCAATTTCGTTCAAAATCGCTGTGGTAATGCTTCTTAAGGTGTTCCAAACATCTCCACCACCGAAATTCCCGTAAAAATGTTTTAATGTAAAAAGTTGAAAAACGAATGCCTTAAACACAGAGTTCTCTTTCCTTGAGCATTGAGCAATACCTCATCAACGATCGTTTTTTCTTCTCTGCTCAGTTTCACTTACAAGAAAGGATAATATAAGAATTATCGATAAGTATATCGCCAAAATCCTCAATTTTGTGGAGTTTTTTTTTTAAAGTTTCATACAAGAATTATCGCAAAAAATTTCGCCAAAAACTGTCCATTTTTACTCAATGAATAATGAAAATATAAATACAGTAGATGATACAAATCCACGTCAGTATTATAGTGTAATTGAAAGTTGTGCGATGTTACCCCCCCCCCCCTAGTTTTTTTAACTTTTACCGCGAAAAATATGTTTTTCTTCTCAAATATACTCTTAAATAACTTGACGGGCTTTATCAAATTACAAATTTATTACCAAATTACAAGGTACTTAATTAGTACATAAAATTTTATATTTCACCTACATTCTTTTGTTAAATCTCGCTCTCTCTATTTTTTCTTTGTAAAACGTGATTCTCCATTCCTCTGAAATGAAGATTCATTTACATTATCCTTATTTGTTTACCTTGTGAAGTAAGCGCTTCGTGAAACTAAACCTAAATTAGTAAGAAAGAGTATTATGGTTTGCCTTTATACTATACTAACGCGTTACTGATCTATTTTATTCGATTTTAAATAGTGAAAATATATCTTCCAAATGCAATTTAAGTTTACTTAACTAGTGAAGCAGTAAAACCAGGTCTAAATATTCATAAAAGTTCATCTGAAATGTTAGATACCTCTCTCTAAATTCAATATCCATGAAATCTAATCCAAACAAATAAACCCAAAATAGAATAAATACGACTATTGCTTAAATCCAATAGCGTACATTTAACGAGAAAGGATTCCTGTCTATTCTTTCTAGCTATTTAAAGTTTGATTCTCACAGATGCTTTGAAGAAAAGATAATGTCAATGATTGCATTTAAAACATTTTAAACGTAATTCTTTTAGAACAAAGACAAAGATCAAGAACGAACATGCGACGTAGAATAATAATTGGACAAACGATTTAATCAGAATTCATTACATGGTTCAACTATTGTTCCTTTGTTGACTTGAGTGTCCCAATTCGACTGGAGAAAGTTAATTACAAGAACTGAGATGTTATGAATTGAAAAGAAGCTTTTTTTTAAAAAAAGGAAATGCTTTAATGAAGAAATAAATTGTTCTACTATCGCAAATAGGTGATTTTTATTGACGTCAAATGAAACTCAGATTAAGTTTAATACTGCGTGGTGTTCTTTTGTTGTCATGTACGTCCAGTTTGTTGGTTTGTCAAACTAATCAAGTGAAACTTTGGATTAATACATAAGTTCCAACAATAAAGGAGGTCTTTAATATTAATTAAAGGAATAAATTCAAAAATTATTATTCAAATAATTAACTGCAAAAAATCATGATGCACTGATTGACCGCAATATTTTTTTCGGTTCAACTGGCGAGGTGTAGCGAAGGTACAGAAAAATTAAATATCAATTGGTTTGTATAGCAATAAGTTTCCCTATATTGTAAAGTTTAGCTTTAAGTGGAAAGTTATAAAAAATTATTCCATCAATCAAAACTGTCCATCGATTTAGATAAACAACTGGATAGACTGCGTAAACTTGGCGTCCACTATCGCTGAGCAGAGCAGAACAGAACAGAGCGGAGTGGATTAGAGCCAATTACAAGGCTGCCAATGTCTACTATAGCACAAGCCTCGAGCTACAATGGACGTTGACAGCTTTGTAATTGGCGCTAATCCACTCCGCTCTGATCTGCTCTGCTCTGCTTAGCGATAGTAGACGCCACGTTAAGAAAATGAAGCCGTTGCCAGAACATTGGGTGCACAAAAAATACAGATTGTCGAGGATTAAAAATAAAATTTTGGTTTGTACACAGCAGAACTGTCAATAGTAGATCTTCCTTAGTAATAATGTGCAAAAAAATATCTACTCTAATCTTTTTCAAGATTTCTCGCATTCCCACACAACTATAAAAGTGAAATGTGATTGGTTAATCATCTACCCAACATCATCAACCACAAGGCGCGTTTTTCCCATTGACATAGGAGCAGTCTATCCCGTTGTTTATCTATATCGATGAAACTGTCAATAATAGAATAAATTTATATCTTCCCGGGCCTATGAAAGTGTTGTGTTAATTATACCATGAACAAGATGAATAACCCTCTCTAGTTTGTACGAAGATTATGCGTGATGATATCACATCGAATTCCTTTGTAAGCAATAAATGACACACGCATTATGACTGGCAAGTATAATGTGAAATTCGAATTATTTTTTAAAGATGCGTTGTGATTAATCACTAGTACGTCGCTTGTCGTCATTTGATGAAACCCTACTCCTAATAACGATGCTATTCATTCAATAGAATCAGATTTATTATTCAAAATTAAATCATATCTTTTTATTAAAAATTGAATCAAAATTATTGATCAAAACTATTCATTCAATGAAACCTCACTCAAAATAACTCCTTATTATTTACGTTCGGGAAATGAATGCTCTAAGCGTGTAGGATTTGTTTTATGCATTCAGAATCTCGATTTGTTAGTATTTATATATTTTACTAAATAAATTTTTTATTTGAAATAAAAATTATAAAATTAAACGTATTCCATGATATTATTTGCATGCATTTGTTTATATGTTATGTATTTATTTTTAAAAAATTGTATTTGATAACACAAAAACCTTGTAACTCGAGGCTAAATTGTAAATGTATATTAAACTTTTCTTGGTCTAAATAATTGTTTAAATTTCTTAATATGAATATTTTTTTACATTTTGGAGCCCAAATATTTTTTAGTCATTAACTAATCTAAATTATAATTGATATGTTTATAATTTTAATTCACAATGTTATTAATTTTTCAATGAGGCAATTTTGAAAATATAAATATCTACTATTCAAAATTTATAGTACAGGTTTTATGTATACATAATTTTTTTGCAAGATACCATTCTTTTGTAAATCAATGGAAGAAAGAATTGAATGAAATGTGTCATAGAATAGGAGTTGATAAACTTTGAAACTATTGGAACCCACTTTAATAGAAACGGAATCAGTAGCGACTACTTCATCCTCGGAGCATTGAATTTTTTCATAGACAAGCACAAATTCTTTCTGTAAGAGATTTCTCGGGTCAAAAATTGAGCTTTGTAAAGGAAAAAAATAACATTTACTATATAATTATAACTTTACAAAAAAAAAAAAAAAAAAAAAATTCAAATAAGACCTGTCTAAAGTTATTCGCTACCCACAGTTTGGAAAACACTTCTCTAGAGCATATACGAAAAGCAGTTCTTAACTTGTTGAAAATAGCAATAGCGTTCGTGGAACTGCAAACAGTTTAATATAGGCAGGAAAACATCGGATGTATAATTTCACAAAAATTAAGGTCAAGTATTAATTGCACCAAATTCTAGTACTGAATACTTGGTGAGATATTAGAAAGCCTATTTGTAGAGATGTTTTAAAAATAATATAGCTACTAACTTACTTGCTGTTCCAGTGTCCTGCGGTGATACTAAGAGAATGCTCTTGTAACTATGAGCTTACTGCATATGACATTTGATTATGAATGCTGTAACTATGTTAAATGAAATTAACTTAAACACTACAAATTTAAAAGTCTGAAAATAAGATCTAAAATTGGCATTTGATTCATACATAAATCGAAGTCTTAATTTGTAAGGCATTTGCGAAGTTTGACGTTGGGGATATTCAGACAGTTGAAGTGTCTGAATGAGCTGGGTATATTTATTCGCACTGGCAAAGATGTCAGTTAGGTTTGAAATATTTGCGAGTGTGATATATACTCTGATGCTATTCTTGCTTGAACATGTTTTACATCCTTTGGGAATTTAAGCATGTAATCCAAATACTCGTCCCTTAAATTAAGACACCATTTGGCGCCTGAATCCGTTGCCATTTTTGTGCCTTATTTTAAGATATTTCAATATGCAGGGTAATGGACAATTCCCGCAGTTTTTAAAAACGAGTGAAATTAGAATGAGGAATTTCTTTCTGATTCCAAATATTTAAACAAAAGTTCATTAAAAAAATTAGTTATTTAAATATTAAGAAAAGAAAATGCCCCAAAACCTAGCCAAAAACTGTCCGATCAAAACATTCAACAAAATCTGTGACGTCAAGAGATCCTTCCTTTTCTATGGTTATCGTGAGGTTTGTACCAAATAGTTGGCTTTGATTTGGTTGACCATGGCCATATCCCATACAGGTTGGAGCGATTTGCGAGAAACTTGCAAAACTGGTTTCCGCTGCTGCATTTCAAGCCAAGATGTTTGGGATCTCTTGACGTCGCATTCAATTCGAGCCGGATGAATCGTTTTCTCGCCAACGTCTAACAGGGGAATATTGATTGCAATTTTTTTTTTTTTTTTTTTTTTTTTTTTTTTTTTTTTTTTTAAGCGCATTGAGCAGAAATTTTTGTGTTTATGGCCATTTCGAAACATTTAGAATTGAATAAAAATGCGAGAATTGTCCATTGTAGAAATTTTTAAATAAGCTAACACAGTTATATACTGTATACAGAGTGACCACAGAACCTGGAAATCAGTAGAAATGTCAGGTAGCTTTCTGATTCTGGAAAAAATCAGGGAAATGTTAGGGAATTTTTTTTTTTAAATTTATATCAGTAATCGTTAGAAGTTTCAAGTTACAGTATAATTTAAACTTTTCATTACCGCCAAAACTATTTAAAAAATTTGGCATATTATCTCTTTGGCATACATGATCTATTTGATCAGGGTGTTTACACATCTGGAAAAGTTGGGGAAATTTTTAAAACAAAGTTTGCCGTAAAATCAGGATATTTTGTAGAAATCTATAAGGGAATCGTCAGGAAACTTTTTTTCTCGAATTTTGTGGCCACCCTGTATTCATTTTCATGTCATTGAAAATCCTTACTCATTTTAGAGCTATATTAAACTTACCTTACCTGGTCTTAAGTATCCAATAAGAGAAATTTGGCCATATTTAGAATGCATTTTCTTTTTAAATGTGTAATAATAGTACAAACTATTTTAGAATATTAGTTGTTCCCTGATGAAAAAGAATAAAATTAATACTTCTGCTTTAGTAGACCAAAAAGTAAAATGTACAAAATAAAAACCCTAAACACGGTAAACCTCCCCTGTATCCCTTACAATTATTTTCATACATCATTAAGTACGTTTTCTTATTCCATCAAAAGCAATCGAACTTGCTGAAATCCAATCGAAGTCAAATAACTGCAGAAAATTTGTTTCTATTTTAAGAGAATGGCATTATTGCTAAATCGTAACCAACCTTCCCCTCGGTATATTACAATGTTTAATTTCATTACGTGCACCAAAGACTTCCTATTTGATGTCAACTTTAATCAATCGAAACCGGTTTCCCTTTTCCTTCTAGTAGTAAATAAAACATCAGGTGAAATTTCGTCCTTGTTCTGATCATTTGTAAAGGATAACTCGTAAGTGGGTCACCGTTAACTGATGTTCTTTTATTTTCTTGGAACTGTTTTAAAAGCCGTTTTGAAAATTATCGTTATTATTTTCCCCCTTTCTTTTAAACTTGTCACAGGTCTGTAGAAAAATCTCATCAAATTTTCCTAAACAGCCAGAAGCCACTAAAAATTACCATAAGAAAGAAAAAATGTATATTCAATTTAAAAATGTTTTTAAAAATCGTCTGATGTCAAACAACTGGAGTGTCACTATGCGATGAAGTTCATATACCGTCGGCCATTGCGAAAGTATAATTGACCTAACACTGTCAAAAGAACTCAGCTGATTTAAATCGAATCGTGGTGGGAAGTGGATGCTTTCACTAACTGAATAATTATTGTAATTAAAAACTCGATTTCATTTCCTCTTGTACTGGCAGAAGCATCAACATACCTTGATTAAAATTAAATTTTATCTACTGAGCTCCTTTATAAACAAATTTTGAGATTTTTTTTTTTTTTTTTTTTTTTTTTTTTTAAATCGTGGGCTAAATAAACATAAACATTATATGCGGGTCATAGTGGCCATGGAGAGTTGCAAGTTTGTAACAATTTGATAGTTTTTCATTAAAATAAATCTTTAAAAAAAACATTTTATGGATATCATGGTCGAAACAACAAAAAACAATTTGTTAATTGTTCGATGATTTTTAAGTTTAGAACATTTAGAGACGAGGCAGCTTCATTCAAATGTTTGTTTAGATAGTGATTTTTTTCCCCCAGAGTTTGTTATTTTCATTTTATTTTTAGCATAGTTAGTTTGGGTATATGTAACTAGATCGCAGCCTAATAGTGAAACAAATCCAATGCTAATGTACTTGTAATGTTTTGGACGTATAGACAAACGTCGAAGTAGTTTTAATAATGTTCCTTTTTTCTATTTGGTTAAAGAAATGAAATCCATAAATTGTTTATAAAACTTTCAATACATTTTTAAAACTAAATGCGAATATTCACCCAATAGTAAACGCTTAGGCCTCGTGTACTATACGAGCGGCGAGCGATGTGCTACTAGCGGCAGATCGAAAGAACGATAGAACGGTGGATGTTGTTCTTCAAATAATTCCAAAAAGTTTTATTTCGAAATATAATTTGAAATTTTATTTTATTATTTTTTCAAAAACTTATGTTTGTGTGATGTTTTGTGATAATCTAACCACTATAAAACAATTTTGGTTTTAAATACTTCATCTTTTGGGTGATATAGTCACTCAAAATGAAGCGCTCAGCAAGGCCACTGGATGACGTCGTGTTAAGCCGGATTTACACGCTACCAGACGAGGTTCCAGTTTAGATCACTAGTCAGTGACGTCATATGACGTCACCAGGCTACTGGTTCCAGTAAACCAAACATTTTCTATTTACTGGCGCCGGTGACTCCGATCAACAAATCACGTGCGCTCTCCCGTGATCACTGATAGATGGCGCAACTGTCGCCTAGCTGACGTCACAGAACTGGAGGCCCGACTGGT
Organism: Linyphia triangularis; assembly: GCA_963978545.1. NCBI lineage: Eukaryota > Metazoa > Arthropoda > Arachnida > Araneae > Linyphiidae > Linyphia > Linyphia triangularis. The sequence continues at coordinate 108,697,360 of OZ021722.1, forward strand.
AGCGTGTAAATCAGGCTTTAGGAACTGATGTAAAATACCGACCAACCTCCACCATTCTATAGCCTGATTTACACTCTACCAGTCGGGCCTCCAGTTTAGATCGCCAGTTCTGTGACGTCAGCTAGGCGACCGTTGCGCCGTCTATCGGTGATCACGGGAGAGTGCACGTGATTGGTTGATCGGACTCGCCGGCGCCATGAAATAGAAAATGTTTGGTTTACTGGAACCAGTAGCCTGGTGACGTCAGATGACGTCACTGACTGGCGATCTAAACTGGAACCTCGACTGGTAGCGTGTAAATCCGGCTTATCGTTCTCTCGGTCTGCCGTTTGCGCATACAGCTCACCGCTTGTATCGTACACGAGGCCTTATTTATATAAACACTGACTGTAACATCAACAAACCTAATATAGAGTAGACTAATTTTGTATAATATTTAAATTCCATTGCTATTAGGCGCGATGTAATTTGTTAGTGTTGTCTTACGGTCAGTCAAACTAATGAATTATCATAATAAAACCTTTAAAAACAAAATTAAATTTTGAATTTCATTAGCCAATCACAAACGTACATTTTATTTTTTTCTGTCAGATGTTGCGAAGAACAAATACCTTGATGATACCAGCACAAGGTTCTTTATGAAGAGAAAAAAAATAATAATCTTTTGATTTATTCCATGTATTTGCTTTTGTGGTAAATATAATATGATAACGGTTGCATACAAATTCCAGGTAAATGAAATATCGTCTGATTTTCAAAAAACTGCATCGAAAAGTGTTTCAGAGTGTATATTTATTCTAATATCGAAAGTCGTTGCTCATCGGTACGTTTCTCATGAAATTAAATACAAATAAGTACAGATAATTAAATTTTTCCAAGCTGAATCCAACGATACCAAAAACTGAATATGGTACATTTTATCGCTTAACCTGGAGTTTGTATGAAGTCGTCCAAATTTAAGTGTAAATTTCGTTCGTTAAAAGAATACGATTAATAAATAAATTTCGTAACTTTACGCGAAACACATTCGACGATAACAAGTTTATACTCTTTAGCTACAAATCCCGCCTAATTTTCGTCTTAATTTGGAAATAAAATTGACTAATTCCAATTAAAAAAAAATATTGGTAATTTCAAACATCTCAAACACAAAAAAAACGCTATCTTTGACAGTCGCCTTCAAAAGAAACATTTCGTTTGTATCTACTTTCATTTTAAATCCTGTAAAACATAAAAGTTATTTAAATGAAGACCAGCTAACGAGCATGTGAAAAAAAAAAACTTCAACTTTTTACAACGGTGAGTAATTCATTGCTTGAACACAAATCAAATGTTTTGCCACTGAGCATTTTGAACAAAAAGTAAAATGTAGCTGAAAATACAAGTACCTTCCAAACTGGGTCAACAGGAACAAAAATAATAAATCTTGTCTGTTTCCATTTTGTCGCAAGATGTGCACTGATTTTGTTGTTTGCAGCACTTTCTTATGTAGCACGTGTTGCGACTATTCTAACAAGTTTTATGTACCACGTCCCATAAATATCAACCTACACTTAACCGCTAGTTCTAGCAAAAAGAAAAGACACATTTAGATATTTATTTTTTAAATCCTTTATATTAACTTCGATTTTAGTGTGTATGTCGATGGCGAGAAAACCTGCGAAGGCCTAATTAACCCAATTGCCACCCTCCAATCTGACTGAAACTTGACTGATAGATTTGATGTCGATGACAATGCATTCTATCAAATTTTTTGGGCAGTAATTGTCGCTAAAAATTCGCTTTTACGGAATACTAAAAAAAAACATTTTGCCGTCATCCAATCGCGCTGAAATAGCATTAAACCGATCATTGAAGAAACTATTTCCTTTTGCCAAAATTGTTTTGATAAATAAGTAATAAAATTGTTTCAATCAGAATAAATAAAAGTTATTTGGTTGTGAATGCATAAATTCACATTCATTTTTAATAAATAAATTTTGAAATGTAGTTTACCGCGTATTTCGCTGATAGAGATGTTTTTGATATTTAAAATTACAACAATGATTGGTTGAATAGGATTTATAAGTACTCCAAAACGGTTATAGAAACGTGTGTAAAAGCGGCCTTTTAGTGACAGTGACAGCCCCCAAAAAGTGATAGAATGCATTGTCATCGACATCAAATCTATGTGTCAAGTTTCAAGATGACGACTAGTGGGTTAATTTGTCCCGCAGCCACAAACAAACGAACAAACAAACTCGAAGTTAATATAAAGGATTTAAAAAGACAATTTCTTTTCTACTCATTTTATTTTAGTTTTTCTCTCTAAACCTTATTTCATTATATGTGTTTTAAGGTTATTTTTTTTTAAAAACCTAAAAAGTGTACTTAATACAATAATAACTGCGAGCGCCTAGCTAGAAACCTGAATTAAAATAAAATAAAATTAAAAACAAGTGACTGCTTCTATTCTGAACAACTTAGCGGTAATAGTTTTTAAAACAAAAGTTTACCATCGCATTCTATAATTAAAATTTCCGTGAATTGAAATTTTACAGAATAGACCAATTTTAAAATTAACCATAAATTTAAGTGTACATACGATAAAAGCTTGCTGCTATTTCTCTGAAATTAAATTCCACTTCTAGTGACTTAGTTTTAAAGTGTTTGGAATAGAATAATTTGCACTTTTTCATTTTTAAACCAAACGATTATTTCATTTGAATATTCCACTGCTCGGTTATTAAGGTAAAGGACAATTCCCGCATTTTTTAAAAACGAGTGAAATTAGTTTATATTTATGAAGAATTTCTTTCGATTCCAAATTATCAAACAAAAGTTTTTTTTTTTAAATTAGTTATTTAAATATTAAAAAAAAAAAAAAAAAAAAAAAAAAAAAAATGCCCCGAAATCAACTCGATCGCAGTCGATCAAAACAATCCGCTATAGCTGTGACGTCACGACATCCTTCCATTCTCTATGGTTATCCTGAGGTTTCTGCCAAATAGTTGGTGTGCGTTTGGTAGACAATTGCCATATTCCATACTGGTTGGCGCGATTGCGACAAACTTGCAAAATTGGTTTCCGCAGCTGCGTTTCAAACCAAGTTGTTTCAGATGAAGTGACGTCACATTGGATTCGATCCGAAAGCGTCGTTTTTCCCGTGAAATTTTATAAGCGAACTTAGGTTTCAAATTAAAAAAAGAAAAAGAACAGTGACAGAAATTTTTGTGTTTATGGCCTTTTTGAAACATTTTGAATTAGATAAAAAAAAAAATTTAAAAAATAATAATAATAATAATAAAAATACGGGAATTGTCCACCGAGTAAAACTTTTTTTTTTCTCTAATTCTCTATCTAAGCTCTGTCTTTAAAATAAAAGTTTAAGCATACAGTTTATCGTATCTATTAAAGATATGATAGAAGTGCTCTCCTCTATTATTTATTTCTCCATCTAAATGCTTATTACCAAACATTTTTTAACTTGAATCCCAAAATGATAGTTCGTGTTGTCCTTGTGGACACATTAACTAAGTGGCTGCTGGGTCGATTAAGTGAATGACCCACTTTTGATACCAGAGGTAAAATCCCAAAGAATAACAAAGAAAATTCGTCTCATGTTCAATTAGTACCCCATTAAAGAGCTTTAAAAATCAGGGGGGGGGGGGAGGGAAGAGTTTCTAAATTGACATTTATGCTCCTTGCACTATCATATTTGATCATCAGTTTGTCCCTCCCTCGTTTTTAAATCCTTTATATTCACTTCGATTTTGTGCGTACGTTTGTCGATGGCGGCGGAATTTACGGAGGCCTAATTAACCCCCTTGCCGTCATATCATCCAATCGGGCTGAAACTTGGCGGATAGGTTCGGTGTCGATGACAATGCATTCTATCAAATTTTGTGGCTGTCACTGTCACTAAACGGTTGCTTTCGCGAAATACCAATAAAGCAACTTGCCATCATCAAATCGCTTTAAAATAGCATTTAACCGATCATTGTTGAAACTATTTCCTGTTGCCAATTTTTTTTAATAAATATTAAATAATAAAATTACTTTAATCAGAATAAATAAATGATATTTGGATGTGAGATTCACGTTCATTTTTAATAAATAAATTTTGAAACGTAGTTTAACGCACATTTTGATGATAGAAATGTTTTTGATATTGGCGCTGTTTTAATGAATATAAAAAAGTGACAGTGCATATCAAGGATTTGTTTAAAAACTATCTTTTTATGAGTTATATTATTTAGTTTCAATGCCTGACGGTGTTGCTTTAAAACATATAAAGTAGATACCATTGAAAAATTTTATTTTTTCAGCATTTGGCCAAAAAACGACTCAAACAATTTAGATTAAAATCTCTGTGTTAAGACCTTTTGAGGTCCGAAAAAATTCAATTAAAAAGTCTGTAACATAGTGGTTTTTTACTCTGAGCCTTATCAATCAACGACTGTTCCTCCTCCGTTTCACTTAACCGAAAGAAATAATGTAATAATTAATGTAATAAATTATTGCTAAACTTGCCATTCTTTTTTTAAATTAATGAAAATATTAAAAAAAAAAAAAAAAAAAAAAAAAGTTTATCAATCTATGTAAAATTTAAACCGCAACGGCCAGTCTTATAGTATAATGGACAATTCCCGCATTTTTTAAAAACGAGTGAAATTAGTATATATTTATGAGGAATTTCTTTCTGATTCCAAATATTTAAACAAAAGTTCTTTAAAAAAATTAGTTATTTAAATATTAAGAAAAGAAAATGCCCCAAAAACTGAGCCAAAACCAGTCCGATCAAAACAGTCAACAAAGTCCGTGACGTAAAGCGTCTCTATCGTTTCTATGGTTATCGTGAGGTTTCTGCCAAATAGTTGGCGTTGGTAGACCATTGCCACATTCAGTACAGGTTGGCGTGATTTGCGAGAAACTTGCCAATCTGGTTTCCGCTGCTGCATTTCAAGCCAAGATGTTTGCAAAGTCACATTCAATGCCAGCGAAATGATTTGTTTTCTCGCCAACGTTTAACAAGGTAATTTTGATCGCAAATTAAAAAAAAGAGGAAAAAGCGCATTGAGCAGAAATTTTGGTGTTAAGGGGGTCCGGTACCGAAAATAAAAAAAACTTTATTTATGTACATTTTTATGTCAAAAATTTATTTTATGTATGAGATACTATTTATATATCTTTGAGAAAATTTTTTTTAAAATATTGTGTTTAGTTATTTAAAAAAAATTTAAAAACCAAGAAAAATCCATAATAATTGATGTTTGCGTATTTTGATATAAGTCAAGAAAAAATAAATTTTTTTTCAAAGTGAAAGCTTTCTGTAATACATAATTATATAAAGAAAATTTTGTCTTCACAGAATTTTGATAGGTGAATTAAAAAAAAATTAAAAAATTCTCAAAGTTAAAATATTGAAATTTTTGTTTTTTTTATGTTATCTTTTACGCTAAATGTTATATTTTAAAACAGAATTAAAAAAATAAAATTCTGCGAAGACAAAATATTTAAAACTATATAAATTAAATGCTCCAAAAATTTGAATAGCCAATTATTAATGGTTCTGGAGATATATCAATTTGAATATGCAACATCTGTGAAAAACACTAGTGCTCGAAAAATGCACTTTAAGCAGACGCTTCAAGGTATTACGCCCATTAGTGATGTTTAAATAACAGGTAATTTTGTGGCGTTCTAATCACCGGAGGAATAAGATAAAAACATAATTCTCTTCAGGAATGTATGAACTATTTTTTAAAATCAGAAAAAAAAATTGAGATTTTTAAAAAAAAATTCGGTACTGGACCCCCTTAATGGCCTTTTCGAAACATTTAGAATTGAACGAAAAATAAAAAAAATAAAAAAATTTAAAAAAATGCGGGAATTATCCATTGGAAATTTCTTACCCCTAGTTATTAATTGGACCCAATTAATTCCAGAAAATTAAACGATCCCTACATGTGTCCACTCTGGGCGATTACAAAATATTGCCTGCGTCAATCAAGAGATCTATTTTGTTATGAGGAATGTGGAATGGAGGCCAAGGTCGTATCGTTAACTTCTTTTTTTTTGGGTTTATCACAATGCAAGGACACGCAGAGATGGATCGTGAGGAAGAAGATGCAAAAAAGATTTCTCGCTAACTGGACTGTTGAAAAGCTCATTAAGTCACTGTAGCGTCGAATTGAATCGCATTACCGTTAAAAGGGTTAAATGTAGAGGTCGGCGATATATCGATACGACGATACATTTATCGATATTCTAAAAAAAAATATCGATACTTAAAATATTGATTCAAGTCGCCGATATATCGGATGTTTTCAAACGTTTTTAGTTTTTTGACAATCGTTTTGTAGTTCCATGTGTTTTTTCGATTTTCTTTATCCCCTTTTCAAAAACTTCAAAACTAAAGTTAGGACTTGGCTGAGAAACAGTTGAAATGGCACCCTTACCAAAAAGAAAGCGTAATGTAATGAAAAGATAAGATCATTTATTAGCAGTCATTAACATAGCGCCGTTTCTGTTGCCAACGTGTGCCTGGAATTTGCATCTAATTTTAAATATTAAAAACATCGCTATCAGCAAAATAAGCGGTAAACTACTTTTCAAAATTTCTTCTTTAAAAACAAATGTGAATTTTTGCATTGACATCCAAATGTATTTTATTTATTCTGATTGATAATATAATTTATTTATAAAAACAATTTTCATAATTTATTTATTAAAACAATTTTGGCATGAATTCATGAAAAGTAGGAGTTTGCCCCGAAAAACTTAGTTTCTGGCTAAATTGAAAATCAAATAAAAAAATTTAAAAAATCAAGTATCAATATATCGATATTTTATCGATATTTTTTTCTATGCAACGATATAATATCGATATTTATTTTGATCGATATTTCCGACCTCTAGTTAAATGTGCTCTTTTTGGGAGAAGAAGGGGGGGGGGGATGCGAAAATCGCTCTGGTGAGGTTTTTAGCTCCAAATACAAATTTCTCTTGGACCAAACATGGAAGTCCAGATGCTGTACTTTCATTACCCTATGTAAGCGTATGTGTTACATATAACAGTTAATTGTCCTACAAGACACAGAAGCGGTTTCTGTTTTATGCAAAATTGTTGTAAACTTCGCAAGAGTCAAATAAAATACTTCTCTGCATTTCACATTGAAACTTCCCAAAAAAAATCAAAGAAAACATTTCTGTTCCTTCAGATTGTGGTGTCAATGCAAAAGGATTTGACTATACTAAACTTCAACTTAACTAGACATCACTTAGACGGTAGATCGTGACAGTGCTCATAGGTATTTAATCCATTTTGGCGGAGTGAAGACATAATTCTCGCCAAACCTTATAGCCTTTTGTTCTCTTGTGGTTTGGCGAACATTATGCTTTCACTCCGCCAAAATGGATTAAATACCTATGAGCACTGTCACGATCTACCGTCTAAGTGATGTCTAGTTAAGTTGAAGTTTAGTATAGCAATTGAACGTTGCACTATAATTTATAAAATAGTTGAAGCTAACGTAATGGCACTTTTCGATTAGAGAAATAAAACGTTATTTTCTAAATCCTTTATATTAACTTCGATTTTGGGTGTGGCTGAGTATGTCGATGACTGGCAAATCTGTGAAGGCCTAATTAACCCCCTTGCCGTCATCCGATTGGGCTGAAACTTGGCAGGTAGAATCGATGTCGATTACAATGCATTCTATCAAATTTTGTCGACTGTCAAAGTCACTAAAACGTCGCTTTTACGGAATACTAATGAAACAACTTGCCGTCATCCAGTCGAACTGAAATAGCATTTAACCTATCATTGAAGAGACTCTTTCCTGTTGCCAAAATTTTTTTGATAAATGAATAATAAAATTGTTTTAATCAGAATAATCAGATATTTGTATGTGAGTGCATAAATTCCCATTCATTTTTAATGAATAAATTTTGAAAAGTATACCGCATATTTTTCTGATAGAAATGTTTTTAATATTTAAAATTAGATGCCAACACCAAGCACAAGCTGGCAACTGAAACAACACTTTGTTAACGAATATAAAAATTGGCAATGCATTTAAGGAATTTATTTTTAAAACTTTTTTATGGGTTATATTATTATCAACTTTCACTTATATCCTGTCATAACCGGACATTACATTGGATCGTTATTTCATGGTTTATTATAAAATCATAAATTAAATATCTCTCAAGAGTAGAGATTGCCAAACTTTCAAAGGTCGGTAGCTACCTTTTTTTAGAAAGTTGATCAACCTCGAACCACTTTTTTCTAATACACCATCTCCCTCAATATTAAACAAGTGTTTTGAATTATTTTCAACGTTTCTTTTGATTAACCATGTAAAAAAATTAATTCAAATTGTACAATTATGCATTCTAATGACCAGTTTAAAAATGCATCTTACTTAAAAAGTTTTAAAAACTGTGAAAAAAAATAATTTACTACTGAAACTGTTCTCTCTCTCTCTCTCTCTCTCTCTCTCTCTCTCTCTCTCTCTCTCTCTCTCTCTCTCTCTCTCTCTCTCTCTCTCTCTCTCTCTCTCTCTCTCTCTCTCTCTCTCTCTCTCTCTCTCTCTCTCTCTCTCTCTCTCTCTCTCTCTCTCTCTCTCTCTCTCTCTCTCTCTCTCTCTCTCTCTCACTCTCTCACTCTCTCTCTCTCTCTCACTCTCTCACTCTCTCACTCTCTCTCTCTCTCTCTCTCACTCTCTCACTCTCACTCTCTCTCTCTCTCTGTCTCTCTCTCTCTCTCTCTCTCTCACTCTCACTCTCACTCTCACTCTCTCTGTCTCTCTCTGTCTCTCTCTGTCTCTCTCTCTCTCTCTCTCTCTCTCTCAATTACAAATTAGTCCACCTGATGACGGTGGAGTTAGCGGTCTGACTTTACATGCCAAAGGTGCAGGGTTCGAATCCTGAGTTAGGCATGGATATTTGTTGTAGTTCGGAATTCACGTTAAGCTGCAAGTCCTGGTCTCATTAGCCGTAGGCAAAAGCAAAGATAATTATATTGTCTATAATTTTTCATTAATAATTTGCATTCAATAATTTGTGTGTTCAATAATGTGTATTCAATAATTGTATTCGTTAATTTCAATAATATTATATTCAATAAATTATAAGTGCTATAATTTATATTAATTCAAACTACATATTATTGAAACTCTTAGTGTCTATATTACTCGGAAATTAAGGTTACAAATTAATTAAAAAATTGAAAAGAGATTTACAATACGAAAAGAAAAGGTTCCATTGAAAATTAATTTTTTTAACTAAATTTTCAATAGAGATTAAAAGAATTTTCAATATAGATTAAAAGATTTTTCAATGTAGACTAAAAGAATTTACAATAAAGATTAAAAGAATTTTCAATATAGATTCATTATAATTTGACTTTATTTTATTTGCATTATTGAAAAACTTCAACTATAGTTGATTTCTGATTATTATAAATACAGGGTGGTTAAAATTAAACTGACGGTACTCAGAGGCTCGTAACCCTGGTTCTACTGAACGGATGCAAAGGAAACTTGAAATATATACTATGCAGATCATGCGGTCGAGGTTTAAACAGAAAAAATAGTTTATGGTTACGGTTACAGTTACAAAAACTCGAAATTTTCGAATGGCGACATCTACTTTTCCCTGTCGCAAGATGCTCGGCGCATGCAAAAAAAACAAAAAAACTAAAGAGAGTTGGAACGGTACGTGTATCACAAAAAACGGACGCGTTATGAACAGCTTTGCGAACGGCCAACAAAAACACGATCGGGATAAACGAGTTTAATTTGCATATGACAGAGGCCAAAGTTCACATGGATGCCATCACAAGCAATTTGTCGGCTTTCTACGCTAAATATCTGACGAACGGCCTCCGTGCGCCTCGATCGTGTTTTTGTTGGCCGTTCACAAAGCTGTTTCTTTTTTTTCGTGCATAACGCGTCCGTGTTTATTTGTGATACAAGTACCGTTCCAAAGCTCTTTAGGGTTTTTGCATGAGCTGAGTATTTTGCGACAGGTAAAAGTAGGTGTTGCCATTCGAAAATTTCGAGTTCCTGTAACTATAACCGTAACCGTAAAATATTTTTTTCTGTCGAAAACCTTTTTTTCCTTTTAATAAGTATTTCAAAACATTAAAATGGTGAAGCAGCATACAGACCTATAAAGTTTCCACTCATTAAATTTATTTGATTGATCGAGTTTCTTTTGTTGATTATAGTTTCACACCTGAATGACTTTTCCTGGTCTGTAAGATTTAATGTAACCATCAATCAGACCGTTCCAACTTTTAAGAGTTGCAAAAATGAAATTACGCAATAAAGCGCATCTGTCCAATTGAATATTAAAATTGCCCTTCTTTTTAAAGTCACGCTAGTCTACTTTTACGATCCACTTTGTAATAATTAAAAAAATAAGAGTTTTGGAGAACGAAGTCAGTGTATGTTATTATTACTTATCAAAACTTGCCATGAAGTGGGTGTGTTGAAATTGATTAATCAGAACGTAGTTTTCTTACAAAACACGCACGGTTTGGATCTCTGACCTCTTGAAATTTAATCAGATGTGGATTTGGAAAACCAGAATCTTATTGTAAACAAAAAAAAGAACAGTAAAATAGTCATTGGTTTGAAAGCCAGCGAATTTGAATTCTTTTTATGTGTTAGCTTAGTTTATAGTTTTTAAATCCTTTATATTAACTTCGATTTTGTGTGTGTGGGGGGGGGGGTGTATATGTCGATGGCGGGCAAATGTGCGGAGACCTATTTAATCCAATTGCCGTCATCCAATCGGTCTGAAATTTGGTAGATAGATTCGAAGTCGTTGACAATGCATTCTATTAAATTTTGGCAGCTGTCACTGTCACTAAAATGTCAATTTTACATAATACTAATAAAACCAACTTGCTGTCGTCCAATCATGCTGAAATAGCATTTAACTGATCATTGAAGAAACTCTTTCCTGTGGCCAAAATTGTTTTAATAAATAAATTATAAAATTGTTTTAACCCGAATAAATAAAATATATTTGAATGTGGATGCATAAATTCCCATTCATTTTAAAGAATAAATTTTGAAAATAGTTTACAGCATATTTTGCCGATAGAGATGTTTTTAATATCCAAAATTAGATAACTACACGCTGGCAACAGAAACGGCGCTTTGTTAATGAATATAAAATTTGGAAATGCATATAACGGATTTATATTAAAAACTTTTTTTTATTCAAAAAAATAATCTTGAAAGAATTCAAATTTTGAAAATATAAATCAGTTTGATTCATCTGCTATTTATTCCTTGTTCTTGATGAGACTAAAAATATTCAAAATTTGTTCAGAATTTGAAACAGAATGTAAACTTAAGACTAGTAAATTATGATATATACTACTCTTAAACTTAAGACTAGAAAGGTTCATTGCTGCTTGGCTTCCAAGTGATGATCAATATATCCAATGATGTGCAATAATGATACAACACAAAACAATATTTCAATGTTTTCTATTAGCATTTTAAGAAATATTTTATAGTTTCCAAGAGCAATGATTCGCTTAAAATATAAAAAATCATTTTGTTACATTGATGTAATATAATATGTATTATAATGAAATTTTAATAAATATCTGTCTTACATAATGAATTTTTTATTAATCAATTTTATTTTAGTATTTCTTTTGAAATCAACAAGCTCAAAAACATCGAAATCGATTCAAATAACAGCGCAAATGGAATATTTCAATTTCAGCTGCCATCTTGAATAATTTCTTCATAAGTTAGGCATGCATATTGTGTCCCAGCATTTTTTTTTTTTTTTTAATTCACTACATCATAAGAAACACACGTGTCAAGTTTCAAACTCGTAGATAGAAGTGCAAAATGTTAGAATTTATTTTTACTAAGCTGTCCCTAAAATTTCTTTTGTTTTAATTGTTTTCCTTGGTGAATTGGGGAGTATTCAATTAAGAAAGAAATATTATAGTAAAGGTAAAATTCATTTGATATTTTAGCATATTAAAAAAACTAAATTGGCAAATTATTAGTTGGCATGCATCAAATTTGTCCCCAATGATTGTCTTTTTATTCCAATTTCTGTTACTATTATCAGTTGGTCTTTTAAAATGGACTTGCGTACTATTTACACGGCATATTTATTATTTTCTATTTTGGAGTTATGTAAGGTGCAATTGCTATCATACTTTACTAACAAACTTGTACCCTAGAGGTAATATGACTCTTAGTTGCCGTACACCCAAATTACTGCTCAGAAGTGAATTGATAGTTATATATCTGGGACTCGAGGTTCTTCTCTCCGAGAACGATTATGACGAATTATGGATCCTATCTGATAGCCGCATCTCTCTTCGCCATTTTAATAGTTGGTTTTTGGTAGGTGGCAAGACCAGTACATCTATTCTGCTTAAAGTAAAACACATTTCGTTTAATCACGATGTCCACTGTCAGTGGATCCCTTCTCATGTGGACATTCATGGAATTGAATTGGCGGATAAACTTGTTAAGGAGAGTTGAAGTCACTCCACCTCATTCTCTTCCGCCTTAACTGCTCTGGAATTATACTCACGGGAAAAGTCAAAAACTTCTGTGGAGCGAAGAGAGCCCCCCACCCACCCATCATTGGTAAATGGGGAAAACCCCGGGAATTACTTTAGACCTCTCGTGTGACAGAGGCTCCCGAAATGCAATATCTAGACTAGCTTAGAGGTCACATCAAGTGCCTCATATTCTTCGAGAGCAGGAATGTCTTCACCACCTGCTCCAAGTGCCACGACCACCAGGATTCACCAGAGCATTTGATGGACTGTTAGAATTTCTCAAGGAAGGAAATCTATCATGATCCTATTCTCATACTAAACTTTCTTAGAGTCAACGGACTCATGAATCTCGTCATACTCCTTTAGACATGGAGGATACACAGCAACAACAACAACAAGCAAATTTACTAACAAATATATTGATGCTATTTTAAAATATTTTAATTATACATCATAACTACAATTTAACTTTTTCAGGTAAAAGGTATGCTGAAATCACTTCTTGGTCATTGGAAAACTCACAGAAGGAAACCTCCCTTACTGCCAGAGGATGGAATCATTCTGCATCCGGATGACCCGTCCAGACTCAACCCCATATTCGAAGACAGTGATGGATCCGTAGTTTCTTCCCACCGAGATCCGGATTCACTAGACGACGGTTCAGATCACAGATCAATTCCTGAAAGTAGAACGGGTATTAATCTTGACCTGGTGGATATCTCCATTCCTGCAAGTACAGAAGCCGACGTTTCGAAATCTGCTGACGAAGAAAATCCAGATGACGTCATCAATCAAATAGACATTGCTATTTACGATTCCTTAACGAATGATGAAAAATTAAGATCTAGAGAAAAAGAAGAGCATGATACAAATACTGCATCAAACGAAGAGCTTAAACATGTAATTTCAAACGAAGGGAAGGAGGGAAGTGAAACACCTACTTTAGACACAGATTCAGAATCTACAACTAAACAAGAAAAAATAGCAGACATAGTACCAGAAGAAAATATAGCAGACTTAGTACCAGATGAAACAAACTTGCTAACTTTTTCTGAAACTGAGACAAAAGCAGTTTTAACAACACAAGTTACTGAATCCATTCAGAATCCTGAAAGCACAGTGTCATCTAGTATGACGCCTAGAACTGAAGACTCAGCCATTCCTTCCACTTCAAAAGGTACAAAAATTGGAGAAAATAAACAATCGAAAGAAATGAATTTTCCAACTCCTAAATTAGTTGCGGAACAGCAATCAGTCGCAAATATTAAAACACGTGCCATTGATGAACTTATAAAAAAATTTCAAGGTCAAAATTCAGATAATGACCCGATAAAACAGACTATTCCATCTTTTTTACATTCTCCAAATAGAAAATCTGTACTTAAAGCCACTACTTTTGAGCAAAAGGTCGCTCCAGAAAACACAATATCTACCAATGGACAAGAAAAGGAATCTTTATCAAAAATTTTCAGCTTTCCTCCGCCACCACCTATGGAACCGTTACAAATTAATAAACAATTAGATAAAGGCAAAACAGATATTAAAAACCCCATTTCCAAATCGTCTTCCAGTACAAGTAAAATCACTTCGCATGAAGAGGGAAAAACGAGATCTGATTCAAGTCTTTCAAGGAATAAAACAGTGTCTTCGAACGATAATAAGCAAGCAAATATTGCAGACGTTAGTCAGAAAAGTGCGGTAAAGTCGGACTCTAGTGTAGAAAATGTACTTCCCAGTGAAACTCAAAAAGTGGTCAGATCTGAACAATCTAATGTCCTCACAGTTTTAAAACCTGTCGTAAAAACTGAACATAATCTTCAAAAAGACACTGCCTCTACTTCAAGTAAAAACTTCAATTCTAAGGTAGAATCTTCAACACGAAAATCTGAGGCAACGATAAGTGAATCATCAGAAAAAAATGATTTTCAAATCACACCCGCTTCTCCTCCGTTCGTGTCAAAACAGCCTTCAACGACAATAAGTACCAGCTCAAAACAAGAACCAGAAAACCAAACATCAATCTCTAGAAAATCAAGCCTCGTCAATTCTAGTCGATCCCCGGAAAGTGAAGTAAAAGTAACCCATTCCAAGCATATCCCTGAGGTGGCCCTTCCAACAAAGGAGGCTGAAGCTCTCAAATCTAACTCTGAAGACAGTGGCATTACCCGTGGTGACCAGGCATCATCGGAACCTAATCAAGACATTCCTCTTCCAGACCAACCACAAAAAGATGGTAACGATGAAGATATAGTTCCACCAACTCCCGCCAAACGAAATTTGAAGGAAAGAAGAAGTCTAAAAAGTCGCAACAGAAACTGCAAGCACTGCAGAAAATCCCATGATGATGGAACATCATTGAACAGAGGCCAGTGCGATGACTATTACGACGTACTGACGGGTGCGCGTCGGTCATCACGTGCCAAACATTCAGGTAGTTTCTCATCCGATCTGTCTTTTGAAGAGAAGGAATTGATTCGAAGGCTTCGAAGCAGGAGGGATACTCTTCGGTCTAATGCCCCATCTACCAGATCACAACACAGTAAATCAAATTATGGTTATTTCCACAGGCATAACCCAATTCGGAGATCCATGTCTGAAGACAGCATTTTGAACGAGCCTTCTCCGTGTTCTTGCGATCAGTGCTATATGATTTTGGTGAAGGATTATGCTTATGGAAGAGCATCTCTCAGAGGAATGCCACCTAAAAAGGTAAAATGAAAACATTTACATTGATTTTGTAACAATTATAAGGATTCTTATATCATACATTGTGTCTTATATCCTATACCTTTAATTGTGTTTAATAATTTCTATTTCATTCAAAACTATATTTAATAAAAAATCAGTCTCTCGCCTGATCTTAAATCTGCCTTAATACTTTCCAGGTGTAAAATTCTGAGAGAGATCTTTTAAAATGTTATTTATTTTAATTGTGGATAAATTTAGATTTTGTTTACACTCCACAAGCTTCCTAATAAGGAATAACTGTTCTCCAACATATTGATCCCGATTGAAAAAGTGATAAATGAAATTTTATGTATAGAAGTATTTCAACCGCATTGCTCTTTCAAAAAGTAACCAGCATCTGGCAATGCCTGGCTGCCCATACTGGTGGAAAATCCTTCGTTTATTTTAAGAATCTGTCCACCAAGAATCATTACCAGATGAACATGGATGAAAGAGAAGAAATGGAATAAATTCCGTTTAGCAATAGTGTTTAAAAAGCAAAAAGATTTTTAAACACACTTTTGCAGAAATAATAGCTAAAGACAAAAAATGTAGTTATTGTTCATTCTAAGGTAGTTTGAAATGAAATTACATCCAAAGGCACATTATATAACATTAACTTAATTGAATTCATTTCCAAAAAATATATTACTTAAAAAATATGTTATTCTGCAGCAAGAAATATGGTTCCCTAGTTTCAAAATTCAATTGGATCGTGCTTAATTTTAGTATGTGGTAAATTGGTTGGATCATGCTCTGATTTAGTCTATTAAATGTAATGTGGCCAGATGTCCCGATTTTGGCGGACAGTCCCGCTTTTCGCCTCGCTGTTCCTCTGCCCAAATGTCCCGCCAAATTGTCCCGCTTTTGCATTACATAGTCTCGCCAAAGTCCTTCTAAACAAGACAAAAGTGTTCTTCAGAACTTCGTTAAACAAGAAAAACTAATAGAGTAGGTAACTGATAAAGTTTCTGGAGATAAGCGTTGGGTGTAGGTTTTTATCCATTTCCACCAGCACTCAATTGAAATTTCCAATAATATAAAAATTCTGAAATTCGTCTTTAGTTTTAGAAGAACACCGTTGAAAATAAACTGTGGCGACCTCAAATAACAGATAAATCTTCTGTGCACTGGAATACTCTTTTGCACAGTGGTAAAGTATCTGTCTCGAGATCCAATAGTCTCGGGATCGAGGACCGTCGCCCACATGAAAGCTGCATTCGCTTTAAAACCTTCTATTGTTAATAAAGTTTTGACTTCTGAGAAAACACAACTTTCTGTGAATACTCTGAAATCTTTGTTAATAACTAAAATGAACTTTTCTTATTATTGCAGAGGGTTTCTGGATTTCCTAAAATCAAACAAAAATGTAAAAATAAGTATTATATGTAAAGTATGGCTGAAAGTTAATTATAAAGTTAAATACACGTATTAATTACAATGTATATTGTATATCTTCAGAAAAAACCTCGAATATTGAAAATTTAATAATTGTGCGTTCATAATATAATACGAAAAAGAAATGGCCCCTTCTTCATTGGCAGAGACGTGTCCTGATTTTTAGTCAGAAAAATGTGATCACATTAACTAAATGAGCATAACAAAATTACCTGACAACAACTTTCCTATGTGTTTGTGCATTCGTAGGTATTCTGCACCTGCCGCACTGCTGCCCATGCTGATTTTTTAGGAAGACGAGTCAAGTTCAGTTCCGATCCGATTCTTGAGGGATCAACCTCTGAGCACACATCCACAACCCCCACTATTCCCGAGGAGCCTAATTCTGCGAAAGAGGATGCCAGCAAAGAATCGTCAACCTCATTAAAAGAAAACGGTGGTCCAAAAAACGGAAAAATCAGAGACAAGAAGGCGAAGAAAACAAAAGAATCGGTAAGAACTAGGACTTCCAAGAGTTTAATTTTTATTCGCACACTCATTGAGGCAGATTTCACCAAACATCTCTAATTACTGATCTATCTAACTAGATATTTAGGAGGAAGTTCTTAAGGATCAGTCCCTACACTCGCTATGTTACAATCTTCAAAGCCCAGTGCATTTAGAAACTATTTTGCACAAAACCTTGACATTTAGTGAGTAGGTACGAAAAAGATCACTTAATTAAATGACATTAACTGAAAACTCGAAAATAGCGTGTCATTTATTTTATGTTTGAAATCCTTACGTCGATGCATATGCAGTGGCTCCATCTGGTTTTGTCATTTGCTATTTTAATTTTCATTTGTAACCGATAGACATTAAATCAAAACAATTTACGTTACTTTCATTAGGTGATCTTTTTCGTACCTGCTCACCAAATGTGAAGTTTTGATATAAAGCAGTTTCTAAATGCACTGGGCTAGAAGATTGTAACATAAAGAATATAGGGAATGATCCTTACTAGGACTTCCTCTTAACTTATTTGCTCGTCGCTTGAACGGTAATGAAATAGTTAGAGATTGATTTGACAGCCTACTTAACTTATAATTATGTATCTGCATACAGCATACTTAGCCCATAAATTATATATCTGCTAATTAACGTTCCTTCTTGCAGAAATACACTTAATGCATCAACTAATTTTACATAATTAATGATACATAAGACTTTATGCATTTGTTAATTAACGTTCCTTCTTGCAGAAATACACTTTATGCATCGACTAATTGTACATATTTATGTATAATCAACAGATGCATAACACTTTATACATATGTTAATTAACGTTCCTTCTTGAAGAAATATCCTTTATGCATCAGCTAATTATGCATAATTAACAGTTGCATAAGACTTTAAGCATTTGTTTATTTACGTCCCTTCTATCAGAAATACACTTTATGCATCAGCTAATTGTGCATCATTAGGCATAATTAATAGATGCATGACACTTTATGTATATGTTAATTAACGTTCCTTCTTGCAGAAATACACTTTATGCATCGGCTAATTATGCATCTTTATGCATAATCAACAGATGCATAACACTTTATGCATATGTTAATTAACGTTCCTTCTTGCAGAAATACACTTTATGCATCGGCTAATTATGCATCTTTATGCATAATCAACAGATGCATAACACTTCATACTTATGTTAATTAACGTTCCTTCTTACAGAAATACACTTATCAAATAGTCCACCCTCGTGAGCTGGAGGAATTGTCGCAGGCTTACAGACGCCACCTTCTCCTAAAGCGCAGGAGACGAGCTAGGTATATGGCCCTCATGGCCCTGGCCATGGTCGTCTTCGTCGGACTCGTGGTCACCATACTCATGGTCTACCTGAGAAGGAAGGTGCTCTAGTCAAGCATTGTGTGATGGGACAAAAAAAAAAAAAACTGGCCAAGTAGATCTAGGGTCATTTCATATTAAAGAAAAGTGCGGCATTTTCATCCCGACCACTTCATTAGTTGATAAAAAAAATTCTGAATTATTATAATTGAAAAAGAGAAGAAAAAACGCCTAATATTATGCCCGATTCTCATTTGGTTTTTGAAATATTAGCCTGGTAATACTGAGCGAAAAGGCATATTTCTCTAATTTTTCCATAGCCATAGTTTACATCTTAAGGAAGGACTTTTATTTTGTCTTGATTTCAACTTTCATTTAATGCATATCTTGTGAGTATTTGCGGAATATTTACCAAATAATTTGACCTTCATCTTTCAATATATCAAAAAATTGTATTTTAATATGTTCGAACTATTAAATGTTATTTTAACAACAATCTTCTACAACCTCTGTGTATTTCATGATAGACCACCAATGGGATATTAAAATATAAAACTAAATGGAAATTACGATATTTTCTCAAAAATTCTAGAAAAAGGATCATTTCTATTAGAATCTTCCAGAAATAATTCCAATTTCAATTCAATTTTATAATTCAAAATCTCTATTGAGTCCCAAAATGAAATTTACAGTTGTTGAGGGGAAAACTGGTGTTAAAATAATTGTTTGGAAAAAAAAAATTGAATTACAATTTTTTGAGATAGTAAATAATAATGATAAAATTACCTGATGTATACACTAAAAATACCATAAATACTGAAATGGGTTGATTGTTTTAGAGTTTTATTGCGCAAGTGACAAATTAGCCTCATTTTTTGGGACCAAGTCAAGAAGGTTCGGATGAGGATGGGCTCTAATGCGCCGTTACAGTGTAACAGCGACAATAACTGCAATTAATTGATCAGATGACAAAGCGTCGGCATCTGAGCTAGCACCTATTTGTTCCCATCTCTACGCCATTCCAACGAATACTACTTCTTAAGATATTAACCTTTAACTGCTGTAAGCGGTCTGACAGACCGCGAGTCATTTTTTGTTGAATGCTTCCACCCCCTAAAATATCGCATCTTTGACATTTATATTAATTTTTCTGGTTCTATGTTTCTTAAACTTTAAATTGATATTCACCAATTTGTTTGGCGCAGTATGGACCATGTGTAGCCCTTGCACCAAAAACCTCAAAACCACCCAACCACAGCAGTTAAAGGTTAAAAGTGAAAGGTCAAATTGTTTCAACTTGATAATAAAACACCACATTTACTCATATGTGATACACGAAATGAAAGTCTGACTACCTACTTTTTAACTAAAATTAGGAAGAACATTAGGGCTAGTTTTATAAGAAATGTCAAAATATGCATTATTTTTTCAATTTTAGCTAACTCGTATAAAATCAAATGAGGTTCAGACGTGAAATTGGTGGGGAATGTTTCCTCTATGACTATAACAGTTTAACCCTTTTAGTGCCGAACGACGATATATCGTTGTTCGCTACACTTGCGAAAAGTGGCAACGACGATATATCGTTGCGCAAGAGTTGGCGCCTATTACGCATCACAAGAGTTCTGTATTTCAAAATAACTTTATAAAACGTTATAGATTGTTCAAATTCTTTGCATTGAAATTTAAAAAAATATATTTATTAGAACTTTTTGCTATGATTTCTGCTGGTTGGTGCCGAATCACTGTATACGCTAGAGCGAATAAGGTAGAATCTCGACACGGGATAGTTTCTTGGAACCGTAATCGCCATTTGTTTATGATAGTTACCAGATAGCTCATGTGTCACATCATGCATCGGCACGGCGCGAGACTAAGATCTTTCTTTCAAGCTAGGCGTCCACTATAGGGTGAGCAGAACAGAGCGGAGAGGATTAGAGCCAGCTCCAGGGCTGCCACAATGTGCTGCATTTTGAATTTATTAAATATCATTTTTAGTTTGGTTTTTATGAGTATTTTTCCAACCCCTAGTAAATTCGTTAAATTCCTCCGGTTATCTTCGCACAGGCGTCCGTTTTCGCGCGGCACTAAAAGAGTTAAGACAAATTTTATTAAATTCCGAGAGGATAGTATTGAAAACTGAGTTGATATTTGGAATGAACCTTTTAAATAACGCAAACTAAAAAAGAATTTCCTTTGAGTGTAAACAAATGTATCGTGTAATAGCTATAGAGTTCCACCTTGTGCGATTGAATGTGGCCTGATCATAACTAAGGCATGCCTTACCTATATGTATTTTTTCTTGCATAAATTAAGCACGCACTCAATTTCAAACATGATAGTATATAGTGCGGTTCCTAGGATATGTAACATCTATAATCTACACATTCTAAATCATATTATGCCAATATTACAACCATTTTGTGGTTTACACAGAGATAGGTGGAGCATGATGCTCTCCATTCGTAATCCAATGTTAAGGGGAAAGTAACATCTCTAAAGTATTGAGACTACTTTCATGAGAACCCAAACCCCACCCCATCAAACGAAATACGACTTTGATCTTTCAGATTTTTTTTTTTCCGATACTTTCTTTTTTTACAAACAAACTCGATACCCAGTGGTAGAAGTGGTGAAAAAAAATTGGGGGGATGCCCAAAAGTTGGTGACAAGGAACCCCCCACCCCATATCTTCAATAAAAAAAAAATTATAATTTCATTACTTATAATAAAATGATCTAGTAAGGAAATAATTTATCCTTCCTGACACTGACACTGAACAAGAGTCCAAAATGTATTGTTATTTTAATGAATATTCTGCGACCTAGTTTTTTTACTAGTTTTTTCTTTCGACCTAGTTTTTTCTTTTTTTACAAACAAACTCGATAGCCAGTGGTAGAAGTGGTGAAAAAAAATTGGGGGGATGCCCAAAAGTTGGTGACAAGGAACCCCCCCCCCCCCATATCTTCAATAAAAAAAATTATAATTTCATTACTTATAATAAAATGATCTAGTAAGGAAATAATTTATCCTTCCTGACACTGACACTGAACAAGAGTCCAAAATGTATTGTTATTTTAATGAATATTCTGCGACCTAGTTTTTTTACTAGTTTTTTCTTTCGACCTAGTTTTTTCTTGAGACCAACAAGAGTCCAAAATATATTGTTATTTTAATGAATATTCTGCGACCTAGTTTTTTTACTAGTTTTTTCTTTCGACCTAGTTTTTTCTTTTTTTACAAACAAACTCGATAGCCAGTGGTAGAAGTGGTGAAAAAAAATTGGGGGGATGCCCAAAAGTTGGTGACAAGGAACCCCCCCCCCCCCATATCTTCAATAAAAAAAATTATAATTTCATTACTTATAATAAAATGATCTAGTAAAGAAATAATTTATCCTTCCTGACACTGACATTGAACAAGAGTCCAAAATGTATTGTTATTTTAATGAATATTCTGCGACCTAGTTTTTTTACTAGTTTTTTCTTTCGACCTAGTTTTTTCTTGAGATCAACAAGAGTCCAAAATATATTGTTATTTTAATGAATATTCTGCGACCTAGTTTTTTTACTAGTTTTTTCTTTCGACCTAGTTTTTTCTTTTTTTACAAACAAACTCGATAGCCAGTGGTAGAAGTGGTGAAAAAAAATTGGGGGGATGCCCAAAAGTTGGTGACAAGGAACCCCCCCCCCCCCCATATCTTCAATAAAAAAAATTATAATTTCATTACTTATAATAAAATGATCTAGTAAAGAAATAATTTATCCTTCCTGACACTGACATTGAACAAGAGTCCAAAATGTATTGTTATTTTAATGAATATTCTGCGACCTAGTTTTTTTACTAGTTTTTTCTTTCGACCTAGTTTTTTCTTGAGATCAACAAGAGTCCAAAATATATTGTTATTTTAATGAATATTCTGCGACCTAGTTTTTTTACTAGTTTTTTCTTTCGACCTAGTTTTTTCTTTTTTTACAAACAAACTCGATAGCCAGTGGTAGAAGTGGTGAAAAAAAATTGGGGGGATGCCCAAAAGTTGGTGACAAGGAACCCCCCCCCCCCCATATCTTCAATAAAAAAAATTATAATTTCATTACTTATAATAAAATGATCTAGTAAGGAAATAATTTATCCTTCCTGACACTGACATTGAACAAGAGTCCAAAATGTATTGTTATTTTAATGAATATTCTGCGACCTAGTTTTTTTACTTGGAAGTAAGAGATTAAGTGAAGTAATAATTCAACATTCAATCTTATAACTGTTTATTTAGATTTAAGTAGTACTTATAAATGTGCACACTTTCATGAAATCAAATTAATAGAGAACTCTAAAATGTGTGTGTATATATGTATATTTTTAATAGCTTGTCTTGGAACAAGAAAAGAATTTTAACTTAAAAGAAAGTTCCTCCAAAGTTAAAAGTTAACCAAGTGTAACAGTGTTTGTTAATAAAAAATACTTATATCTTTTAATAAGTAGTCTAATACATTTTTATAGTAGTATGATATATATGTATCATATAAATAGCTATAAAGTTTTCTAATGTAAAAAAAATCACTTTTTCTCAGTGTCACTACATTTCAAGGTTAATGTTATTCGTCATCATTAGATTTTAGGCAGACTGAGTGTTTTTTGAAGTGGGGGATTGATTTCAGAGGTATTAGAAGTGGGTATTTTCTTGAAAAGTGGGGAGACGCGTCGCCCCACGTCTACCCACACTTCTCACAGTGGTCGATAACTAAACAGTACACATCCGAAAATCTTAAAGTATTTATTTGATCTTTTTGATGAATTGAGCGGGAAAGTGCAGCTGCTTAACGGTTAAATGAAACGTCATCACGTATACCCAGTAAAGTAAACGTAACAACTTGCTGCTTACCCAAAACCTTTATAAATACTCAGCACCTTCGAATCGACAAGAAATTAGGCCGGTGGTGCTTAAGTCCCATCTTGAAGATAGGCAATTGATTTTAACATTAAGCTGCCAGTAGAAGAAAGGGAAGTCCTTTTATTTTTGTCTATAATACTTCTTTGCCAAGTACAAGGTACGCATACTCAGCATATATTCTGACGCATACTCAGAAATATATAGCAATGCCGAATCGAAGAACAGCCATAAGAGTGAAGGAACAGATAAAATATTATATACAATCCTAATGTATACCAGGATTCGTATAAAAATGTAATAACCTCAGGCATAGTCCTAATCACGTCTATATTTTATGTAAAAACTTGGAACAGATGTATAGTATAGGACATTTGGCAATTTTTTTCATTTGGCGTCTAGAAAAATCGCCAAAATTGAAAACACAGTAACTGAAATAAAATTAAAATATAAATAATAAACTAAATTAAAATAAAATTCGTTGCCAGAAACAGCATTTATCTGGAAAAAAAAATCGCGCCAAAGAAATGTCCTATACTACATCTGTACCAAAAACTTGATAGATGCCAAAATAATTTTTTATATATAAATTAACATGTATTTTCAAATAAAATTGTTTTAAAAAAATTGTTTTCTCTTTCTTTTGGTTTTGCCTTGCTAACGAATATTTAAAAGTGTATTTCATCATCTTAAATTGGAGGTGCAATCAAGGGATATTCTGATGCTATCATTATTTAAGGAGATAAGCAACAACAACAACAACAAAAAAACAAAAACAAAAAAAAAAAAAAAAAACGAGAAGAAAAAAAAAGGGGAAAAAATATCTTGTTGTGGTTGGTCTATAGGAATTAACAATGAGTAACTTTTAGGTGGCCTTATTAAATAATAGATTAGTTTTAGGCGGCAATATGAAGGTATGGTATGACAAGACACCCAACAGAAACATGATAGTGCTTTATTTTAACAGTGAAAATTACTTGGTTGCCATTCTAATACCTAACAAAAAAAAAGCATAACTATTGTAGAAAGAACTAGTAAAGGAAAATCATGAAACACTCAGACAGAAAAGGCAAGAAGCCATGGTATATATTTCGTAAGAGAAGTGCTCCTTTCATGTAGTTTTATTTTATTGGCTTCTGACATTTTTCGTGTTAAAATGTGTAGCATTTCACAAGCTAGGTGCATATGGCAGTCCACCAGCCAAGTTCCTTTTACTTGAGGCAACTCAGCAGCATTTTGATCGCCTCGTTTCTGCGCATTACAATATATATACCCGAGAGCTGAATTTTTTACGGGTAGCTGTAAGCCACTTTAGTAAGACCCCTTAGTTTCCAATCTCCATCTGTCGAGATAATCAAATTTGAAAACGGCCTATTTCGAGACACCCTGACTCACTGATCATCAATATTCTAAGTTACTTCTAGTCGAGGTAGAACTATGAAAATAGGTATGATTGGAAGGTTTAACAAGTACACAAAGAAAAGAGTCTTAAAATCGAGATCCTCCCTCCCTCCAAGTCCACAGAAGAGGGCAATATTATACATCTTAATTCTATATGTAATTAAGATACATGTTCACAATATATACTTAATTCTAATATATTATATTGGGGTTAGAATTGTAATACTTAGAATGCTTGTAGCTATTAGCATATATAGGACAAAATAATAGGAACACACCTTTCAAAATATGCTGTATTTTGACCTTCCAATACAGCTTCCGCTACGTGTCGCAAAAGTCTGCCACCTAGTGGCGGCGAAAGGCAAGGTATCAGTCGAGCATTTGCCGGTGTGAGAGTTGTGTGAGAAAATTCTGTTCCCAGCAAAGCGTCATTATGTCGGACCTACAAAGAAGCATGATTATTGGAACTCGCCTCGCTGTAGCGTCAGTGTCTAGAACACCCAACCATATGGGTGTTTCAAGGTCCACTGTGTCAAGGGGTTATGACAGCCAACACAAAACTGGGAAAGGTGTCCCATTCGAAGCAAAACAGTGAGCGAATCATCATTTACTTTATTTCTGGCGAACACCAGCTGAGGCATTTCATGTTGACTGTCTGGTTTCTACATTCAAACGTGGAGAGGGCTCTGTGATGGTGCAGGGAGTGTATCTTGGTGCGGCTTAGGACCACTCATAGTTCTGAGGGGGACAGTCACAGACGAGCATTAGGCGCAATATTCTCGCAGATCATTTGCACCCTATGCTTCAAACTCTGTATCCTGAAGAACGTCCTCTATTCCAAGATGACAACGCTCCTGTATACACGGTTCACTGTGTTCAAACATGGTTAGATGAGCATAATGGTTGGTTGTTTTCAGATTATCTGGCGCCATCAGCAACACGAGGGTTATAATGCACCGAAACATTCGTCATATGACAAGCCAACATATATTTACAAACACCCATGCCTTACACTGGACTCGAATACGCATCCTCGCGATCTAGAAGCTAGCGCGCTAACCACTATACCGTTTGGTCGACAATAAGCATAATGAAGTGGAACATCCCAAGCAACGCAACCATATTGTTTCAATGTGGTGTCAACGTTAAATACCAACATGCACAATGTTGTTTCAACGTGGAACTGCAACGTTGTTTTCAAGTGGAAGTGTTCACTTAAAGGAGCGTGGATGCAATGTTGTGTGCCAACGTTGTTTCAACGTAGATATATCACGTGGTTTCAATGTTGAATGTCAATATTGTTTCAACGTGGATTTGTCACATTGTTTCCACGTGAGAGTGTTCATTTTTGCCCATGTGGTTTCCACGTTGAATGTCAATGTTGTTTCAACATGGATGCATCCCATTGTTACCACCATGATAGTGTTCACTTTTACCAATGTTGTTTAAACATGAATCTTCCACATGAGTGTTCAATATTGAATCTTGCCAATGTTGTTTCAAGACACACATCCCATAATGCTGTTTTTACAGCACTATAGTTCTTGAGCCCAAGAACTAGTGCTGTAGAAACAGTTTTTCTGGAAAGTATGTCTTGAAACAACATTGGCAAGAATCAGATTGAACACTCATGTGGAAGATTCATATTTAAACAACATTGCTAAAAGTGAACACTATCATGTGGTAACAATGTGGAACACCCATGTTAAAACAGTATTGCTCATATTTTTCATATTCACATTGCTCATATTTTTTGGAAGGGGTTATGAAATTAAAATTCAAAATACCATTTAAAGTTGCAATTTTAAGCAAAACAAATTATTGATTTTTGTATTTTAATAGATAACAGAAAAAATTTGGAAGCGAATGTATCCTGCCTACTTTCCTAAGCGCTTGTTTTGACACATTTTTTTCACATGAATGTGTTTAGTTTTATTAGCACTGTAAAGTTTAAGAGTATATGCATTATAGAAACTCTCATTTAATGAAAAGAAAAAGTTAAAACTAGAATATTTTCCAAGTATTGGCTTTATGAGTTTCCAACTACTGTTACACAATGTATCATCTTTTAGTAGGTAGAATATCATTTTGTGAAAAATTAAACTTTCCTTTTATATGCAGAGGATTATTCTGTACAAAAATTTAATTTTGCTCCAATGAACCACAATTAAAATTAATTATAATATTTGCTTCTTAATTATCTCTGAACTAATCAAATTTGAATAAAAATTATACATATATATTTTTAAACTGTAAAAATAAATCATAATGTTCAAAATAATTTTATTTCAAAAATAGCATGCATAACATTAAAACAAATGTTAATAAAACAAATATTAATAATTACATGTAACAGTAACAGACATAGTCCTAACACAATTACATAG
Source organism: Linyphia triangularis (assembly GCA_963978545.1). Taxonomy (NCBI): domain Eukaryota; kingdom Metazoa; phylum Arthropoda; class Arachnida; order Araneae; family Linyphiidae; genus Linyphia; species Linyphia triangularis. The sequence goes on from OZ021722.1 coordinate 108,724,532, forward strand.
GTACAAATACCTTTCAAATTGTTTCTAAGTTCACACTTTAAACCAGCAAATAGAAAATTATAAGATGATTAAATATATATGTGCTAATTTTTAATGACATATCCCATTCAGAGCAACAGTAGGATCTTAACTTCAAGACCCCATTTAATGACAGTAAAATAAGAAAGGAGATACAAAACAATTATTTAAGTTTGTGAACCATATGTTATAATCCATGTTTACAATCCACAATATCATTCCCAAAAATATTCCACATCTCTGTCACAATCAGCAGCCTTAATGTCACTCCACGAGCTTCTTTCGCCTCCTCATTGGTTGTTTTCATAATCTCTAAAATAAAATTACCTTTATTTAATACAATAAAGCATTCAAACATATATTTATATAGATATAACTGTTTTCCAATTTTTAAAAGTAGACACCATGCCAAAAATAATAATAAAGAAATACGACGTGTAAAAATGCTCAAATCCAACTCTGCTACTTAAATCGCCAACCAAATTCAAAGATTGAATATATTAATCAAGATAATATCCCTTTTTTATGACTTAAAAAAATCCCTCTCTCGCGTTGAAAGCGATCCCCTTGTTTTGGATGGTTTTAAGTCAATGCCAGTATGCAGAAGCACCCTTCATATTATGGTTTGCACATTGGACTGACCAAAGATCACACGACCATTTAAGGCAATAACAGACTTATTTCAGAATATCATGCAATGACGATACACAATATAGTTTAATCAAAAGTAGATTATGTAAAAAAAATTCGAAGGCAGATGCAGAATACCAATGTTGCCTACTCCCACCCAGTATTTGAAAACTAAAATGAAGAGTAGAAAAATTTAAAGGAAAAACATATAATATAGGTTTTTAATTAATGTTATATTTCAATAGGAAACCAATTATAATTTTTGAAAATTCTAGATTGAAACAACTTAGTTGCCTTTTACTCTTAGGTATACTTTTAGAAAAATTTACTGTATCATACAAATTTAGCTTTAAATTCAAAAACCCTTTTTACTACTTTGAGGATAAATTAAATGAGCTGCTGCAACCAAATTGAAGCCATGCTTTCTATTGGTTTCCAGTTCAAAGTTAGGAGCCCTTTTTTCATTACATAGTTGCCTGGAGGTTAAAATAGTCAATTAGGATATTTTGGTACTTGCGTATTAACGCCACCGCAGCTACAGATTTGGCGGTTTTTAATTACTTACAAGGAATTAGAGTTTTATACTTACAAAGAATCCAAAAGATAACTGCATGCGAACAACAAGATTGCTTTTTATTGGCGGCACTGAAAAACCGTCAAATCTGTAGCTACAGTGGCGTTAACACGTAAGTACCGATATTTTTCTTACCAAAAAAAGTTTTCTGGAGGCTAAAATAGTCACTTTAGTAAACGCCACTAGCAGCCTTGTTATAATACTGCCATAATTCAGACATGTTCACAACAGCAAAACTAATTTAAAAAGAATAAAAAAATTATACTTAATATATAAATTATAGAGGATTATCAAAAGAACTATCAGTGTCATTTAACATGATGGCCACAAAATTCAGGTAAAAAGTTCCCTGACAGATTTCTACAAAATTCCTTTCCTGCAAACTTTTTCCGAATTCCCCCAATTTTTTCAGATATGTTGACACACTTATCGAATAGAACATGTATGCTAAAGAGATAATATGCCAATTTTTTAAAAATAGGTTTGGTGGTAGTTAAAAGTTAAAATTATTCCATAACATTAAAACTTCTAATGATTATCACAGCAAATCTTCAGGAAAATGGTACCAAATTAGGGATAATGGATAAACATACCCTAAACAGTAACAGTAAATTTTCCTGAATATTAAAAAAATTCCCTGATTTTTTCCACAATCGAAAAGTTTCTTGATTTCCAGGTTCTGTAGCCACACTGTTTAAGTACAACAGCTCTAACAAAGGTGAAATAAGCAAGTCCACAGAACACTGAAAAAAAAAAGAATGTTCAATTCTAATACAATAAGTAAATTTATTCTAAAAAGTATTCCCAAATATAACTTTGGTACAGTCAAACCCTGTTAATGTGAAATCCGTTAACCTGAACTCCCGTTTAACGCAAAGAAAAAAGCAGTTCCCCGTATTTAAAACTTGACGTTAATTTATTCAGTTAGCACAAACAATTTCAACGGCCCCAGCGACTTCGTGTTAATGAGATTTGGCCGCAGAGTTGGACCCCTCCCTGCCCCAAAAAATGTTTTTTTTGTGTTGTTTAAAAAAAAAAACAGGTTTTTTTTTCCCGTTTTTTTTTTTTTTTTTAAAATCCTTTTCTAATTAAAATGTATACATATTTATAAATAAAATTTTACATTAACTAGAATAATAAATTTTCAAATAACAAATAATATATCTTCTGAAAATAATTTACACTAAGTAAATAAACATTTGCTACTTATGTGAACAATTAAATCATTAAATTTTAATATTATATTTAGAGATATATAGTTTCCATTGGATTTAAAAAAACATAATACAATAGTAATTGTTTTCTACTTCTACATGGAATATTGCTCTTAGATTCATCAGTAATGGTGATAAGTTATACATAATTATATTTTTAAGGTTTAGAAATAAGTATTTAAGCACAAAACCTCTATTTCACAAACAAATTTAAAATGCAGCATATAATTTAATTTTAATTAATAATTTTGAATATTATTATAAAACAGTAATAAAACACTTAGATTAATATAAAAAGTTATTTTTGATACTTATAAAAAGTTCTATAGACTTTCATTATAAGATTTATTTAAAAAAGTTATTTACAACAAATAATTTAAAAAATCTAATTATAAATAAACAAAAAAAAAATGCAATTTTAAATTAGTCTTTAAAAAGAGAAAAAAAACTATTTGGTTTAAACCATGCCAACCCTGTTCGACTGTATAACAAAAAGGGAGATTTAAAAAAAAATTAACAATTTTTTTTTTGCAAAAGAATTCCACTTTCTAATTTTAGTTTTTTAGAAAGTTCTTTTTGTAAATTTTTAAATAGCGAAATATGCTATACTGTACTGCATCTTTTCAATTTACCACAGTACCTGAAAAGGATAGGATTCAGTTGTTAGGGGCCAGCGATCAGATTCCAGGCACTACCTGTTCCACAGGGTTGTACATGGAAGCAGTAAGCTGAAAATATGTTAACTATTATAAAATGTATCATCCTTATGTACATGTATATATTTACACTGATGACGTCTTTTTTAAACCTTACTTTGAAATATCGATTTGATTACCAGGTGGGATAGAGAGAAATTCTCAATTTGTTATCCATCACTGCTTGAAAAAGAAAATTAACGAAAGAAATTCATTTTTTGCACACAAAACATCAGTTCATTTTGCAGCTATATTTTTAAATAAACATTTAATTTTACATTAATTAAAACAACACATTACACAGTGGCCACAAAATTCAGGAAAAAAGTTTTCTGATAATACCCTGATAGATTTTTAAAAAATTTCCTGATAGATTTTTAAAAATTCCCTGATTTTACAGCAAATTTTCTTCAAATTTCCAGATGTGTGATCGAATTGAACATGTTAAAGAGATTACGGGTGTGGAAAATCACATAACTTTCAATTATATTATATAACATTAAGAAATGTTCTATACTACATCTGTATTCCACCTGAAATAAATTACTGGCTCTGTTGTCCCGATCTCTATTACGGTGGAGATTTTTTTTAACTGAATCAGTTCATTTAATTACCGCAAAAATTCTTTCAACAAGTATAGAAATAATATTTATACAGCATGTTTAATTCTCAGTGATCAATCGTTTTAGAAAAACATACTTTTACAAGACAGCCCATTCAGTTTTATAGCTCATACAAAACAAGTGAAATATAACCTTAGGTTTATTTATGTCACACGTGTGTCCCAAAAATCAACAAACCTCACTGATAAGAACATCATTCATTATTTAATTTCATTTATAAATAGAAAAACATCTAATTTAGAAAACCGCTAAATAATAGAGTACAAATTAATAATGTAATGAAGAAAACTTACCAGAAAAGGCATTAATCCATTTGTCAACAGACAACGTCAAGTTTCAAATCAAGTTCAAAAGTGACGCTAGCTACGTCATCACTGAAAGGTAAAAGCGTATTGCGCATGCGTCGGATGATGGAAATCGTGGATCAGTGGTGAATTGTTGAAGTATAGTTGAATTATCACGTTGATGCAATATTATAAAACCACGTTCAGTAAACGGATTTTTTTTTTTGCTTTCATAAATTGCTTTTACCAAAGTTTTCAATTAATTTGATTCTTGGACAGGATTGGGGTTTTCCAAAAAACCAAAGAAGACACTTGTTTCATGTCTGGTTGAAATATCACATTGAAACAACATTGTGATATCACATTAGAAAAGTGAAGAAAACGAAATTCTGACTTTATTCGTACTACATAATTAAAACCCCTAAAAACTATACGAGATAAATTGATTTATGCTAATATCTGTTATAAAATATCAGCTTCCTTAAAAATGCATTGGAATTGCACATTGATACAATGTGGTTACAATGTGCCTTTCTCACTTTCAACGTATCCACCAAAAAACCACATAGAAACAACATGAGTGTGTTGCTTGGGATCTCACGTGGTGTCCTCAGTCCTCTGATCTTAATTATTGAGCCATTGTCCCATTCGAAGCAAAACAGTGAGCGAATCATCATTTATATTATTTCAGACCACCGGACATATGTTCAACTGGTGAACACCGGCAGAGGCATTTCTTGTTGACTGTCTGGTTCCTACCGTGAAGCGTGGAGGGGGCTCTGTGATGGTGAGAAGAGCGATATCTTGGTGCGGCTTAGGACCACTCGTAGTCCTGAGGGGGACGGAGAGAAAATGTACTTTTAGAGAACTAAGTCAGTGCTCGGTTTCCTCTTCCACGCACATTTCCTGAACTCGAGACCACTCTGTAGGAAGGATAGCTGCGAATTCCCTTAAATCTTTATTTATCAATACCACGACCTTTATTTCCCATGACCTTTATTTATCAATACCACGTTGGTAACAAGCTGAAATTTGGGCCAATGATGCCCCAACTCCTTACTGATAAAAATGTTGCATACTCTTTCACAGGTGTTCCTATTATTTTGGCCTATACCTGTATATACAGAAGAGAAACTCACCACACACCTCAAAGCCCCTAAAATCAAGAAATAATAGAAGGGTGGAGGGGGTGCTTATCCATTAGACTATATATCGACCATTAGCGATCTTATATCGGCTACGAAATTATCTCCAATTGTTGAAACTTTCTTGAAACCAAATAATTTAAATCAAAGAAATAAAGTTGTCGGCTATTCCTGTAGTTCGCGTATTGACCACCTATCTACAGTTGGCTTCGTCAACGATAGACTATAATAAGTACCCAAAGAAGATGTATACACTTAACTTAACCCTTTCATCCCCAGGAAGTTTTCTTGCAAGTTTAAAAATTATGAACACTAAACATAAAAAGTGTCCTTATACTTATTGTTGTGGGAGTTTATAAAACTAAAAACATACTCGCAAATTTATTAATAAAGCAAATTGCCATCCAAGTATCAAACCTGAATGGTCATCTTAACATAACTTTTCAATCAACAACATATCGTTTGACTAGTTTCAGGCTGTGCAAAATCTGCTTTAATATTCGCGCTGTTTTTTCTTCCTGAAAATTTTATCTTTTGGGATCATTAATAACTTAAAACTACATTACTGAGTACATTTCAGAATATGTGAAATGTATTTAGCTGGTCTTTTTAAGGAATTAGGTATGAGAAAATAGTATTTCGCGTTCAATAAAGCAACTTAATACTTTAATATCATCAGTGATTTACCAACCAATTATTTGTGCTAAAATAGTGTGAAATAGTCTTGAAAAAATCCAGAAAAATTGTTTAATTTACTATAAATTGTTGAGTTCTTAAAAGACCAAAAGTGAATAAAAATCGAATGTGATCCATATGGATCATATAAGTACATTGGAGGGGGAAAAATTAAGACATGATGCTTATATACTTTGATGGGGGACTCTCTTGTCATGAATTACCAACCAACACTTTTATAGCCCTCGTGTTGCTGACGGCGCCAGATAATCTGAAAACAACCAACCAACCAACACTTGCGATCAATCACAATGTCTTAAAAAAACTGTTTAACAACCCCACCCTAAGGCATGCGGTTAAACAATTAACCATTGATTAAACTAGGGGTGTGGAGCGTCGCACAATTTTCAATTACACTATATAAAGCTAGGCGTCCACTATCGCTGAGCAGAGCGGAATGGATTAGATTAGAGCCAATTACAAGGTTATCAACGTCCATTGTAGCACGAGACTCGTGCTACAGTAGACGTTAAATAGCCTTGTAATTGGCTCTAGTCCACTCTGCTCTGCTCAACGATAGTGGACGCCAAGCTTTGCTGATGTTGATTTGTGTCAATTACCGTTTTTATATTTCAACCATACGTTTAGAAAAGTGAACAGTTTGCGATATTTTTTGTGATAATTGAAATATGTCTTTTTTTATTTAAAAAAAAAAAAAAAAAAAAACTTTGCCAAATGGGAATATTGGGCGTATAATTGGGAATATATATTGGCGATATATTTTTCGATAATTCTTATATTATCTTTTCTTATAAGTGAAACTGAGAAGAGGGGAAAAAAAACAATCATTGATAAGCTGTGTTCAAATAAACGCTCAAGGACCTACCAAAACGCCATTAAAGGGGAAGTGTTGAAGTTGTATTTCAAAGAAAAATAATAGTATAATTGTTTTTTGCTATGTGGCAACACTTCTAAATATCTTTTAATTCAAAATTTATAAAAGCTCAGCTGAGCGGATTTGTTTTTTGCTTGAAATAAAGTTCATGGAAAACCTACTTCCCAATTTAGCAAGCTTTTATATTTAATACACTTTATTCTTAAAAATTAACAGTTATGAATTCAAAACTTGTGATAAATCACAATGTTTAAAAAATTGTTCCCAGCAGTGACTCTGTATAATAAGGGCCTAAAATTTTATAGTCCGAAAAGCGATCTGTAAGTTCAGATATCCCTTTTTAACATCGTCATTCTGAATTTTTTATAGAATGCGTAGAAATGCTAGTAGATTTTCAATATATTGCAGTAGCGACTCGTGCACTATACAGCCAGTACAGCCGGGCTGCCATCTAAATTTATTCGTCCAAAACTAAAATTATTTATTTTACAATTTTCTAAAATGAAGATCCATTTCTACGGTAAGTGAAAAAAAAAAATCCGATAAACAGCAATCTTTCTTGCCTGAATAATTCACGAGAAAAACCCAGCTTCCAATCAAAGTGATCTTCCTCCGAACACAGCAGCCGCGTTTCGGGCAGCCATGTTTCGGGCAGCCGTGTTGCCATGGTAACTAATGTAAAGCAATAGAAGCCTTTCCTCTACGAAATGTAATAGCGGTGTGGCGACCTCAAATATCAGATAATGCTTCTGTGCACTGGAGTACTCTTTTGCACAGAGGTAACGCATCTGTCTCCAGACATCATGGTCCTCGGATCAAACCCCGTCGCCCGCACAACGAAAGCTTCAATACACTTCACTGGTGACCCGGACTAAAACGAATCATGCTGCCATCTATCGGTGCTTCTGAAAGGAGAAACTACATCGCAACAAGCGATCACATACGCAACTCGCGTGCAACACCGAAAACAAGCGGATACAACGATGCACAACTAGCATCACAAAAACTTCCAACTCCAATCAAACGTTGATCAGAACAACAGCATCGCTCCTTCGTCACTGGGAGGAGGCTGTGTGGCGACCTCAAATATCAGATAATGCTTCTGTGCACTGGAGTACTCTTTTGCACAGAGGTAACGCATCTGTCTCCAGACATCATTGTCCTTGGATCTAACCCCGTCGCCCGCACAACGAAAGCTTCAATACACTTCAGCGGTGCTGCCGATCAAGTATTATTTCTATCCTCGGCTGCCCTTGAGAAATTGATAAGCTGATTGGCTTAGCATATGAGAATCTGCGTGGGTGGGATGCCATTTCATGACGACATCATTGGTACTGATTCGCAAGTTGAAAAGAAAGGAGGATTGATTTTGTTTTCAAAAAATAAGTAAGTGTTTTCTTTCTCATCTTATTCATTTTATAAAAATTGAAAGGAAATTTTGATTTGAGATTGAGTATTAAAGATTATTAAGATTAAAGACTTAGCGTTCATGAATGATTGTTAAAAGTGTGTGGTGTGGGGATGGGGGGGGGGGACGCATGTTTCCATTTCCATATTTGGCAATCTTTCGATTGCCAAATATGTCATAACTTGCCAAAAAATGAGTATTCTTTTGTAAGTGATTTAAAAATGAATTCAAATTTTTCAATTTTATTAGCCAATCATGTTTTTTTTTCGTCATGCTCTGATCAATTGTCTGTGACGTATCTTGTATACCTTCATAATTGTAGTTTCTTTCCCTCAGTACAATAAACTGCACTGCAACTATAACTGGCCAAGAGGTACAATTACAATATGTAAACAAATACATACATTTGAACTTTCATAATGATCTCACATAGAAAAATTCTCTTACAAATATATATATTAAACAAAATACGTAACCCACAACTTTTTAGGCAGCAATCTTCAACTAACTATAAAAGTAGCTTACTTTTACCACAAACAAAATTTCCTCATAAAGTTAGTGCCGCAAATCGTCGTGAGCGAGACCACAAGATCGAGATTGTATGTTTATTTTTTGAAATACATTTTTTTATACAGATTTTTTAAAGATCATATTATCATGTTAAATATATTACGCTTATTTTGCCTCACCGACTTCTACTAACTCTTCACCTAGCTACGCTTTAATATTGCAACCGATAAAAGTAGAAATCCGAATGTATTTATTAAATTTAATTTTTTTTTTTTTTTTTTTTTTTGGAACAGGTGCCTAGTATAGTACATTTGGAGATCAAAAAGATCGACAAAACAAAAAACGCGATAATTTATGTAAAATTATAATTGAGATAAAAATAAAATTAAGTTAAAATAATATTAAAATGAAACCCATGATTAAAAACCGCATTTATCTGGAAAGAAAACTCAAATAAATTTGTGCTAAAGAAATGTCCTATACTACATCTGTACCATTTTTTTTCCCCCTTTATTGATCAAAATTAACATTTATAGCCTAACTAGCTTCTGTTAAGCAAAATGGTCACCTAGCACGCAAGTTTTTGGATTAATCTTCGTCTGACACTTCACAGTATCTACTTGAATTGGGATGACAAATTTTACAGATAGTCATACAAGTCTGCCATGTAGGAGTGTTTTTTTAACAGAAGCAGTATGGAATCCCATTGGCAACTTTTCCCAGTTTGAACTGGTCGGATCGGCGCTTTTTTACAATTCTGGCTAAACGATGTCCCATGGGTTTCAATCTGGCAACCCTTACAGTTTGACGGTTATAATTTGTTTTGGCGCTTTGCACTTGTAGGATTTATTGGTGTTTACGTATTAACACCACTGCAGCTACAGATTTGGTGGTTTTTAAGTTCCACCAATCTACACCTAAAATTTGTGCGACAAATCATAAAATAAAACCAAAAGATAACTGCGTGCGCATGCGAACAACAAAATTGCTCTTTATTGGCGGCACTTAAAAACCGCCAAATCTGTAGCTGTGATGGCGTTAATACGTAAGTACCGATTTATTTCTATTCCATTGGCGACTTTTGCTTGGCGCTTTCTTGTAGTCGCCAAGCTATTAAAAAGTCGCCAATGGAGTCCTATACTGCTTCTATTCTGTTTTTGTTTTTTTTATTATTTCCTACCTCTCATAATCATCTCTGGGGAATTTGATTATGAATGGTAGGAATAATATGCAAATCTGGGGAAGTTTCTCCCTGAAAAGCCTTCCCCATCACACATGTTCAACTAGTTCAAATCTTTCTGCACAGTATTATGCTAGAATGTCTTCAATGCAACTAGTCCAAGTGAACAGAAAAAGCAACAATTGAGAAAGATAATCCTGGTTTTGATTTTAGGACAGCCTGATAGAAGTTTTCTAAGTTTTTTTTTTACCATATGAAATGCAAAGCATTTTTTTTTTAGAAACCTTCCCAAACAGTAATTTTCTTTTTAAATTAAGATGTTTAGTACACACAGTTATCATAGCTATACTACGTTTAAAGTAGTTGGTTGATTTCAAATAAGATTTTTTAATAGAATGTTTTCTTTTTTTAATCCTTTATATTGCTTCGATTTAGTGTGTCAATGCGGAGCTAATCTGCGGAGGCCTTTATAACCCCCTTGACGTCATCCATTCGTGCTGAAACTTGGCAGATCGATTCGATGTTGATGACAATGCATTCTATCAAATTTTGGGGCTGGAACTGTCACTAAAAGGTCGCTTTTACAGAATACTAATAAACCAACTTGCATCGCGCTAAAATAATATTGAACCGACCATTGAAGAAACTCTTTCCTGTTACTAATTTTTTTTTAATAAATAAATAATAAAATTACTTTAATCAGAATAAATAAATGATATTTGGATGCAAGAGCATAAATTCCCGTTCATTTTTAATTGATAAATTTGGAAACGTAGTTTGCCACACATTTTGCTGATAGAAATGTTTTTTATATTTAAATTTAGATGCAAACTCCCAAGCACACGCTGTTTACAAAATCAGCGCTACGTTAATGAATATAAAAATTGGCTATGCATATAAAGGATTTATAATAAAATCTTTGTTTTTATGTGTTATATTATTTTTTTTGGAAATGGTGCTTTTTAAAGTGAGGTTTAAACAGTTTTAACTAGGGGTGTGGAACATCGCACAACTTTCAATTATACTATATTGCTGATGCAGATTTGTGTAATTTATCAATTTTATATTTTCGTCAGTCGCTTAGAAAAAATTGCCAGTTTGGCAATATTTTGTGTAATGATATTTTTTGAAAGTAAAAACAGTGCTATAATTGTCATATGGCTCTTGTAGTATAATTCTTCCAATTAACCCATAATCATCTGGTATATTCCCTTGAAACTTTATTTCTATTGATTAATATTTTTCTGTCATTGTTGTTTAACTTCACTTATTTTTTCTCATTTCAATCATTCTTCCTTTTTTAGGATGGAAAATTTGAAGAGCTATATAAATGGCAACGAACTCAAAACGATAGACCAGAGTTTATTTTGCATGATGGTCCACCATATGCAAATGGAGATGTTCATATTGGTCATGCTGTGAATAAAGTGAGTTCAATTAGTAGTTGTCTTTATCGTTTGGATAACTTAGTTCCTAGTTTATTGTATTTTAGCAATGTTTCCGAACATCATTAATTTTATCGAAATATAGCCTGAGCTATTTTTATCTGAGGGGGGGGGGGGATGATGGCACAGCTCTTGTTTAGCTGTTTATTTTAATTTTGCCTGGTTTCATTTGAAATGCTACAAGATTCTATTAGAAAAAATATGAAAAACATCTGGCAAATCATTTCACATTTTAAAAATTGCAATAAATCAACAAATTTGATGTTTTTTCATTCAAAAGTATAAAACAATAATAAACTTCACAATGGCACCAAATCACTGTTTCTTTATAATTTAATCCACCTCAATTAAGTTTCATAAATAATTTTTTGCTTTATTTGATTTTATATTTTCTATAATTTTTTATTTTTAAAAATTACTATTTCTTTTTTTTTTACAATGATTCTAATTTTTTATCATTTACATTTGGCTTATTGTAAAAAGAACTAGTGATACGGAATTGACAGGGTAATTCAAATTCATATGGGAAACGATAATTAACAATGACAATGCATCCTTTGAATTTATCATTTATTTACAATTACTGCCTAGCCGATATCTTTTAATTTAAAAAAACTCAATTATCTAAAATAAAAATATGATTTCTTGATTTCAAATAAGATTAGAGTTGAATGATAATGTTTAAATTATTTCTTTTGCCAATTTGATTTAGATATTGAAAGATATAACTATTAGACATCAGCTACTGAGTGGTAAAAAAGTTCATTTTGTGCCTGGGTGGGACTGCCATGGTTTGCCCATAGAACTGAAAGTGTTGAAAGAAAATCATGCTTCTGCATATGATGCTTCAAAAATAGATATCCGTAAAAGAGGTAATCTCTGCTTCGTTATAATTTTCTGTCTTTTCATTTATAAGTAATCTTATATCAGGATTCCTACTGTCATTAAAAGTGCTTAATATTTTTTAACTGATTTTCCAGGTCTTAAAAGTACTTGAAATATCGTAAAGGTCCTTAAAAGTACTTGAAACTTCTTAAAGATCCTTAAAAGTACTTGAAACTTCTTAAAGATCCTTAAAAGTACTTGAAAATGCTTAGAGATCCTGAAAAGTTCATAACTTTTGTCACTTATCCACACTGTAAAAAATTTTTTTCGTATGTTTGTATTAAGCATGAATCAACTTGTACATTGTTTGGTTTGTATTTGCGGATTGGTGAAGTAGTCTGTCTTTTCATTTATAAATAATCTTATATCAGGATTCCCACTGTCATTAAAAGTGCTGAATATTTTTTAACTGATTTTCCAGATCTTAAAAGTACTTGAAATATCTTAAAGGTCCTTAAAAGTACTTGAAACTTCTTAAATATCCTTAAAAGTACTTGAAAATGCTTAGAGATCCTGAAAAGTTCATAACTTTTGTCACTTATCCACACTGTAACAATTTTTTTTTTTTGTATGTTTGTATTAAGCATGCATCAACTTGTACATTGTTTGGTTCGTATTTGCGGATTGGTGAAGTAGAAATAAAATGCTTTAGTTACATGCTCTGTGCGACGAACATATGAGATTAGTGTTTATGTTTTGCGAGCCAAAAAATCAAAAACCATCATCAAAGTCTGTTTCTAATGCAAATTGTGCATGAAAGATTTTGATATTAACTGTCGGGGCAAAGCAGGAAAAGCGCTATGTAAAGTTGCACATTAAAGACCTGATGCATGAAAACAAATTTTTAAAGGTCCTTAAAAAATATTATTTAGCTCTTTAACCCACTGACGGTTCAGGTGTTAGGTGAAGCGTATATACAGAGCTTCCTACAAGATGCGGTTCGGGATGAGTAAACACAAGGCAATTGACGACATGATAACATTTAATATTTACAACTTTCTATATGCAAAATATAGTTATAAGCATAATTAACCTTTGTTGTAAAATACAGCACTAATGAGGAAAAGATATATACGTTTATTGTCTTTTCGCTATGCATAAATTCATAGAACACGCCAAGAAAGAAAATAAAGTCAAAATAAAGTTACATTGTCCTGGCAACGCGTAGCTTTTATCCAGGAGCAAGAAATAAACGTTCATGCGCGTTATTTTATTAACCTCGTGCACCACAAAGGGAAGGGGCAATTCTCCAGTTGTTTTCCCTGCACTAATTTTAAAATTATAATTATAATTCAAATATATAATTTTTTTAAATTTTTTTTTATTCATTTGCTTTAGATAGGTTATAAACTACTATCCTACTAAAAATATTTTATTTTAAATGTTGTATATTTAAAAATGTTGTGTATTGCTGGAAAAACTGAAGATCAAATGACACAATATGAGTGAATGGCCACCAGTGGGTTAAAAGTCATTGATTTTCAATCTATGATTTCTGTGAGAACCCTTTATATGCTCACAATACTACTGCAAATTTAGATAGTTATGCAAAGAAGTGTAATAAGATTGGAAACTTTCTTTAACTAATGACACTTTTTTTTCTGTGTACCGAAAAAATGAAGCTTTATAAAATTTAATAATTCTTAGCTTAAATAATAAAATTAACTACTTTTACTGTGATTTCTCTACTTGGATCTTTTACTTATTTTGGGGGGGAATGATGCATTTTGAAGTGGGACTTAAAATTTTCCTTTCTAACTTAATATAGAAATTTTTTTTCACGATACAAATAATATTGTATTCTAACTTTATAATGTGACATTTTTTTCCCAATGATTTAAGAAAATATATTAAACTTTCAAAAAACCATGTTTTGATTGTATAATCCCCAGATATAGAAAATTTGATACTTTTCCGTTAAAACTGAGCGTTGGCAATATATAAAATATAAATAAAACTTCCAAGTACTTTACGGATTCTGTGCCAAGGTTTTTTTTGCCAATAAATGGCATACAGCCGCCATTTTTAATAACAAGGAAACTGCCTATTGTTTCCATTATTTGGCGCTGTTTTATGTAAATAATTCTTGGCGCAGAATCCGTACCATACTCAAAAGTACATACAAATAGACCCCTTTAACGGAAAAGTACTGAAAACTCATTATCAAATGAACACATAAATTATTTTAAAGTTTGAAATACAACATTTTGTTTATTTTTGACAGCTTTTGCATTTTCTCAAACAACTAAAGGAAAGCAAATGACTTCCTTTAAAGACTGGGGAATTTTAGCCGATTGGAACAATAATTATTTTACCTGTGATCCTGATTATATTATTAAGCAATTAACAGTTTTTCAGCAGCTTTATGAGAAAGTGAGTATCACCCGTCCTATATCCATGATCATGTTTTGCTATAGTTTAATTTTTCGTGTGCTTTATAGGTATAAGTTTTACTACAGTCAAACCCTGTTAATGCAAAGTTGCTTAAAATGAAATCCCATTTAACGCAAAGTAAAAGTAGTTCTCTGTACTTAAAATTTAGCATTAATTTATTTGTTTAACACAAAATTCCGTTAACGTGAACAATTACGATGGCTCCATCGACTTCGCGTTAACAGGATTTTTGACTGTATAAGTTTTTGTATATTTAGAAGATTGCTTAATTATTTGTTGAGTATTTTTTTAACCAAAATTGCCTATTTTAAATGGTAAAATATTTAGTCTAAATATTAATCTTAATGGCATGTCAGAGTGGCCACAGAACCTGGAAATCGGGGAAATGTGAGGGAGTTTTCTGATTCTGGAAAAAATCGGGTAAATGTCGGGGAATTTTTAAAAATTTCACAAAAATCAGGGAAATTTTCTTTGTTCTGAAGGTATGTTTGTCCATTCATCCCTGTTTTGGTGCCCAGAGAATTGTGGCGGTAATTATTGAAAGTTTAATGTTACCGAATAATTTAAACTTTTCATTACCGCCAAAACTATTTTTAAAAAATTGAGATGTTATCTCTTTAGAGTACATGTTCTATTTGATCCGGGTGTCTACACATCTGGAAAAGTTGGGGAAATTTGAAAAAAGTTTCTTGGAAATCTATCGGGGAAGTTTTTTTCCTGAATTTTGTGGCCACCCTGCATATTTAATTTGTGCATTTTATGATATTTAATTTCCAAAACTCAAATACTTATGGCTTTTTCAATTAATTTATGCTTCTTATAATTTAGGGAATTATATTCCGGGACCACAAACCTGTATTTTGGTCACCACACAACAGGTGATTTATCATCGATTCAATATTATTTCATACTTCAGAGATAGCATTTTTTATTTAAAGTGGATATAAGCATTGTGATAAAATACTATGTCTTTGTTTTATTTTCATTATTTTTTCAATCCCATTCTGTGAGCCAATAGCTAACTAGTATTATTATATTGCAATATTTGTATTGCAGAACTTCCTTAGCTGAAGCCGAACTGGAATATAACTTGAATCATGTGAGGTGAGTTGCCTTTTCTTTTTTCCCCCTTAAAGTATAGAATTAATTACTTTAAATACAGTCTTTATATGTTGCTCTTATTTATATTATTTTAAATTAAAGAAATAGTTTTCTCAGAAAAATTATGTGGATAAGCTATGAAATCCTTAATCCTATTCTCATATTTCAGCCCTTCTGTCTATGTCAAGTTAGCTGTGGTAAAGTATCCAGATACTTTAAGAGCAAAATTAGGTAATAATCTGTTTTGTAAGTTTGTATTTCAAGCTATTTTTGTGAACCTTTTATGATTTGTTTATTCAAACAAATACAAATAGCAACTGTAGTTTACATTTTGTCAACCATACTTTTTATAATCAGCTAATATATCCTTTAGTGTGCATTTTTTATTTCAAACTTCTTTTTTAACGACATGCAAACATATTTCCACTTAATCCTTTATCCTGAACATTTTAATTGGCTTCCCAATTTAAATTCATACATTCCACATGTATTCTCAAATTTTGTTAAGATTATGTATGTAAATTTCTAAATGTAACTTTTCACAAATGTTTAGTTTTATAGAATGGCAACAATTCATTATTTTTATTTCAAGTTTTTCTTATTTTCCTTGTTGTTTGTTGGCAACATATTCTTGCTTGATATTAAAGTTGCATGATTCAATTTCAATTTATCTTTCTCCAGATCGCCCTTTTTTGCAGTAGTGAACAATCTACTGAAAATACCATTTCAATGTGCCATTGGTTAGAATAATGCTAGAGAGAAACTCAGAAATTCTCTGGGTCCAGTTCCAATTTCAATCTCTCAGAAGATGCTTTAAATAAAACTAGAGCTCTCATAAAATTCATTAGTTGTATAATGAAAGATTTATGATCCTCTTTGTTCTCTAATATAGAAGTTGTTTCAACTCCGGAATAATGAAATAAAGCAGCCAGTAGGCAAGCAAAAATCTCACACCACCCATTCAATCTTTCAATTTAAATTTCATTTTATATCAAGCTGCCTTAAAATTTACTTCTAGACATAATCCCATTTTCATTGTGCAATAATTTATTTTACAATTTTTGTCTATTTTCCTACATTTATTAATCTATATTTTTAAAATAATTGATTCCCTAAATGTGATTTTCTATAGTTTCACTTCTTGTCCAATTTAATTCTGCAGATAAGTTTTCGAAATTGATGATTGTTGTATGGACAACTACACCTTGGTCTCTTCCTGCTAATCAGGCTGTTTGTTATGCACCAGACAAAAGGTAATACAGGATTTATTAAGCTTAAGTTATATAAAATAATTTTTTGTTTGACTTCCAATGCCAGTGCAAATTCTGCACCATGATCAAGAGTTATTTATATAAATCCAGTACCAAGTTACGCCGACCATCAGTGGCGTAACCAGAAAATTTCTGTGGGAGGGGTTTTCAACCATTACCTAAATTTGTTCTTGTATTTCTCTGTATCAAAAACAATTTCCATGCAAAAATCTCTTATCCTATTTGTTGCATGTCATCAATACTTTAATGGGTTTTTTATCTGTCACCTAAATTATGACAAAATATTAAAATAGTTTTGTCCAGTTTTGGAGTTATACTAAACAAACCAACATGGGACAGCATTTTATCTAAATCTCGTATTATCCATATTTTCTAGATTATAAATTAATATGAAATTTTTCTCGTTTATTTGAATTTAATTACAGAAAGAGTAATATTTTAGAACAAACACCAATATTTACGAACACCAATATCAGACTGATTTTATTACACATTTATGGTTTTTGAAATACAAGGGCATGTAGCATTGATACCTTATATCAATTATAACAACATTTGAAACATTTTTATTTTTATTTTAACAATACTTTATATTAAACCTAAGTAGACTAAATGTAATGCTTAGTGGATTTTTTGATGCTAGGTTATTTAAATATCCGTTATTTAGCTCCACGTTCTTGGACGTAATTGCTACTTTAGTGTGATACGGTATGCAAACTCTCTCTGAATAATAGTAGATTAAAAATGTATTATTTTGAGATTATTTATGATTGCTAAGTGTTTCTTATTCAATCATTACAAAACACCAGGGTGTTAGGGATCCGTGGGGGGGGGGGGTCTGACCCTAAAAACCCTCCCACTGGTTGCACGCCTGCCGACTATAAGCAATTCACTTGCTTGCAGAAACTTACTGCTGCTACCATTTGTGGGTATTAATTGCCTTGGAACAAATTTTGCACCAAATTTGGAAGTCTAGCTAAATTTGTGATTTTTCTCATTGATCCCTTTACTATTACTATATAATTTTATATGATTGTTACATTAAATTAGCCTGTAATTTGCAATTTTTAATTTATACTTTATTTCTGCAACTTTTTTGCCATGTATTCCATTCTTTATTTACATTTCATTCATTAAACGATGGATGGTGAATCTGTATGCAAAATAATGTATGGTAATCCCATAGATACTGCATAGCATTTTGCAAAGAAAGAGGAGAATCGTACTTGGTTGCCGAAATAATGCTACCATCTCTAGAAAAGACTTTGATGACTGAATTAGACATTGTTGAAACATTTGAAGGTAGTTTCTTAATTATAGACATTTCTAATTTTTACAATTCTACTTATAATTTTCTACATTGATTGTTAAAAAAAGATTGTCAGTGTTATAAATCTACCACCTTGTAATTTTTAAGGATTATAAAAAAACTTCTTCACTTGACCATAGTGTGTTCATTGACAGAGAGTATTTGGAAAGTAAAAAAAAAATATATCAGATAAACTGGTAATTCTGGAAATATCAGGTCATTTTTAAAATTTAGAATGACTCCGGTAAATGTTCATGTAAAATCCTTTAACTTGTGATTGTTAATCAGTTATATTTACATTATTATAAAAATCAAGGTGAACAGAAATTGTCTGGGAATTAAAAAGGAGAGTTTTATTTTTTTTCTTCTCATGGATACCCTATTGGCATTTACAAACTAACAAAACATTTTAATGCTTTTCATTATAATATGCTGATATGACATTTATATCATAATGTTTTTTATGTTAAGATATCAACTAATGTGCTTGTGCAGGATCTCTATTAAAAGACTTTAAGTACCTGCATCCTTTAATGAAGGATCGTGAATGTCCACTCTTGCCTTCCCACCACGTGACAATGGACAAAGGCACCGGCCTTGTGCATACAGCTCCGAATCATGGACTGGATGATTATATGGCAGCTAAAAAGAATAGCCTTTCCATTGATGTAAGAAAAAATTTTAAGATTTTTTTAACGTGAACATTTTGTAATCATTTTAAATAATAACTTAGCAACTTTTCTTTGGAAATATATTCTAGAACTTGCATAATGAATTTGTAAGGAATCCTTTGATGTAGTAAACCTATATTTTTATGCCTGTCTTTTACCTCTGTAAACAAAATATAAATGAGTATTTATAATGTCTGAACATGAATGCCAAATTTCAGGCTAGGCCATCATCGTTAAGTGGTGATTTATCTCAATAATAAGATACTTACAATGGAAGAAATTTACAAAATATTCTCTTATCAATCTATATGAATAATATTATTGCCTATTACAGAACCTTATTTTAATGCACATCAATGGACTTACCTATGTGTTGTTACTTTATCTATGTAGGTTTAATTTTCAAAAATACATGAATTTGGATTATGAGTTGTGTTTGGGAAGCATGTGTTTTGTTCATTTAGATCAGCGTCCGCCACTAACTTTAAGAGGTGGGCTATATGACTTACGTTGAAGCTTTTCGATGGCCAGATACACCAAAATATGTATCTTTAATTATTATCGAATTTCTGAAAACTGAATAAAATATTTATTTATTTTATCCTAAAAAAATTACAATTGATATTAGATCTTATTTTTTTTTTTCAAATAATTAAAAAAAATATATAGTTTTCATTGTTTGTAAATCCAAGTCTAAAAAAGAAGTGAATCTATTGTTTCAACATGACAATGTGACTTGACCTAACTTTTAAATATTTAAACTGTATTTCCAAATTACTCCATTTAGAATTTGTGAGACGATGGCGGTTGAAATCGTTCAGTTTATTTTATAATAGAGTGGACGCCTTTCGGAGTATTTGTTGGAGTATAAATTGTCTAAATGAGATTCAGTTAAGTTATTCCTGTATTCATTCTTGATGAAAATCACCTTGCTGAAAGCTTCGTCATAGTTTTTTAGAGCACGCAATAGAGAACTCTGTTTTATATTATTTCGGATAAATTAAAATTATGTAAAAAAAAGTCTATATCGTGAAATTTGATTTTTTAAAAAATCTTTTGTGGCGCCGGCGGGCCGCAGAAAAATCTGTCGCTGGCTGCGCAGTGCCTAATGCTGATTTAGATCATGGATAATATAGATACGATCCTCATTCTTCCCTATTTATCATTTGCTATTGTATTCTATGTGACATTTTCCTTTAAAAACTTATATATAAATATGTTTGTTGAAATGAATTTTGGTTCTGTTTTCTATGAATTTTTCTTGTAAAATAATGTTCTCTGTAAAAGTTAACTGTTCAAAGTAGATAATTGTTAGCTGTTCCTGAGTTATTTTCTGTTTTGAGCGAAATATATATATCTATATTTTATTTTTTTTCAGCCTTGTCTTGTTGATGAATGTGGATGCTATAATAGTCATGCTATTCCCGAATTAAAAGGAAAAGAAATCTTAGGCTCAGGTTCAACAGTGGTTTTGGATTTATTAGCAGAAAATATACTTCATCAAGAAGAATATATTCATAGTTATCCTTATGATTGGCGCAGTAAAACCCCTGTTATTATACGAAGTTGCCATCAGTGGTTTATCAATGTTCAAGAAATCAGGGAAAAGGCTATTGTAAGTTCAATGATGCATAGTATTTTTATTCATTCTTTTTATTTATATTCAGTTCTTCTTTTAGATGAAAGGTATTTTTGTATGGATTATATATATATATTTAATAAAAACTGCAATTTTTGGAGATGGGAATTGTTTAAGGATTTTCCCTTTGAGTTTTTTTTTATTTTTCAGGTGTAAATAATAGAAAATCCTTTGTATGCATTGTCAATTTTTATATTCATTAACACAGCGCAAATATCAAAAACATTTCTATCAGCAAAATGTGCTGCAAACTACATTTCAAAATTTATTTATTAAAAATGAACATTAATTTATTCTCTAACATCCAAATATCATTTATTTATTTTAATAAAAGTAATTTTATTATTTATTTATTTAAAAAAATTTGGCAACAGGAAAAAGTTTCAACAATGGTCGGTTAAATGTTAGCTAAAGCTCGATTGGATGACGGCAAGTTTTTTTTATTCGTTTTCCATAAAACAACCTTTTAGTGACAGTAACAGCCCCAAAATTTGATAGAATAGGTTGTCATCAACATCGAATCTATCTACCAAGTTTCATCCTGATTGGATGACGGCAAGGGGGTTAATTAGGCCTCCGCAGATTCTGCTCCCATTGACAAACAAACACACAAAATCTTAAGTTAATATGAAGGATTTAAAAAATAGCTTCAATTGACCTTATTTCTTAATTTCCTATTCTTTATGTCCTTTAGAAATGTTAATTGTTTACCTAAAAACATACTTATGGCTTGATGTTTTATTGTTTTAGTTAAAGACAACAAACTTTATATAATAATTAGGTCAACACTTGTTTCATTTGGAATTTAAATTTCTCACTCATAATTTCAATTGCTCCTAAGTTTTATTTTTGATAAATTAGACTATCAATGTAGTTAGTTAAAAAAAATTGGTCAATGAAACCATTAAAAATAGTATATAATACTGTACCTTCATTAGAAGAGACAACTTTCTAATGACACAATCTTACAAGATTACAAATATTTAAAAATAAAGCCGCAAGTAAAAAAAAATTACCAGGACTAGATTGTTAGTAAATTGTAGCAATCAAAGAAAAATAGAAAAGTATATTGATCTATTGTTTTTCTCTTGTAATTCCTTCCTTTAAAGTGTTCCATAAAACAAAATGCTTGGTTCTTTTAGGATCGATACTTTTTCTATCAAATTTATAGATATCATAGAATAACATTTTAAAATATGTTTATCACTTTTATTTAAGTTAACCCCCCCTCCCCAAAAAAAAGGATTTTTTTTTTACACTGTCTGATGACGGTGAATGTGAAACTGTGAAACTAAATTTTAACTCATTTTCTAATGACCTGTAAACTTGATATTAGGCATACGTGCTTAATGGCAGTGACATTGCAATATTCAATACTAATAATTTATTAATTATAGTAATAATTATGGACTTGCTCAATATATATTGGCTGTCATATGGATGCCACTTCTGAAAGCAACATTTCCCCTTCTGAACTTCCTTGAGTAAAAACTTTTTGTTAATCTAAATTTTACTAAAACTTGAATACACTTTCAAATTTGCACACAACTAATGAAAAAGATAGTTGAGTTGCAATATTGAATATGAAAAAGTTCAAGTCAAATAATTATAAAAAAAAAGTTTTGCTTGTAATTAATGCGCCAAAAAGTTTTTTAAAAAAGGCCTTTTTTTCTTTTAAACTACTTTTAATTATATATTGAATGTAAATATCCAAAATCCGGACTTCTAAAATCCAGAAATATTTAAAATACGGACCTTTTCCCACAATGAGGAACTTGCCCAAGTGAGGAAAATGAATATTTTTTGTATTTTCTAGTGTTATCCAATGAATATATTTGAGCAGTGCAATTATTTTTTATCTTTATTCTTTCAATTAATCAAAAATCGAGTTTGAAATTAGCCGAAATCACAGCAAAAGTCATGTGACCAAAAACACATGAAAAAACCATGATGTGGTTGCGCAGAGATAAAGTCGCAAAAAGAAGGAGAAACCTCACTGTTTCCTCGTCTAAAACAGGTTTTAGACTGGTTCATTATCTGCGCTTTGACGTTTAAACGCAAAAGTGACTTTTTCCTGCCAAATCGCAAAGCGAAAAACTAATTTTTTTTTTTAACTATCTATCCGAGCTCAAATTTTTGAAAGGATGGTTTTGTTTTTCATGATTTTTTTCTCTACTTTTATTTAAAAATAAAACCAAAAAACGTGAAAGTTCCTCATTTTATCTACAAAAAAATTACTGCAGTTTGTCTGTACTCAAAAGTGATGATAATGCGAAAACGATGTGGTTGTGGATAAAATTCCCAAGGATCAGTTGGTTGAAGTATTATGAGGTACTGCAATTAGAGAACTAGAGCAAAGATACAATTTCAGAATTGAAAATAATCGGGATTCAAAAAATAGGAGAAGAGTTTAGCCAAAAGTCAAAACTATTAAAACAGCTAACCTTAAAACCAATATTTTTTTAACCCACATAAAGTTATATGATGTTTTTTCTTAGTTTATTTCATTTATATATTTTATTCCAAGGATTTTGTGTATACATAATGATATTTCTAAAATCCAGAATCACCCGGTTTGATTTGCTTGTGGTGATCTCATTTACAAAAGACACATACACACCTAGGCACTAGTGATTACTTTTACCTAGTGGTTTGAACGCCTGTCTACGGATTTAGGAGTCCCTGGTTCGACTCCCATTAGCGCACATCGTTACATTGGTGATTACTGGACAACTGAATTATGCTGCCATCTATCATGAGACCTCCACATACTCTACTGTACTATCATAACTGATTAAAAATAAAAATATGAAACCCTCCTGTTATTTAGAAACCATTTGTGTACTCAATGTTTTTATGTTTAGTTAATTGCAATATTATATTCAATACAAAATCTTAATAAGTAGTTGAAGGGAAAAAGTTATTTGTTACTTTTTAAGGCATTAATTAATTATTTTTTTTTTTTTACATTTCTTAGAGTATTTAAAGTATTTTTTATACATTTATTTTCTACTTTTTAGAATCCAATGTTATTGACGTATTGATATGAATCTGTTCGGCGATAACTCAGTTTTTATAAATTTAATCAAAAAATGTTCATGACGAGTATTGGCAGCTTTGCACAGTTTTATTAATATTCACAAGTTGGACTGTAAAATAGAATGATAACTAACCTAGGAGTTACCATGAGAACTGAGAGTAACCTCTCACACATCCGCCACAGCGCGGGAATCAAGCTACAGTAATTAATGTACGAATAAAAAGGGTGGGGTAGGATGGAAGATGCGCGACAGGGTTGCGCAATAACACAGGCGTTAACAGAATTATTAATATATATCTTGTATTCTTTCAGGATAGCCTTCAAAGCGTAAATATCATACCTGATCACTATAAGAAAGTTTTCTTAGCACAGTTGGAATCCTCCCCTCAGTGGTGCATTTCAAGGCAAAGAGCATGGGGAGTGCCCATTCCTGCATTTTATTCTGGTGATACGCAAGAGCCATTTGTTCACAGGTTGGTTTTTTCTTCTTAAATTCGTTCTTTGTATTACACTTGTGAA
The DNA here is from genome assembly GCA_963978545.1 of Linyphia triangularis. Lineage (NCBI taxonomy): Eukaryota > Metazoa > Arthropoda > Arachnida > Araneae > Linyphiidae > Linyphia > Linyphia triangularis. The sequence continues at coordinate 108,748,657 of OZ021722.1, forward strand.
TAAGTACATTTTTAATTTGTTTTCCAGGTCTCTAACCGAACATTTGTGTTCGCTGATTAAAACACAAGGCATTCATTGCTGGTGGGAAAAAGATGTGGTGGATTTGATGCCATCAAAGTTGAAGAATGAAGTAAGTTTTTTTTTCTTTTTTTAATATATATATTTTGATGTTTTTTTTTTGTTTTTTTTTTAAATTATACAGACACAAATATAAACTTGTGAAAAATGTAATTTTAGTGACAACAGTAAGAATGAATTCAAAAACCTCTAACCTAACCTGAGTCACCTTTAAGCTGAAGTTAAAAAAAAAATTATATTAAATTGTATTCACCTTACTGCTTAATTTGTTGATTGATGATACTCAAGTGGTTTGGAGTCATATGGAAAACAGTGATTTCTGTTATTTTATATTTTTAAGTGTTAGTATTTGATTTGTTGCTACTCGCCAATTTCAGATTTAAAACTACTATCTCTCTCTTAAATTTCTTTCAAGGACAAAAGTGTGATGTTTTTTTTTAAAAACAAATTCTGCAGCATTAAAATACCTTAACAAAAAAGTATCAAGTTAGTATTATAGTATAGGAATTCCTTCTTATAGTTAGGTATTAAGGATTTTCTTCTAACTTGTTACATGAAAAATACTGATATGCATTTTATGTGTTGCTTCATAAGGTAATCTTGCAGAACATTGATACGCTTATTTCTAAATAAGTACCCATGATAACGCTGTTTATGCAAATCAAAACCTACTATACATACACCATTTTAGCTTTTAATTTTGAATTAGTACTATGCTAAATAACACCAAAATTTACATTTAAATTCTGATTCTTACATCCAATATGTTATTGGAAAATAACTTAAATTAAAACTACCATTTTATATGAATTTTTTTTCATCAATTCTTAAAAAAAATTATTAAAAAACTGCAAATTGTTTAGAAACTTTTAGATATTAAAGTTAAGCAATCCAATAAGAGAAAATCATTGTTTTCATGCAACGTCATTTGTGGTGGACATAACAATTTCTAGAATTAGGTTGCTAACAAATTTTCTGGTTAATGATTATCCCACATATAAATCAATTGTTGCTACGGTTACATTTACCATTAAATCGTTAAATTATAAAAAGGTCAACTTCAATTTATTTAGAGTGAAACCCACAAACTTTTTCTCTAACCATTGGATTCTTAATAAATCATAAATTTAAGACATTGTAATAATTCATAAATAAAAGTTCTTTTTGAGGCATCACAACAGGAAGCAATATTTTGTCTGAAAAATGTTTTGTGCGTAGTTTATCGAAGATAATCTTATAATTGAGCTATTATCTTAGTTTTGAATTTCTAGGATCAAAGTCACTTTTGTGAGTGCACAGATCCGTTAAATCTTAACATGCATAAAAAAAAATTCCAACAATCAATTTCCAAAAATAAGACTTCAGAAAGGAATTGTATTGAAAGGAATTGTAACATTATTAAAAGAAATTCTATGATTATGCCTCTTCATGATGTTTATTTTGATTATGAAGTATGGATATATATTCCTATTTACAAGTGCATAAGTGAGATAATGCAGAATTTCCTATGATAGCTTCAAACCTCTATGAATAAACTATTTTTAAAAAAAATTTCAACTATCACTAAAATTCAGATAGTCTAATAATTTAATTTTAATTGAATTATTTGGTACTGAATTTCATTAATTATACATTATTTTCAGTTTCCATTTAATCATTTAGATTTTCATCGTTTCTAGCTGAATTTAAAAGAAACTCTGTATCAAAAAGGATCAGATATTATGGATATTTGGTTTGACAGTGGTATCAGTTGGAGATGTGTTTTGCCAGGTAAGCTTTTCTAAACTATTACACTATTAAAACTGATAGAAATTGGTGATATAAGATTTTGTTGCTGTTGTTGCCAAGGGTAAATATATATGCCAGAGTGACCACAGAACTTTGAAAACCTGGAAATCAGTTAAATATCAGGGAGCTTTTGAAATTTGGTTGGTTGTTTTCAGATTATCTGGCGCCGTCAGCAACACGAGGGCTATAATGCTCCGAAACATTCGTCATTAGACAAGCCAACATACATTTACAAACACCCATGCCTAACACGGGACTCGAACCCTCAACCTCGCTGTCTATACTAAACTTCAACTTAACTAGACATCACTTAGACGGTAGATCGTGACAGTGCTCATAGGTATTTAATCCATTTTGGCGGAGTGAAGACATAATTCTCGCCAAACCTTATAGCCTTTTGTTCTCTATAGGGTTGTGGTTTGGCGAACATTATGCTTTCACGCCGCCAAAATGGATTAAATACCTATGAGCACTGTCACGATCTACCGTCTAAGTGATGTCTAGTTAAGTTGAAGTTTAGTATAGAAGCTAGCACGCTAACCACTATACCGTTTGGTCAGCCTTTTGAAATCTGGAAAAAAATCTTCTGCAAGAACATAAATCTTTAAAAATGATTAGGTTCCAAAATCTAAAAATTGTGTGTGTGGGGGGGGGGGGGGAGAGGGGTAACAATTTTAATGGGGAGGGGGCACCAAAATTGTCCTCGCTTATATTTGAAAATGTCCTTCGACTACCCCTGCTGCTCATTTCCATAAGAGGATGGTAATGGTTTTTATTCTAAGATAAATTGTTTTTCGTGAATACATTTTAATATAAAACTAAAATGACTTAAATTCAATAATTTAATATCCTATTAAGCTTACTGTAGTGAATACAATAAAAAGGTATCAAAATGCCTTTTTCTCAACAAATAAAACTCGGCCCAGAAATTTAGTTTGGAAATGATTAAATTTTGTAAAATTAGGTAGTGGAACATTGTTTATCACATTCCCCCTCCACTACACTTTTGCTATCAAGTACTTAGCTAACTTCTTGAATTATGTAAGATTTCATGGTATAAATTCAAAAATAAAATAACTTCCTGGATTTAAAATAAAGACTGGCAGGTTTCCCACGGTATTAAAAGTCCTTAATATTTTTAACTGGTTTTTCAAGGCTCAAAAGTACTTGAAAATGCTTATAGGTCCTTAAAAGTCCTTAATTTTCTTTCACTTATCCACCAAAATTTTTTGGTATATTTATGGGAAGGCTAGTGGGGCTAAATAAATAGGTCTTAGTAATTCATTATACTTTTGACTTTAATAAGCAACATCTATTTAGGTTATTTTACATCGACAGGGGGACAAAACCCACTACACCTTCCGCTCTCGTTCTCTCTCCCCAGAAGAATGTCCTCTCCTTCCGATATGACGTACTCCCCCTTCGTGACTTCTCCGCCAGGGGCGACATCCGTTGTAGGGAATGCCATCTATTGGAGGGGTCTCCAACCCACATATTTGTACTAAGCATGCATCAGCTTGTACATTGTTTCGTTTGTATTTGCTGATAGGTGGAGTAGAAATTGAATGGTTGTAGTTGCACACCATACTCTGTGAGACGAACATGCGAGATTAGTGTTTACTTTTTGCAAGTCGAAAAATCCAAAAACCATCATCATAGTCTATTTATAAGACAAAATGCAATTTGTTCATGAAATTTTTTGATGTTAACGCTTTGGGCAAAGCAGCTGTAAAATCACACGTTAACCCACTGACAGTCATGGGAATGGGCGAAATTCTAATGTTGTTTTCCCAGCAATAGTTTTTAAATTATATTTCTAGTTCAAATACATAATTTTTTTTATTTTATTTTTGATTTATTTTGTTTCAGATAGGTTATAAAATATCATCCTAATAAAAATATTTAAAAAATACTTTATTTTAAATTTTATTTATAAATTTGAAAATGTTGTGTATTGCTGGAAAAACTGGGAATCGAATGACGTATATATATACGTGCATGACCGTCAGTGGGTTAAAGACCCGATGTATGAAAACAAATTTTCAAAGATCCTTAAAAAAATATTATTTAGGTTCTTAAAAGTCATTGAATTTCATTCTGTTATTTCGGTGGAAATCCCGAATGGAATACTTGATTATTGCATAAACAATCCTATTGGGTTAAAGGGACTGTATATAAAATAAATGACTTTTTAAAGTGGTGTGCAAATGCAAATTTTTATGCTTTGTTTACAGAACCCCATGTTTCGGACGCTTGTATTGAAGGTGTTGATCAAATTCGAGGATGGTTTAATTCTTCTCTTTTGACATCAGTTGCAATCACAGGAAGAGCACCATACAAGTAAATGTCATTCAGTGTACAGTTAAATTTGCATTTTTCTTTAAACCATTTTTTAAATATTTTTTTGTAAATCATAAAGCTTTTTATGTTTAATTATTAGTGCTTTGAATATTTTATATTATAGAACACTAGTTCTCCATGGTTTCACTACTGATTCCGATGGACGTAAAATGTCAAAATCAGAAGGGAATGTTATTAGTCCAGATGATATTATTTCTGGCTCAAAGGTGAATAGTTATTTTCTATTTTCTAGATGTATAAATTCACAAAAGAGTTTATTCTTATTGTTATGAATTTTTCCACTGAGGCAATGATGGCACAGTTTTTACAGTATAAAAATATTTATTATCTCTTCAGAAAACTCACAAAATTTATTCAAAGGCTATGGTTACTCTCAAACTTTAACACAAGCTTCAGCAAAAACAACTTTGATTACAGCGATTATACAAGCTCACTCCAATAGGTAAACAAAGCGATAAGCTTTCATCGAAGTCCAAAGTCAATCTGAAAACTTTCCCGTTCTCCGGTCTTTATATAGCAGGCGCGTGAGAATATTCGCGAAATTTCCAGCCAATTCGTCAGAAAAAAAAATCTCTAAATTTCTCGATTGCTTTAGGTGTTGTCACCTTTTTCTAACCTGTATAATCGCTGTTAATAAATAAAATAAGATAAAAATAAATTACAATAGAATTTTGAAATAATACGTCACTATTTACACTATATACAGACAATGTGTGCAACATTATGATACTATGCAATAGGCATAGCATTTGATATTTTATTTAAATTTTGATCTAAAGTACATTGCCAAAAAACAAAGTTAATTAAAAAAAAATTAAAACATAGCACTGTGCAAAAGGGTGGTTAAAAAAAAAAATTTACCTGCTAAAGACCAAGACACCTCTTAATTTTTTTTACATTTACCCATAGTATTACTATCCTAAAATTTCAGCTTCCTACTCTTACAAGAAAGTGGCACTCAATGACCATTCATTTTTACACTTTTTTGCAATTTCGCATAATTTTCGAGTTTTATGCTGATAAGAACCCATGTCTACTTTTTTTTTTTAAATTTATGGTTGTTTAATACATGCACTTTAGTTTAGTAACAGTTCTTTTATATACTTTCCTTGGAAACATCAACCTTATAAAAGCACCGTTAACAAAATATCCGATTGTGAAACACTTTGTTTGGTAGTTCCAGTAGTCGCAGCTTTGGAAATACTTCCTCTTCCTAGAGGGGCCAAAAATCAAGAAGAATAAGCCAGAAAAGAATATGCTGAGTCAGCAATGAGTAAATTCAAACCTGACTGTCCTATAGTCCTTCATTGGGATAGCAATCTCTTGCCAAAATCATTTGAATTATAAGAGACTGATCGTTTGCCTGTATATGTTTCGGGAGATGGTATCGAAAAACTTCTTAGTGTCCCAAAGTTGAGAAGGGGAAGGACAGCAAAAAATATTTTGAAAACTATTTTCATGCTAGTAAGGCTATGGGAAGTTAAGAATAAAATTCAGACTTTAATTTTTGATACTACGAGTGTAACTACTGGTTGTGTATAAGAGGTATGCATTTATTTGGAGAAAAGAAATTGGACGTGAACATTGTGGCTTAGCCTGCAGGCACCATGTGAGGGAATTAATATTGGCAAAGTTATTTAAGTTGGTGTTATGGACGCTCATGTTTCACAGAGGTTTCCCTCTTCAACAGACCTAAAACCATTTGAAAAAGAATTGCACAAATAAACTTTCAGAGTTTAGAGCTGAAAAAAAGACGTTAAAAAGTTTAAAGTTTCAACTGTAGCCTTTCTTTCATCTGTGGATAAATCTATGATAATTAGAGATGATTATAAAGAAGTAATCAAGTTGACAGTAATCGTTATGGGCAATATACCAGAGAAAAGCAATTTGAGAGCAGTTTCATCAATACATCACTCACAGGGGATGGCTAAACTACCTTTTTTTTAAAAATCTTTTTGTTCAGAGATCAGCAAGAGATTTTCAGTGTAACTAATGGAGAAAAGAAATGCAAATCCTGCAATTTGTACAGTTTGGTGCTCTTTTGTATAGTAAAATATGGATAGAAGCTCCACTTGCTTCTGAAGATTCTGGAGCTGACCTGAACTTGTGGAAAAACATTAAAAAGTATAAGATAATCGATTATAAAATTGGAATTGCAGCTAGAAATGTTTTGAAAAAGCTGATATGGCATTTTTCAAATTAATAGTTTTGTTAATTTGAAACGGATTTTGTTAATTTGAAACGGATATGGCCAAACTAGGTTTGGCCATATCCGTGAATTAATAACACAGAATTACTAACATAGAATTACAGCAAAAGAAAATTTAAAAAGCATTGCAGATATGAATAACTCAATAGATTCCAGAAATATAAGAGGGTACAAGCTATTAAAAACGTTGAAAGATGTCAGTCTTGGCGATTTTGTGACAAAAAGAACTCTTGATATTTTATCTCATTTGAATAATAGATCCTCTTTTGTATCCATTTCACCTGAAGAATGAGAGAATAATATCCCTTACACAAGTGAGAACAAAGTTAACGAACTTAAAGTTGTAAGCGATACTGCTGAAAGAGGTGTACAGCTAATATAAGAATTTAATAATTTATTTACACATGATAAGGATGATAAGCACTTTCGTTTACAATTTTATGAAGAACACTGAAATACAATATTTACAGAGACAATCAAACGACTTATGGTTGATTGTCTTTTAGAAAAGGAAATATATATTTATAAATCAAATCTATATCGATATATATTTACTAGGTAAGACGTAAATTTGTCACAGTCACTACTAATAAACTGCTCAACCAATTCTTATGATCGAGGTATCCTTTGAAGGAAGTTCCTTTAATTTCAATTTATTGTTCTAACTAGGAGATTGAGTGCCATTTGAAAATGTATTTTCCGCTGGACCTTTTTCAGTATACAAAAAAATTTCGCCAAGTGGTACTTTAATGCTCGGTTTAATGAAGAGATAAAAAGCACTATAACACCACAGTACTTAGTAATATAGAATATAAGGTTACTAATAACTTATTTTTAATGCTATTCATGATTTTATACCCCCTAATTTAGAAAAGCAATTTTATCAAAATTTCAAATGTTTAATGAATAATGCGGGGGATTGACGAGCGTTAATGAGCGAGGACGGAGCCTTCTAGTATATAATTATTTCATACACTTTTACTAATTTATGACATTTTCAATTATTGTATAAATAAAAACTTCTGAGAAAATTGCTTTCAATTATACTTATTGGCAAATACACTACAAATACCCAAAAACACAGAAAATACGAAATTTTACTGCTCATTGAGCGCTATCTTTTAATTGCAGTAAGATTTTAAAATTTTGCTAGAGCATTTGTATGGGTAGATGTAAAAAAATGAGGGAGTGTCCTGATCTCTAGTTTTAAAAAAAAAATTACTATACCTTTTTGAACCACCCTACTGTGCAATTGTAAATAAATTATTCGTCAAAAGAAGTGGATTTAGTCTTTCAAATGAAATATCATTTATAAATTTTGGTTTTCTATAGAGGGAGAAAAAGAATTGTCTAAAAAACATCTCTGTTCAGAAATAATATATAAGGGTTTGACATTAGATTTTCATCTAGTTATCTTTTTGTAGAAGAATCGTATTCCTGCTTTTGGCATTGATGTTTTGAGATGGTTTGTAGCATCCCATGCCTGTCAATCAGAAAATATACCAGTGAAAATTCAGATTTTAGAAGACTGTTCCCAAAACTTACATAAGGTCAGTGTTTAATTAGTACTTCATTCTTTATAAATAACAAATCCATTATAAATAAAAATAACAAATTACCCACTGAATTATTTTTCACTGCTTTACAATCAATATGTGTATTTTATTTCCTTAATAATGGTAATTTTTGTTTCATCTTCTACAAATCCCTATTTTTTCTTGATTTCACAAGAACATAAGCTGAATTTAATAAACATTTATTTCAATAGTAATTTATTCCTTTGGAAAGGAGAAATAGGCCCCCAAAATTGTGCAGTTTGCTCAAACAGGGAATGCTACAAGATTTAGTAACACCTATTGAAACGGTTTTAAAATTGATACATACTAAAATATTTATAACAGGATTCCCACGATCCTTAAAAGTCCTTACATTTTTACTTTCAATAACCCATATGTATACATAGGGTAATAAAAGTATAGCATTCGGTTAAAAAAAAAAATTTGATTTTTTTTTTTTTGCATTTTTCCACGTTTTGGAACATCCCGATTTTAAAAAGTGATCTAGAAAAAATGTCTGTCTGTGGTCAGCAGAACTCTCAAACAAATTGACCTACCATGTTCAAATTTGGTCTGAAGGTTGGTGGGGGCCATGGGACCAACGATTAAGGTTTTCGTCAAAATCAGGCATGCGCATAAAGTAGCTGCCATTGAAAAAATCATGTTTTTCAGTGATTGCTTCAAAATGACTCTAACAATTTTGATCAAAATCACTGTGGTACTGCCTCTTAAGGTGTTCTAAACATCAACACGTCCGAAATTCCTGTAAAAATGCTTTAATGGTGTAAAAAGTTGAAAAATGAATGCCTTCAACATAGAGTTCTCTTTCCTTGAGCATACCTCATCAACAATCGTTTTTTCTTCTCCCCTCAGTTTCACTTATAATAATGGATAATATAAGTATTATCAAAAAGTATGTCGCCAAATTCGTCCTTCTGGCATATTTTTTTTTTTAAGACCCATAAAGAATTATTGCAAAAAATATAGCCAAACTCCCATTTTTTCTGAATGATTAATAAAAATGATAAATGACACAAATCCACAACAGTATTTAGTGTAATTGAAAGTTGTGCAATATTCCACACCCCTATTTTTTATGAATTTTGGTCCTTGAAAGTCCTTGAAGAAAGGATGAGGTCTTTGAAAGTCCTTGAGTTTTTAAACAACCACCGATGATATTGCATCGGGTTCTTTTCTTTTTGTATTTTATGTCTTGATTTTGTGTTTTGTATTTTATGTCTAAAGTATGTAATTTTATGGTCCTTGAATTTTCTTAAAAGGGTCTTTGAAAGTCCTTGAATTTTTTTCTTCAATAAGAGTGGAAACCCTGTATAATTGTATAGAATAATATCAATATATTAACACTTACTATACTAAGTTTTAGTTTATTGAAATTATACTAAGCAATAGTTCTTGAGGATGCAGAAAGCATCAGTTCTTGAATCATGGATATAAAATAAAGAAGACAATCAACTAAAAATATTATTAATCAAGGATGACGGTTTTCCTCCGTTTGGAGGATTTCCTCCTCTTTGTTTTTTTATGTAACATTTTCCTTCTCTTTGTCCCTCTTTTGAGAATCCTCATTTTTCTGATCTGAACCAGTTTTTCCTGCAAAAAAATATACTTTTCCTCATGTCTAAACAAAGGATTTTCCCTTTTAGCTCCCCTTTCTTCACAGATTACTTCACTAACACCTAATATTTGAAATGTAATTACTATATAGTATGAGAAATTTCATTGCATCTTTAAAATTATTGAATCATTCTTCTTGCATACTTTTTTTGTTGAATTTTTGTGTATTCTTTTCGCGAGCTTTTTTTGCGAATTTTTGGATTTCCTCCTTTTTGCTCTCTGATCACTCTCATCCCTGTATGAAAATGATGTGTGTTTTGCAAAAACAATAAATAAACTTGTTTCTATTGGATACTTGCAAAATTGTAAAGAGATGCTTTTTTATAACAATGATTTTTCTTTTTCTTTTATAGATACGCAATGTCTTAAAATTTCTTCTGGGAAGTTTACATGATTATGTCCCTGAGGAACATGCAGCTACACCTTCACAAATGAGGGCATTGGATTTATACATGCTTCATAAGATTCAGCAGTTTACTCAAAAGGTTATAAATCTTGTTTATCATCATGATACTCTTTACAATTGTATTTAGCCAGTTAAGTTAAGAGATTGTAACTTTTAATGTCAGTTCTGTGTTATTTCTAATGAGTGAAGAAAACATCTTTTGATGAAACAAATTATTTACCAAGGTAAACAATATTTGTGAAGAAATATTAGGGCTGCATTTTAGTCTTAGTACCAGAAAATGGTATTACATTTTCATGTTCAAAGGTTGGTTAAAATATTGCTATGTACATTTCCCGAATCTTCAAGATTCCAGTTTGGAAAAAAAGACCGGTAACAAAATGTCTGAAAAAAGGACGCACCACAAAAAAAATAAAAAAATAATAATAATAACAATAATAATCTATATATATAATTCTCTTGCGTAACGTCCAAATTTGGCTGTATTTCTGTGAGCAGAATGGCAACGACTTCAATCACCAATCTTCTAAATGCACTTTATGCACGAATTTCCAGCCAATCACAATATATCTTTTGAAATTCGACTAATACATCTGGCAACAGAAACAACTTGGATTCGCTATATTTTTCTTTTCTTATTACAATCTACAGATAGAAATTATTGCCTATTTAAAACGTATTAATTTAATAGTTACGATGATGCAAGAATAAATAGATCCAAGATGTGTACATTTCTTTTGGATTAGAATTCCGGATAAATCAGACTTTTCGGAAAAGTTATCTGCTGGAAAATGTTCCAGAGGTCGCCAGGTTGCATTCAGCGCTAAATCGCCAATTTAAAAAAAATCGCTAAGAGGCGTTGTGCAGTAAATCTGAACCTATACTCATCTTTAATAAGTGCAAATTCAGTTATTACGAATTAAAAACTATCAAAATAACGAATAAAACCACCCACTCAACTTCAAAATCTCATATGAAAATTAAAAAAAAAAAAAAACTATTGGCGAAATATGGCTAATTTTCTCGCCAAATTTGATTTTCAAAAAATTCCGGTTGATTGAATGCTGGATAATTGGCCTTTCACTGTTTTATTTTATTTTCTAAGTATCGCAAAAAAGATTAAGTGAGCATATGATTGCTTCGTTAAGAAATTTTGATAAGCAACTTTAATTATTTTGGCGCTTCATACAAAACCAGCCCGTAAATTTTAATTGTTCAATGAAATAACCGATCTTTTTTAAATATATGTACAAAACTGTTTATTTTTGTTGTTTTCCAAGATCTTTCTACTACGTTGCCACACTGTCCCTGCTTAACGCGTCTCGGCAGCAACAGAATAATGACGTGGCAAGTATTCTGACTCTTCATAAATAATAAAAGGTTCAGTTTCATGGCATTATGCAGCTGAAATAGCTTTTTGCTAGGGCATATTTTAAATGCTTCTCTTTAAGGCGAGCAAAGCGAGCCAAGGGGATTGCATAGCAATCCAGGGGGTTGGCGAGCGTCAGCGAGCAGGGGGCGGAGCCCCCTAGTAATAACCTAAAAGAAGTAACTCATCAAAGTAATATATTTGAAAGAAAAGATACCAATTTGTTGAGAGTCATTTTATGTTTAACTTGACAGCTATTTAGTAAACATTTTATTGAATTTCATTTTTTATGGCAAACAAATTCCTTCCATAACACATGCAGCAAGTTTTCTTCATAAAATGAAATTTTAGATTTTTCTCAAAATTAGTTTAAATTTTTATATTAATCTGCTATCAGACCACATTTTACCCTAAATTAGGTACTTTTAAACTGCGAAACAATTATTTTTTGCTGTTATATTCCATTATAGCTCTGTACCTTTTTGCTTTGAGGATCAAAGAAAGTTGAAATTATGAAAAATTAAATCTGTTTTGTTTCTTTGGCTCACAATGAGGTATTATTAGTTTTATTGGTTTTCTTGGCACTTTGCCAGAAACAACTTACAGGAGTTTGTACAAAATTGCCGAAAAAGTGTTACAATTTCTTTGAAGATATTGTTATGAATTTTTCCACTGAGGCAATGATTGCACAGTTTTTAAGATAAAACTACTATTTATTCACTTCAGAAATATCACAAAAGTTATTTCAAGAACAGTACAATTACTATCAGACTTCAACACAAGTTCCAATAAAAGCAATTTCGAATTCAGCAATTATACAAGCTCACTCCAATAGGTAAACAAAGCGATCAGCTTTCAACGAAGTCCGAAGTCAATCTGAAAACTTTCCCGATCTCCCAGTCTTTATATACTTGGCGCGAGAGAATATTCGCGAAATTTCCAGCCAATTCGTCGGAAAAGAAACGTCTCGAAATTTCTCGATTGCTTTAGGTGTTGCCACCTTTTCCTAACCTGTATAATCGCTGTTAATAAATAAAATAAGATAAAAATAAATTACAATAGAATTTTAAAATAATACGTCACTATTTACACTATATACAGACAATTTGTGCAACAATATGTATTGATATTTCTTCTGTAAAAAATGATACTTAACTTATTGATTAGTGCAATTCCATTAGCATTAGAAAAAGACTAAAGTAACGTTATTTTAATTCACCATTCCTGTAATTTTTTTTTATTGGAATAGTTTTTCAATCACCTGTTGTTGTTTTTATAAGCACATTATGTTATAATTGTGTTTAACTATTTCTCTTCTTTGTGGCTAATTTTTAATATTAATTTATTCTTTTACTATCTTCAAAAATTATTTTCTTAAGTTTGATAGGTTACAGAATGTTTCGAAATTGTTCATTAATTTTCACATTTTCATCATTATAACACAGACATTTAAAAAAATTCTTTGAGGTAATGATAGTAATTTTTGTTTAAATTAATTGTTTATCTTTAGCCTTAAAAAGTAACAAATGGAGGTTTAAATTACGTATTTTGAATTTTTGCTTGTTGAAAAATTCTCTTTATTACAAAATTGTTTTGCCTAATTCTGAATTAAAAAAAATAACATTTATTGCTTATTTTATTTAGATCGGAAAACAGTACAGTTTGGTACAGTACAAAAATGTTGCAAAAGAAATATTGAATTTTGTGACCAATGATGTTTCTTCATTTTACTGTCATCTGATAAAAGACAGGCAAGTGCTTTCTACTTATCAAATTACTAATGAAAATGCAAGTTTCCATGTTTATAATTTGATTTCATTTTGGTGGGATATTTTTTAAATAAACAGTTACATCATGAATTTTAAAAAAATTAAGTTACAAAAAATTTATAAAAAAAACAAAAAAAGTTTTTTATTGCTTTTATATTAACTTTTGATGAAATACATGACAAAATATTAAGTACAATGATAAATTTATCTCTAGTTTTGCCATATGAAAAGTGTTTTTTCAAGTCTATTGAATTACTCTTATAATTGCCTAAAATAGTAGAAAATTTTTTAGTTGTTTATCTTTTGGAAGACATGTTTCCACTTTGACTTTTCCTAAAAACTAGACTTTCCAGATAAATCCAGGGTTTCCGCACACATGGAAAGTCAGGAAATGTCATGAATTTTGGACATAGGGTAAATTGTGTCGTTGAAAGCCATGATTTTGAGCAAAAAAAAAAGGCCATAAGTCATGAAAAAACAGTGAATTTTATGAATTCCTTATCATCTTAAGTAAAATCGCATGGCTATGACGTCATAAATATCACAACTGCTATTCATTTGGTCTTTATTTACGTTTCGGCCGAAAGAATGGTTTCGGTTAAAAACTGTAGCAAATGAAAACCTTTCTGAACTTCAAACTTGTGACATCATACAAATAAGTCTCATAGGTACAAAAAATTCATCGTATAAGAACTGAAATAAACGGATTGGATAAGCTTGCCCACATTTCTTTTGTCTTCTTAACATAGTGCACTACCGTTTTGCATTGTTGATACCAAAGCATTTGATTAGTGATGATATATTTTAAAATATTGTTATTGGTCTGTTCCTAGCTGATTAGTTCCATCATTTTATGATACAATAATTTACTTAATATTTTCGTATTAATAAAATTCATATAGGTTAATTTTTTAAAAAGAAATTTGGGGTGATGGAAGTTATGGGAAATTATTTGCTTCAGTCTTGAAAGGTCATGAATATGTTATATTTTATTTTGAGAAACCCTATAAATATTTTCACCTAGAATTTGTGTTGATGAAAGTCATGGAAAATTATTTGCTTCAGTCGTGAAAAGTCATAGATTCGTTATATCTTATTTTGGCCGAAACCCAGTAAATCTTTTTCTCATTGAATTTGTGATGATGATAGTTATGGAAAATTATTTGCTTCTGTTAGAATGCAGAACTATATTGTTGCATTGCTTTTCTTCAGGTTGTATTGTGATGCTCAGGTATCTCAAGAAAGATTAGATTGCCAGATTGTTTTATATCTAACTCTGAGCGCCTTAATCCAAAGCATTGTTCCAGTGTGTCCTCATTTAGCCAGTGAAGTGTTTCTCTCTTATCCTCATTATGATTCAGGTGATTTGTATTCCAAAAAAACAGTAGTTTTCATGTTATTTTTAATAACAAAAATTCAAATAGATTGATAATTATATGTGTTTTGGAAAGGGTTTTTAAATATAACTGGCATTGGGTTTTTTAACAAACAGGTTTATACGTTTTGTATATTTTTTTATTCAGATATTTTTATACTGTATCAAAAGAAATCAGATATCTTATTATTATTCTTTTTAAATCATAGAGAACGATATTTTTACTTAGATTTAGTATTGGAAAAACAATATTTTTTATGCTATTTTAATAATAAAAATTCAAATAGATTGATAATTATAAATGTTTTCGAAATTTTTTTTAAATATAACTAAAATTATTTTTTAACAGTGTTACTTGATAATTTTTTTTTATTTTTTATTATTATTTATATATTTTTTATATTGTATCTAAAGAAAACAGATGTCTTCTTTTTAAATTCAAGAATGTTATTTTTACTCAAATTTTTTATACTTAAGCATTGCATTAAGTACCACATGCGATCATTTTTCGGCTCTCCTAGAAAATTTTCTTTTTTGGACTTGGGTCGTTTTCCATTTCTAGTCCTCAAATCATAATAATTTTTTTATATTTCTTTTCTGTTTCTCTCATAAACGATGTTGATCATTGATAGATTTTATTTCCTCTCAAATTTTAAATTCAGCTTAGCTTTTGTTGAAGAATGCCTCAAACATAAAAAAAACATGTTTTTTAATATTCACAAACAAATTTAGATATAATTTTGATAGAGAAGCTGACAAGTTTTTTTTTTTTTTTATAGGTTAAATTTAGTGTTGTTAAAATGTTTCTTGATAAAAAAAATTAATGTGTCTTTGAATCGAACATTGATACCATTATTAACCATACAGTATATCTGTACTTTTCTAAATTATTATGTTAAGTTTAGTCCTTTTTGTTAGTTTTTTAAATCATTAAAAAAAAAAAAATTTTACTAGCTGAGAGGTTTTTGTTTAAAATTGAGAAAATTATTGATTAAAAATCCATTACAACTTTCTCCTAAACATATTTTACAAATTTTCATCAGATAGGCAGAATGTATTCAGCTACCCATGGCCAGATTTGGACAAGATTCTCAGCAATAAACCGTTTCCAACTTCAGTTACATTAGCTAATGAAATTAGGGAAGCAATTTTAAAGGCAGATGTAAAAACAATGCAGATGAAAGCCATCATAACATGCAGTCAACAAGTTTCAAAGAAGCTTGAAGTAGGATGCTTTCTTTCTTATAATTACCACATACTTATTTTCTTATTAGAATTTATTTTTAATGTTATTAAAAACCTATAAATAATTAATAAAATTTATAGGTTAATTATAAAATTAATAATTAAATTTATTATAAAAATATGATAATTTTTATAATATGATAAATATGATAATATTTATGATAATTATAAAATTTACTGCAATTTTTTTTTAAATTTTTTAGGAACTGAATGGTGGTCTAGCAGATAATTCTGGAATGACTGAATTTTTCCAAGTTTCGGATATCATCTTTGCTGATTCTCCTGAACCTTTGCCTGAAAACTCATTAGTATTAAATGGAAATTTAGAGTTGGATACAGGTATGCACTGTTCTACATTTTATTAATAATTTTTTAGCTTGGTTAGTATGCTTAAAAGTAATGCTTAAAACATATTTTATCACATAGCTCAGAATTTTGTAGTGCTTTCCAAAGGGTGCTTATTTAAACTTGGAAAATATTTTTTCATACTTAATAAAGTTACTAATTTGCAGTATCTCAGTGGTTAACTAATTGGCTTTTCATGGGGAGCGACGAATAATCTATTTGCTTTAGTTCATTCTGTACTTTCTAAACTTGGATTTATTTAACCTCACGTCAGTGAGTAGATAAAATTATATGATGCAAAAGAGACTTATGTGCAATGCAAACTGCTATATTCTAAAAATTGTGTATATCTTACATTCACAACCCCCTTTGCTAGCATCAATCTGTTGCGCGATTGCTTTGAACACGACTTCTTCAAACTCTTTTGGTGTTATTAAATATTTCCCTCATGTAGAAATAGCACATCTAAACAACAAAGCATCTGCATTTTATTTTTTTTTATTTTTTTCTGTGATTAAACGTTTATCTAATATGCATGTTCTATAATAAGTTATCTTATAAAAACCTTTCATGACTTTAATTTCTTCTACTGCAACTATTTTATCCATTTCCAAAAAGTGTAATGCCAATTATATTGTCTGTTTGGATATTTCCATACTGAAAATGTATAACTTAATAGCCAAATCTGTAGCTAATAAACTACATATCTTTTCCATTTCCTGTTTTAAACTTTTCTTAATACAGTATTACCTCGATATCTCAAAGTCGAAGGGACACTAAAAAAATTTTGAGATAGCGAGTTTTTGAGATAACAAGGTTGTAACCTAAACTTAACAATTCAGTTAAAAATTTAATATACTGAATAATTGTCTAAAAATTAGTCATGGTAGATGAGAATAAGTATAAATATGTAATTATAGTTGAAAAAGTCTAAATACAGCAATTTTAATTTTTAGTCGAAAATAATAAATGAGTACATGAAATTGAAAAGAATTAGTACTTACACTATAGTAATGTACATATTCAATAAAATGTACAAGGATGAATTTATTCACTACTAGTTACTTAAAAAAGTCCAGCATCGTGGCTTGGCTACATCTCTTTTGAAATTGTTCTTCAACCAATTTTTCTATTTTAAAAATAGCGGCGAAGTCATCCTTTTCCACGTTTTCCACGCATATGGACAAGCATATGAACTTTGTCTATTGCTCGTTCTCATTCCATTGTAGGATCCTCTCTCCCCCTGTTTACGCCCCTCTGTTCGTGATCGCTATATCTCGTAATTGTATTCTTTTTGTTCTTAAGAATGGCAGAACAGCCGATTTTGTGTGTTCTTTTATTAATAGGCTTTTGCTTCATTGGAATAACCAATAAAGATGAGTTCTTGTGATCTTGGTTCGAATTTTGACTTGTGGCGTTTGTTGAGGACGAAAGCTTTTTGACCGAAGATTTTTTTAGATACGATGCATCTGTTTCTCAAATGAGCGTATTTTATTTGAAAAAGAATTGTGTGTTCTGATAAATGATTATAATATTTGCTTCTACATAACTGAATGGCGATTTTTCTGGAAAACTTCATTTCTTACTTCGAAAATTTTTCGACACAACAAGGTTTTGAGTGAAAACTCTTCGACGTAAGAATTGAAATTAACATTAGATGAATATGCAATATAAAGGGGAAAAATCATTTTTCGACATATCAAGTTTTTTGCGATATCGAAGTTCGAGATATCGAAGTACTACTGTATAATATATAGAAGTTTTAACAACAGCATGTGGAAGCTTTTTCTCATCTTTACAATTCATAATTTGAGCTTACCACAATCACACTGTTGAATCTACCTCTAGAAGAATCTGTGAGAAGTGTACTAATCTATCTAAAAATTATACTAATTAGATCAAAACCTGGCCTTATCACTTAATGAAAATATAAATTTCCCTAATATTTGTTTTAAAAAGTGCATTATTATTTGTCCATATTTATATTTGTTTTAAAACATTAATTTTAAAATTATTTGTTTTTAAATTTGTTTATGTGAAAGTGTATTTATTGGAAAACATTTAAAACTGTTATGTCCTTTAAAATTTCTTTAAATATCTTATGTAAATATAGTCCAATCTATAAGTTACAGTAAAATAAGATTAAAAAAATGCCAACTTTTAAGCTTGGTATCCACTATCGCTAAGCAGAGCAGATCACAGCGGAGTGGATTAGAGCCAATTACAAGGCTGCCAATGTCTACTATAGCACGAGCCTTGAGCTACAATGGACGTTGACAGCCTTGTAATTGGCTTTAATCCGCTCTGCTCTGCTTAGCGATTGTGGACGCCAATCTTTAAGGAGTTAAACT
Source organism: Linyphia triangularis (assembly GCA_963978545.1). Classification (NCBI taxonomy): domain Eukaryota; kingdom Metazoa; phylum Arthropoda; class Arachnida; order Araneae; family Linyphiidae; genus Linyphia; species Linyphia triangularis. The sequence continues at coordinate 108,767,144 of OZ021722.1, forward strand.
TATCTAAATTTGATGTATCCAAGTACAGTTTCATTTAAGTATTTGTATTTACTAAAAGGGTCGTATTCTATAATTTTTTTATTGTTTATTTTTAGTTAAAGGTGAACATTTTTCTGTCACACTAATACCAACACTGTTAGAAAAATGTCCCAGGTGTCGATTGTACACATCAACTTCACAATCAACTCTATGCAATCGCTGTGTGAATGTGATTTCTATCCCATCGAAGCAATCATCTGTTTTGTAAATAAAAGTTATTTATTAATTTTTCATCTTTCTTACACTATTTATATCAGATCTTTAACTGTTTCATGTAAATATCATTGTAAGCTGTTTCATATGCCATTGGAAGTATTTTTAGATTGTCATCAGGCACCATAAGGTGTGAGATGTGGAATTGTGTCAAGTTCTAGAAAAATAAAAAAGTTTACATTTTATAGAACAATGATGAGCTTCATAATTCTTTCTATACCATACTTAAGAGGCAATAAAATAATCATAATTTTTTTATATCAAATAAATCAGCTTTATTTGATTCCATTTTTTTTTATGATTTAGTAACATTAGTGAAGTAAAAGGGATAATGTGTAAACAACTGAAAACAACCGACAGAATTAGTTTCTTATAGGTTATTTATTATATAAGGATATTTAACTAATACATTACATTTTGAATCTGTAGATTTTGATCATTAAATGTGTTTTGAATTACATTTATATTGAATTTTGTAATTCATTTGATTAAATTACTTTCAGAATTTAAAGAAAATTAACAACTCTTTTTATTATAAAAACTTTTTCAATTTCAGTTGTACTTCTAGAGCAAGAATTAAAATTATGTATCTATAACAATAACTTCTGTTTTTAAAATCACATTATTGGTAATTTGGAAAGTTGTCCTTTTATTAAGTGTTCAATGAAGTGAGGTGTGAATTTTTTGCATTAAGTTTTTATTCTCCTTAAAGTCGAATTTTAAAAACTGTAAAAGCTTTTCTTAGCTTAAATTTGAACATTATTATGAAAAATGATCATATGCACCTGAAAAATGATTGAGGCTCCTTTGCATGTGTATGCTAGTCATTCAAAATCAGGAGCAAAAAGTCTAACCCTTTTTATTGAAAGGTGTTTTTACTTGTACATTGACAAAATTTACTCTTTTCCTTTATTTCAGACAAACTACAAATTAGGAAGGTGAAAAAACAAAGAAAAAGTAAAAAAATGCACTAATAGATAAAACGGTCGGTATATTTCTATCTTATATGAGATGGATCCTTATTCCTCTATATGTTAACTAGAAATCACATTCATGGGCCCTCTTTTATTCAACTTCTCCAGAAAGAAATATTAAATATATTTATTTGTGGATTATGACATTAAGATCTAAAGTACCCTAAATTACTGTTACCTTTCTATTCCAACAACTGCATTAGGAAAAGCAGTTTTCACATCAAATAGTCATTCAAAATGTATTTCAATTGCCCGGTGCTTTGTAAAATCTAGCCTTGAAAAATTAATATTAGCTAAAAATTCAAATCTATCTAGAAGTAATAATTATAAGTTATGTGATTTTGGTTTTTCAAGATAAAACACTGGTTTCCCATAACTGAGTTTCCATCTTAGCTAATGTTTAATAATGTAAAATTTGATCCCACTTGATACTTTCTGTGGTCAACAAAATGTTATTATTTATGTATGAGGCTTGTCGGGTTGTCTTATGGCTACATTGGTTCCAATTATGCGCTTTAAAAATAAAATATTTTTGTGTTGTGATGGTAGCCAAAATTAACAAACAAAACCATAAAAAGTTTTTTTATTTTATTTTAATATATTTAAAAAAATTAGTAAAAAACAGTTGTAAACAATCAAATAAAAACAACATAAGCATTAAAGGCCTTAAATGTCATTGATAAAATCTTTGAAATAAAACAGCTGCTTTGGACATAAGGAATATTTTCTCTTTGTACTGATAAATTAAGTGAAAGCACAGAGTACAACACATTAAATTGTTTCAGGACTAAGTTATAATTGACAATGTTATCGCTAAACAATGCCGTATGTTGGAGGGTGGGTACAAACTTTTTCCATTGCCATTCTCACACGTGAAGGTGGTATTCTTTGTTCGCACAAATTTACCAAGACATACATAAAATCCAATGCATAAGAATTCTGAAAGATATTTAACACAATTAGTAGAAATAAATCAAGATTAAACAAACAAAAAAATACAGTCATTACAAGAATAGTTCTCAACTAGACCTAAATTAACGTTACATTGGTTTCAAAAGCATCAAACTTGTTCTGTAAGTTTAATTTTAAAACATTTAAGAGGCATCAGTGTAGATCTACATATAACAAATATTCCATCACTTCAAATGGAAAGATTGAATTACTACATGTAATTGAATTTTAGACTGACAATAGAAATTTTAAAAATTTAGTCTTAACTTTTTAATTTGGAAATATTATGAAAATTATGTTATGAGAATGGATGCTAGGAAATTATAAATAAATTATATTAAACTTTTATCTCAACATTCAAGATTATCACTAAAAGATTTTTTTTTTTTTTTTTTAAACTTTTTGGAGATCTTTAGAGTGAGTTATATATATAGTCATGTTCAAAGGAAACTGGTTAAGTTAGCTAACATTTTAGACAATGAAATAATTTAGAATAGCAGAACTAATAAAAACTTATATTGAAAGAAATTTTTGACACACACAAAATTACATTTTTTAAAGTTTTTTTTTAAATTTGCAAATTGTAAAATCAAGTTTTAATCCTATAATAGAATTCATACTTGTGAGTCGAAACTAAGTATCTAAATTTCTCAGAATTACTTTTTTGGTAATATTGCATAATTAAATAAAATCTTTAAATATTTGTAAGTTTATTAAAATTTAATCAAGATTAACTAATATATTTACATTTTGTAATAAAATAAACTTATGCAATTGTTATTTGGTATCTAGATTCAAAGTAAAGTAGTGCAACTATACCTTAGATAATCTGAAGCATTCCTCATTAAAATAGCTTCTAATTAGATCGTAGCATTGGAAGTTTACCAATTCATGACGATTCTGTAAGATTTCTGCTTCACTCTTTTCGTTGTGGAAGATTTCAGTTATTAATTCAGTTACCTTTTGAGCCAGGAATTGTCGATTCTAAAAAAATATAAAGGCAAGTTTGAGTTACATACTTGACAAATATTTAATGTTAATCAGGATAGGTCACGCATTGTGAAAAAATTCTTTAATTATATATAGCCTAAGGAATAATAGATTTAGCTTAATACTGCTACTTTTCCTAAAGAGATGTTTTAATTTCAGACTGATAAATCTGTAATCGAGTAACTAATATTCTTGTGGTGTTGTCGTTCTCTTCAATTTCCAATCAAATAAAACATTGCATAAAATAAAATGTGGAACGAACACATAAAAAGTAAACATAACGTTGTATTCTAATCATTGCCAAAAACAAAAGAGAAAAATATAAATTAATAACGCGCACAGACGATATTTATAAAAGAAATGAGAAAAACATAAAATTAATAACACAGGCAGACGATATTTAAGAAATTATATCCAAATGGGAAAAGGAAATTTTCTACGGCAACGTTCACTATAAATGAAAATATATCAGTTATTCTATGTAAAAATGCCATAAGTTTGTTTATATCTTCATTATTTTATGAATTATTCAACATCAAAATGTGTCCAACATGTTATAAACACCCTATATAAAGTGTTACTATATTGCCTTGAGAATTTAAAGATGTTGCACTACATAAATATGATAACATTAAATATCATATTTTTAAAGTTAAATTCATCGTACATATTAATACGGCTCTGATTATGTAGATAATATATGGTCTATTCTTAACTATGCTGGAAATGTAATACGAAAGTTTCTCGCAAAAAATTCTGTGGCAATTATAAATCATTTTAAAATGACAGCTTCTTTTTCTAATAAAATTCATGATTATAAGCTTACCCTAAGCATTTTGTTCAGCTTTTTTAAAAGTTGAGTCTGTTCATCCTCAGAGTTGGTTTTCATGTACTTCCTTTTCGCAATCTCAATGGGAACATCTCGACTTCGAACATGGTTTTTCTGTTGACAAAAAAATCTTTATAAGAAATATACTACCGCACTATGAACACATATCCTTGTAGCTTTCGTTATTTTGTTTACTATTCAAATATGATTCCAACAGTAAAAATAAAATGAAGCATCCTTAATGTTTTTCAATCAGTAAATCATTAACAGGGTTATTCTAAATTAAGTCTGCTTCTCACAAAGTAAATATGTAAAATTTCTTTTATTGCATTGAATACTTATAATGTTACACCTACCTCAGCCTTTGGATACACAACAGGAGTTGCCTTTTTCCTGCCTTGAAATTCGCTCACGTGCATTTTTGCTATTTTCTAATAAAGAGAAAACAGTTTAAACATTTTATTGTCAGAAGTCAACTGATTTTTCATTTATTTAATGCTTAAGAGCAATACACAAAAGTAAATACCATGTCTCCAAATTCTTGAACATGACTTTCAGTTGTTTCTTTCTTGACAATTTGGAATTGCTTTAGAAGGGTTTCTCGAGTGAGTACTTCCTGAAAGAAGAAAAAAAAAAAGGAGTTCACATTATTAGTTAATGCATGTATGCATCTGAATTCAGAGAAGCATAGCAATACCCTATATCAGGAAAGAAAATTTAATTTTGTAGTGTGTAAAAAGGTCTTTTAACTTCAAAAATGTTTTTATATTGTACAATAATATATGCAAAACTCTGCATGACATGTTTTAAATCAAAGTATATTTGGATGTGTTGAAATCTGCCACTAAGCTTTACATGTAATGATGAAACTAATAACAATATATTCAGTGCTGGTGGTTAAAGTCCCCCATGGTGGGTGTAGAATGGAATCTTCCTCCATGCTAAATGTATATGGCATGGTGCCAAATGCAGCCCTTACGAATTTCGTGATTTCGGCTGTACTTGTAAATTAGGTGTACTGATTGACTCGCGTGTGTGTGGGTAGGCGAGAAACGAGAATTTTCTCCACTAAATGGAAATAGTTTCCGTAATAAGTTTCCACGTGTTTTCATGTTACTTCTTAAGATAATACGAAAACTTATAATTGAACCATTTTAAAAGATGGATCCCTGTTATAAGCAAGGTTAAATAAGTTTTTTTTTCCTATTTTCTTTCTCATATCATTTTATAAATATTGAAAAGAAACTTTGAATTTTGAGTGATTATAGAATTTCCATTCATGATGAAGGGGAGGGGTGAGTTACTGTTCCGGTTGCACTTACATTTTTGACCACGGGCCACCACTGGAAGTGATACAAAGAGTTTCAATTTAACACAGTAGAAATATAATCCATGCCTATTAATTTACCTTGTCTGAATCTTCCATCCAGTGCACACTGTAGGAGTCTCCAAGATATGTTTCCCTTTTATCGTCAAAGTAGCAAGCATAAGAAGATTCGTCACCGTTGGCAGCAGTAGTGGCATAAACTACAAACAAATAGAAACAAACAATCTAAAATTGAATAAAAAATTTTAAAAATAATAATTCAAAAGAAAAACTGAGGTAGATAGGGTAGTGTTTAAAAAAAATGTAGGAATTAAATATTTTCATTACCATTTATGTTGTTGGGAAGTAAGTTTTTGAACATAGATCCCGACTCACATGCCTCAATGTAAATAACCATCTAGAAAATAAAAAAAAAGGTAATTCATTTTCTAAATTAATTAATAAAAAATAAATTTAAATTATATATTTAATTTCAAAAGAATTCCATGCAAACTACAATTGAAATCAATAAAATATTTTCTAAGTTACCTCACCTTTCCATATTTCTGGTTGTCATACATGTATTGAATAGTCTTGTTTAAATCGGTGGCAGTAAGTTCCTAGGAAAAGAGTTGTGTATTAAAATACCTATATTTATAGTAAGAAATTTTGGAAAACAAGTGTATTCAACAGTGTAAATTCTTCCATTTTAAGAAAGTGAAGCAGAAACTCCACTTTAGAGTAATTGAGAAAAATTACTTGAGTTTATGTAACTCAAAAGTTTCAATATAAAAGCAACATCTAAATTGATACATAAATGATATAGAATTAGATAAGAGTAAATAATTTCAAAAATAATTTTCATTGCTTTTTCAAACTTCAAAATGTGTATGTATAATGTATTTAATATTTTATTTTTGAACTAAATTTATAAATTTTAGTAGCTAATTTCATATTATATAAATAACTTACATCAGTAGGAAAAGCTATAAGTCCTGGAGCACCATGGTCAGCAAAATATACAAAAACATGATCTTTTGGTCCACTAAAAATCAGTCTCTGTATTAGTAAACACACTTAATACTACTATTCAATTCAAAAAGTATACTAAATTCATTTATTTCATTTCGAGTAGCAAGACTTTTATATAAAAATACTAGCTCTGTAAACTATTATGTATAATTTTTATGAAATAGTAATTTTCACAATACTTATACAAATACATCACGGTTTTTTAAGGTTAATTGTCTCCTTTCAAAGACTAGAGGAATTTTTGTGTGGTGCTACTTTTTATTCACATTTTAGTTACATCTTAGTTTATGTGCTGGAAACTAAAGATGTAAAAATAAACTAATAATAATTTATAACCCAATCCAAGCTAAGGATAGTTTATGTAAGTAAAGATATATTTTTGGGGTTAGAACTATTTGATACATTACATTTGTCCAGAAAATTTTTAGGAGTTACACTAAACTGTGCTTTGAACCGTATTTTATGAAATCAAATATTGATTTTAAAAAAATTACCTTTTCAAAACCTTTCCACTACCAACACCAGCCAGAGCTTTCTTATCACCTCTCAAAACTGCCATGAAATTTTTAGGAGTGACTTCCTGTTCAATAAATAATAGCATATTTTTAGAATTTGTATACTAATAGTATTAAATGCTGAGCTACTGTTCCACATTTATAACACAAAACTTTTTCATATTTTTAAAAAAAATCTATTTAAAATAAAATAGTTTAAATTTGAGATCTAATGTTTTTTTTTTTTCAAAACATGAAAACATCAAATTTCATTGTTTTGCTTTCGTCATTTTTTCAATCAATGTACATTCAGGGTTCCCACTCAAATCACAGAATGAAAATCAATGACTTTTAAGGACCTAATTAATGTTTTTAAGGACCTTTGAAAATTTGTTTTCAGGCATTATGTCGATATATAAATTTTTAATAAAGTATATTCTACCAAAAGAGTTACAAATTGGTGGATGCATAATACAAATACGTCGGAAAATTCCGATAAGGTGCAGATAAGTGGCGGTCACGCAGAAATAGCAAGTCCGACTTGAAATTTTTATAAATTTTGCAGTTGGACTACATCTGCAAAAATTAAGGACTTTTAAGGACCTCTAAGCATTTTCAAGGACTTTTAAGCACCTCTAAGCATTTTCAAGGCCTTGAAAACAAGTTCAAAAATATTAAGCACTTTTAATGACTTTCAATGACCGTGGGAACCCTGACATTTTTAAATCGTCAATTATAGTCTATGTATTTAATATAAACATGTTTTGAAAGACTAGAACAGCTTTTTAAATGTTTTTATCTATTGTAAACATACTTCTCCTGTATAATCATGGGGAACTCCTTTGTACACATCTTTCCCCTTGGGATGGTTAATGACAATTCCTGGAGTAGGGTTTCTAATAAAAAAGGAAAATTGCATATAAATTTATACATAGTTGTTATAACATAAATTATAAGTATATGATAACTAAATAACTACCAAATTAAAAATGTTTCGATATAATTCTTAAGATGAATAAATTTTACTAAATATTACATTTGTTTGCTAAATAGAATTTTGAACAGTTTGTGCTTATATATGAAATGCACATATATACAATTACTAAAATATAATGGCAATAATTCTCCCAAGTATTTTGTTTTCTAGATAAGTTGAATTAGAAATTAGCTAAAACTTAGAATCATAGCACAATTGAAAATATTACTTATTATTAGATGTTTATGTAACTAAACTTCCAGCAAAGAACTCCCTGATTTTAAAATTAAATTATTCAAAAACAAAGATTGATGGAAGAATGAAGCAAAAGTATACTTATTTTGAAATCTGTAAAAATCTGAAACAGAAGTTTCAAAATTAGTTACAAATGTTGCCAACAGATGGTGCTGTAATTGCCAATTTCTAGAAATATGTTATAAATTCGTTGCAATCACACTAATTTTCTTTCACGTTTAAACAGTGGAACTGTCTGAAGATTGATCACTCTGAGTTTCAAAGCGCTCTTTATTCATAAGAACTACAATGTACAGCGCCACCTGTTTACAACATTTGTAACTAATTTTGAAAATTTAGTACCAGATTTTTACAGCTTTCAAAATAACTATACTTTTTGTTTCATCTTCTATCAATCTTTGTTTTTGAGTTATTTGATTTTAAAATCAGGGAGTCCTTCACTGAACACCCTATGTTTTAAAAGATATAGAATATTACATGTTTTTAAGATTTGGAAAATAGTTTCCTTTGTTAGTTGGAACAATACATACTCATCATTTTGAGCCAGATCATCTTTCATCAATACGATTATTCGTTCATCAGGAATTCCGTGGTTCTTCAGAATTTGATAAGAGTGGCAGATATCAGCCTGTAGAAAGATTAAATTTAAAAATAAGTATCACACCTGCAATATTCATTTTTAGCAATCGTGTGTTTAACAGATAAAAGAGTAAATATGATGATGAATGAGTATACTCTCATAGACTGAGAGGCGACTGCAATTTTTGGACTCCATCGAACATCATTCTGAATTTTTTATAGAAATTAGAGAAAAGTGAGTAGATTACAAATCCACTGGTCTGCCGTGGCAAAAATGGCTGAAAGTGGTCAAAAATCAACTTTTAATAAGTTGAACTATATCTGCGCCATAATTTGCCAAATAATGAGCATTTTTTTTTCTTTGGTAACCCACACTCTTTATTTTTCAATTAAGAAGGGAGCAGACGATTCAGATATCTGGCGATGGGCTACTTGCATCTATTAAAAGGGAGCCAAGTTGGCAAAAAATATTACGTCACTTATGACGTAACTAATGTCGCCAATTTGGCTTACTTTTAAAAGATATAAATTTTCTGAGCCAAAGATCAGAAATCGTTTGCGCTTTTTCTCATTGAAAGTCAAAATGAAGTGGGTTGCCAGACGAATAAGATCAGTCGATTATTGATCAGTTTCGGTCATTTTTGCCACGGCAGACCAGTGGATTCCTAATCTACTAACTTTTCTTCAATGTCTATAAAATATTCAGAATGATGTTCGATGGGGTCCAAAAATTGCAGTCGCCTCTCTGACTATCAAGTTTATTAATTGGAAATGTTATTCTTACATTGTTTTTATATTTAAGGAGAAGTCCTAGTAAGGATCATTCCCTATACTCGCTATGTTACAATCGTTTAGCCCAGTGCATTTGAAAACTACTTTATATATATAAAACCTTGACATTTGGTGAGTAGGTACAAAAAAGACCACTTAATGAAATGGCATAAATAATTTTCATTTAATGTCTATTTATTATAAATTAAAATAGCAATAGACAAAACCAGGTGGAGCCACAGCATATGCATTGACATAAAAATTTCAAATATAAAATGAAATATATTAAATGCTATTTTCCAGTTTTTTAATTTATGACAATTTCATTAAGTGATCATTTTCATACCTGCTCCTGAAAATTTCAAGGTTTTATACAAAGTAGTTTCTAAATGCACTGAGCTAGAAGATTGCAACATAGGGAGTATAGGGAATGATCCTGACTAGGATTTCCTTTTAATATAAATGAGCAGTGGTTCCATAAAGAGGCCTTTGGTCATAAGCGCCCGCAGAAATAATCTAGACGGTAAATTTTTCTTGTTTTAACCTTGATTTTTCAACTGAGGGCTATTTTAATGAAATTTTAATTAATATTTATGTACCAAATTTCTTGTACATTAAATATTTAAAGTCTATAATATCATACTTCTATTTCCCATTCAACTATACCACTTTCCTCCACATCATTTTTAATTTTCAAAATCTAAGGCATCAGCAAAGAGGTCAAAAGTGGTCTGTGGAGCTACCAGGTTTTTATTACATTAATAGCTTCAAGAGTATGAAATTTATTTTAAACTTTTGTGCCTGAGTTGCAATATTAAGAGTGCTTAATTTTATGTTCAAGGTTAATTTCTTAAATCAACATTCATGCAAAATCTGCAAGATCAAATTCCAATTGCCTTTAATTTTATTTCAATGAAACTTCAAATATTATTTGCTCATTAACTAGTCTAAGTAGTCCAGATATATTGTGTAACTCTTGTGCTAGAAAATTCTGCACTGTTCAAAACTATAGGAGTGCTCAAGCTATGAACTTTACTATACTGCCTTTCATTAAAATTTTAAAGAAATGTGCACTGCAGAATAGATTGATTGAAAAGAGAGTGGCAAAGCCATGCATACTTAGACCTGTTGGCCCATAATTAATTTGCATTGAAAGATTAAGATTTAGTATAATTAGAGTAGACTTAACTTGACCCAAGCTTTTAAAACAATATGTTGAAAAACAAGTAAAGAGCAAGCTATCACTAAAGACATTAATTATTGATTTCTTTATAAATTAATTGCTGTAGAACTAAACCCAACCCTTCTGGTTTGAAAAAAGTTGGTAAAGAAACAATCAACTGAATATTTAGAAAAATAAAGTATCTAGTTTTATACTAAAAAAAAATATTACATACAATTTAATTTCATAATACAGATAGGTTATACATGGTGATTGCCAGGCTGCTAGATGGGAGTTTTTTAGGTTTTCACCCATTGAAATGTAAATGCAGACATTTACCCTCGAAATACTTCACACTCAGTACTCCTACCCCAAGACATTTTGGTTATAATCCATAGTACCTATAGACATGCCTGTACCGAATATTATTAATATAGGCAGAAAATAGCGGCTCTTCTGCGAAGGTAAATAGGACACAACTCGGCAAATATGTAAGGAACACTTAGAATTGGCAGATTTACTCAACCTGGCTATTTTTATACTTAAAATAACCAGTAACTGCTCATTAGAGTAAGTCATGTAATAAACAAACTTCATTTTTAATGAGCTTACCGCTAAAGCACCCTTTGAAAAAATAATTTCGATGCAACTGCATTCAAGAGGAAATCCCAGTAAGGTTAATTTACTATACTCGATATGTTACAATCATCTAGCCCAGTGCATTTAGAAACTACTTTCTATAACCACTTTGAAGTTTAGGGAGTAGGTAAGAAAAAGATCACTTAATGAAATGACATAAATTGTTTGCATTTAATGTCTATCTAATGAAAATTAAAATAGCAAAAGACAAAACCAGGTGGAGCCACTGCATATGCATTGACAAAAGGATTTCAAATGTAAAGTAAAATATATTAGTCACTATTTTCAAGTTTTTAACTTATGACATTTCATTAAGTGATCATTTTTGTAGCTACTCACCAAATGTCAAGGTTTTATAGAAAGTGGTTTCTAAATGCATTGGGCTAGAAGATTGGGAACAGTTATAGTACAAGACTCCATTGACAACTTTTCCCAGTTTGAACTGGTCGGATTAACTTCAGTTGCCAAATAATTGAGTGGCATTAAGGAAGGCATTTTTGATAAAAAATGTTAAGCTAACAAAATAACAATTGAAACAAAAAAATGGATGATCGCCAAACAATTGTGTGACTGAACGGGTACTGTAAACAACCAAAACTCCATTGGCGACATTTGCTTGGCGATTTCTTGTAGACACCAAGCAAAAAGTCGCCAATGGGGTCCCATACTATAGCTGTATCGAAGATTGTAACATAGCGAATATAGAGAATGATTCTTACCAAGACATCCTCTGAAACATACATGAACTTAGATTTTATACATTTATTGCAAAAAACAAAAGATTTAAGTAAATATTATCACTTTTTGGAGAATACAATAATAATGCAAAAAATATTATATATATATATATATATATATATATATATATATATATATATATATATATATATATATATATATATATATATATATATATATATATATATATATATATATAAATAAATAAGATACAATCTCTGGATAATTCAATTACTCACTTGATGTCTATAATTATCCCAACCATCAGATCCAGCTACAAGAACGGCCCACAAACTTCCATTTCCCACTTGTAGATTATTAAGATACCTAGGAATGGAATTGAAAGCCGTGATTCGACTCACAAAAGCAAAAAGCACGAAAACTGAAAGAATTTGAAACTTCATTTTCATGAGCTAAAAAAATTTGGTGTTCGGTTGATGAGGAAAAACCTTTTATATGTAATACGCAGATAACAAATGATTGACAAGTCTGTTATCAAGGGATAGCAGACATCACACTTCAATTGTGTTTGTAAACAATAGCAACCCTCGTGATAACGTGACTAACGACATGAGTGCATTAACTGCAACAGATGTTTAATATCACATGATAAGTAATCGGGATTTTTATTTCAAATGTGCAAGAAACAATTTTATTTTTAGTAAATTGCTCGTTGTGTGAATTTACAATGTGATTTTCATATCTATTATTTTATATGGAAAGAGAAACACGTTTTTTCATTTTATTATTTTGTCTATAACCGCAACTGTGTTGTTAAAATTCCTGACTAATTAGAAAAAACTGAAAACAAAAACAAACAGACAACATCCTGTCAAGCGACTATTGCACGTTTTAAGAAAACTTTCGCAAATTATAAATATATAAGATATATTTAAACGTAAGTTGAGCAAAAGCAATTGGTAAAAAATTCCATTTTGTTTTGAAATATTTTTGTGTTAGAGTTTAAACCATTTAGCGACATTTTACCAAGAATGTAAATGGAGGTCATCCTTTTCGTAAAAAAGATACGTATTTAGTTTTAAAATGATTTCATTATACTAAAATTTCCGATAAATTGCAATGAAAAAATATATCTTTCAAACTTCACATTTCTTAATTTTTGAGTTACATTACAAAATACGTTATAAGTTTACATTTTTCAATAAAAATGAATGAATAAGTTCAAGTATATGGCCACATTGATTTAACGAATCTGGTGAATTCTAAAACTGTCATAGAAAACAATTCAAACCCAAAAAATTATTTAAATGTCACTTTCATCAAGATGTTAAGTTGTTTTAATAGGCATATTCACAAGTACAAAAATTATTTTTTGTTATGAAGTTAGTTATCTTCTTCATGAAGTGGGCTAATTCTTTACTTGATACAGATGCACTATAGGGACCTGGGGAATTTTGCGATTCATTTTGAAGTTAAAATAAAACATCTGAATGCTAAAATGTATGTTATAAAACTGGGTAAGTCTTCCAACTGCGGATTCTGTGCAAAGAGTTGTTTATATAAAACCGATACTAAGTTATGGAAACTATGGGCATTTCACTTTCTTGGGTAAAAAGGAAGCTGCGTTAATCATCTTGATGTAGAATATGCATTGGAATTTGAAGTTATTCACTAACTGTTTTGAAAGTGAGATGAACTTGTTACAATTTCAAGAAATATGTCTTTTAAATAAATGGAAAGAAAGTTACCAAATAGTGCCAGGTCACTTAAGTGTATCTGCACATACCTTATTTTCCAGGTCTGTATACTAGAGGCATACTAGAACACTGTTTCTTACACTTGATCAAAATCAATTGGGAAATTTTTAGCAATTTATTGTTTGGTTATGAGAAATTATTTAATGAACTTTTTATAAAAACAACAACCTCATTATGAACGTTTATCGTCTAATTGCAAAAAAATAGGTGGTTGAGCGTACAAACCAACCTAATGGACCGACCGTTTTAACTGACTAAGGTAATCTGTTTGATGAAAGTTGGGTCTCACCAACGATATACTGGATAATATGCCATTAAATAAAGTACCCGTTATTTAATGTTTTTAATCCAAAAATGGTTTTTAATAGCTATTGAAGCCTAAGAAAGAATATTCAATCAAGATCTTTAAAAAAAAATAGCTAAAAATTAATAAATCACACTCAAAACATGTGTGATTCCATGAATTATCAAAACAAGTTAACAAATTCTAAGAATATAACACAAGGAATTATATTAGATTTCATCTTAATTTACTGTTTGCTTCTCTACAGAACGAATTGTAGCTACTAAATAATGCATACCTTCTATTTTTATAGAATGTGAAATTTTTCTCTGAAATAATTATGGCAGCTGCAGTAAATAGTCGAATGAGTGACGAGGACTTAATGCGTCTTCCACCTCAGGAAATAATCCGGAAGTTACGTAGGGCTGAAGCCGAAAATATGAAGCTGATGATGAGTCATGGAGCTCTTATCAAAGATATCAATCAACGAATGCAGGTAAAACACATTTTCTTTAATCTCCAGTTTTTCAGTGCTCTGTACTGTAGATGTCAAAATATTGCTTCAAAATTAAAGTGTCTATTTTTTAAAAAAATTCATGGGCACATTGTGATGCAGAGTTAAATTTTACATTGTTTACTGTCACCTGGTCTAGGCAATGTCATAACCTGCCAATATTTATGATTTCAAAGAGAGTTTGAAAGTTTGAGCCTAGCAACAAGTCTAGCTACTCTGCCTGTTATAGGAAGAAGAAGAAAAAATTGCCTCAGAATAATGAAATTTTTTATGATAAATTTTCAATATAATTCACCAACTATTTTCTAATTGAATGACTTTTTAAAAATAAAATGCAAGTTTTTTGTTTTTTTGAAAACTCAATATATACATATTTTATTTATTTTTTTAAATTTGTGTAAAAGTTGTACTGTCTAGAAAATTGTTATTTTGGCAGGTATGCAATGTCTATAGTTTGTACTGGACCACTTTTAGATCCTTAAAAAAAGTGTTCCTTTTGTTTTTTTAAACTAAGCAAAAACCAAAATTTTCTGCAATATATTTTATTTTGTTCCAGTTTTTTATTCATTGAAACACAATTTATTTTAAAATTAGTTTCTACTCTAATTAACGTTTCAGCGGTTTTTATGAAAAACCTGGTTGTTTCTGGATTCTATATAAAGATGATTTGATTAATTACTAAGCAGGTTAATAAAAGACTGATAAATTCTCTACAATAAACTATCATCCAGGGGACTGAGTTTAGTAAACTTACTCAGAATTGTACTCAGAATTTCAGAATAATCCTAGGGAGGCATTACCTATATCAATGTTTACTTGTCTTCTGGTAAAGGCCGACCAAACGGTATAGTGGTTAGCATGCTAGCCTCTAGAGCCCGATGTTGCGGGTTTGAGTCCCCTTGTTAGGCATGGGTGTTTGTAAATGTATGTTGGCTTGTCTAATGACGAATGTTTCGGCGCATTATAGCCCTTGTGTTGCTGACGGCGCCAGATAATCTGAAAACAGCCAAACAGTCTTCTGGTAAAAATGGAAGTTAACGCAGGCTGGTTAAAGTGGGTGGTTGTGTACTTTAAAGAAGTCATAAATTACAAAAGAAAAAAATGTGGCATTAAATATAAATCCAGCAACATAAGACTGAAATCTGGACACTGTTCACTGCAAAGAGAAATAAATTTTCACGTTAATTAAAACTCTTCTCGCTTGTTTACTCACATTCCATGTTTGTTATTACTTTAGGTTCATGTACAAGAAATCCGTAATTTGAACGAAATAAACCAAAGATGTCAGGATGACAACCAAGAGTTGCGAGACTTGTGCTGCTTCTTGGATGATGATCGACAGAAAGGCAGAAAACTTGCGAGGGAGTGGCAGAGATTTGGTCGATACACTGCTAGTGTTATGCGACAAGAAGTGGCAGCTTATCAGAGTAAGCTACAAGAACTTGAAAATAAACAGCAGGAGCTTATCAGAGACAATTTGGAATTAAAGGTAATTATATATATAATTGTTCCAAACTTTTAGTTGTATTTTAAAATTAAATTTTTTTTTTAAATAAAATAGTTCTCTACAGTCCTAATAGTTTATTAAAATTTACTTATTTAAAAACATATGGTATTCAAGCAACTTTGTCAATAAATTTACAACTAGTACTTCTAACTTATTGAATGTTAAATCATTGCAATAAATCAGCTGTAATTGGTTTGTTGACGTGTCTAAAAATATAATTTGAAAAATGATTTAATTTATAGAAACTATTAGAGGTTGCTAATTTTTAATGCTAAATACAAAATAGATAAATTATTTCAATTTATTTGTACTTATCCATTTCTTCAAAACATTAAAGTTTAAATAATATTGTAAACCATTTAGACAATTTATGTGGCCTTTAGTTTACCAATACTCCACAACTTTGTGAAATCTGATTCTGAAAACTTTTAAGAATAACTTTTAATTAAAAAAATTTTATTATCATTTGAAATTTGCTGAAAATGGAATTAAAAAAATATATAATAATGTGGTGTTTTTTTGTGAATTTGTTCTAGAAAATCACCTAGAATTTTTTTAAATAAAACACAATCCAACTGTTACTAAAATTTATGCATAAAACATTTTTGAAAATTCACCATTGTTAAAAATTATTACTTGTTTCTATGATAACTATTTTTTATCAAAATATCGAATCTATTTTTTATCAATAGACTGGATAATGTAATTTTTTATCATAACATTGGATAAATTAGCAAATCCAGTGAGGGGTGGAGAGGTTAATCGCCCCTTCCATTATTCATGGACCGCTCACTTTAAACATGTGCTGCTCTCTGGCTTTGGATGAAATCAATCAAGATTTGACGAATCTGCACTGAACATTTTTAATATGCATGTTCTCATCTCAAAAAATGAAGGTATAATTATATAACTTAAGAGCAACAAAATTTACCTAACCTATGTAACAGCCACTGCCGTAATAAAATTCTGGATCTGCCCTTGCTTTGATTCAAAGAATTTAATTTAAACATGCTAGTTTTCAAGCTTTTTTTTTTAAAAAAATAGCATTTTATTAACTTCTGGTTAATGCTCAAGCTGGCTTTTTTCTGTTGTGTAATAACTGCAAGTCTCTCCAAAAAGATTATGTTCCCAGAAAAATTGTAAAATATGCATTCTCTAGGTAATTATTCAGGTATAGAAAACTGCTTGTAAGTACTTGCAATAAGTCTGTCTTTTTGTACTTGTTTATAGTTTTGTGTAGAAACTGCAAATTGAAACTCATTGAATTTATAATTTTACTATCAATCATATTTTTACCAAATTCACAATAAATTATTTGTATCCAGAATGAAGACATTTTAATCCCACTGCTAATTCCATTTAAAAAAAAAAAAAAAAAAAAATTACATTTCAAGCAATTCTTCTAACTTAATTTTTTACTGAAATTTTGAACATAAGTATTTTTGGTGTAACAAAAAATAAGTATTCAAAATATTTTTTAGAAATTGTGCCTTTGCCTGGATGACGAAAGATCTCGAGGCACTTGTGGTCAGTGTGGCGAGGCACTCAATGGTCGCCGTGACGATGGGGATGGCAGTAGCTCATCTACTAATAATGAGGAGCTAGGGCTACTTGCACCCATTCATTCTTCTTTTTCTCCACATAGAATGGGGCAGAGTATGGAAGATCCAACACATCCGAGGCATCGTTCTGTCATCAATGGTAGGCATTAGTAAACGTGATTAGTGTAATCAACAAATGATAAAGGTTCTTGTAAAATATGTAACTTATAACAGTGTCTGTGCTCGTTTAGTTTTTAGTGCGATTAAAGAATACTTACGTATCACAAACAGATTTTGTAATAGAAACATAGAATTTATTGAATATAACCTGCAAGTCACTGTTTTAATATAATATTTGTAATCAAAGCTTGGCATGCTTTTAAAATGGCTTAAAACTTTCAAGTCTTTGTGTATTTTTCACTACCTTCTTATTCAATTCTTAGACAGATTTTAAAATATTTATTCAATCTTGATCATGTATTGTAGAAAGAATTTCTAAAAAACTATAAAAGGATGCAGCTTTACTTTTGTAATTTGTCATCATCGTTTATCTCTGAAGCAATATCATAACTATATGTAAAGATGTACTAATGTTCTCTGATATCTAATAAGGGTCAATTCAATTGTTTGCCGTGTGTAAATTGTTTTATACAAAATTTATAATAGGATTGCGATGATTTTACAAAATAAAAGTAGTACAGTGATACCTCCTTTAACGGACACTCCCGAATAGCGGACACCCTCTAATTACCGGACACTTTTGCAATTCCCAGTCCATTAGTATTGGACATTCCATGTTATCCAAGTCTTATCCACTCTGAATAACGGACACTCCAGCGAAGTGGTACCTGAAGAAAGTGCAACTGTAGAAAACATCGAGACAGAGCTTACTGATCTAGTGACGCATTGGGATTCTAATGTCAGCGTTGAAGATTACGTAAAAATTGACGACGATCTATGCATTGAGGAAGAGGGCTTGAACCTATCAAATTTCCTTCCGCAAGCCTGTACTGACAAATTTGATCTTTCTGAGGATGATTACGATGAAATAGCTGTGGAAGAAAACGATGCCTGCCAAATTAAGGACTTTTCAGAAGCACTGAGATGCAGTGAACAATTGAAAGAGTTTTTTCTAAGAAATGGGGATCATGAAGGCTTAACAAAACTAAGTGATTTGAACATTTACATAGAGAAACAGGTTTGCAGTGTAAAAAAAAGAAACCAAACCTTGTTACCAGATTACTTCAAATAAAATAAGGTAAAGTATTAAGTGTAGTTGTTATTTCTAATTAGTCATTACTAAATTTGAGCTTTTAATTAAAATTGAAGTAGTAATTTTTCGTTAAATGCCCATGCTATTTTATTTAAAAAATATTGTCCCCCCCCTAATAACGGACACCTCCAAATAGCGGACGAAACTTTCGGTCCCGTGACTGTCCGCTGTTCGGAGGTACCACTGTACATTTAAAATGTTGTTTTTAAAATATTTAATTTTAAACTTTTTACTCATCTTCCAATGCTATTAATTTTTTTAGCCCAAGTTCTCCAATATATAAAAAACTTAGAAAGGAAAGTTCAAGAATTAGAAGAAGGCAAACTCAGAGAAATGGTAAAACCACTTGATTTATTATTTTCTTGGATTTTATTGATTAATCTTTGAAATAATTATCCATGATTTCCCTTGACTATTTTCTCAATTGCACTTATGGAATTTAAAATCAGTAATTTAAAAACTATATCATTCTATTATATTTCATTTAATTTGGCATGCCTGTCTATGTACACTTTAATGGTTCAAATGCGTTTTAAACTTCATTTAATTAATCTAGATATTAAGGAATGAATTCATTTTGAATTGTGGTGTTAAATATGATCTAAAATAATTAATATTTGTCATAAATTAAATTTATATTGTTCATTAATGTCTTATAAATGTTCAATATTTAATTAGGTATTTCCAATCAATAATACTTAGTGAAGTTTTTATTCGTAGAAAAGCAAAATGGGTCATAATTTCTATGGTAAAAGCAGCTGGTCTGATACAAATACCAGAGATCATCTTAAGGTAGATCAAATTCATATATTTAAAAATCACAAATATTAAACATGCATAAGAAATTTAGTTCACAATTGAATAAATCAATTAAAATTTTAAGAACAAAATTCTAAGATTCTATACATAGTAACCTGCAATTTTTTTATTTTATTATGGAAACAAGCTACTAAAAATAATATTTTTATTTTAATATTCTTGGTAATAATTATGTGTTTTTGATAATTTCATTATTTATTTAAAGTTATTACTTATCACAACGGAATATTTTGATTTTACAACCTTAAACACGTAACGTTCTCTACTAATGTGTAATTTTGCTTTAAAATAGATTTGATATCAGTTATAAAAAAGAATAATTAATTTTTAACTTTTATGCTTAATGAATTTAATGTGTGTTTTGTGACCAATCACTTTATAATTACAGTTAAATGACAACATGAGTTTATCCAAACCTGAAGCTGTGGTCCATGCTATGAAAGTAGGCTATTTTCATATAATCTGTAAATCTTGTCTCTTTTTATATAAATGCTGAACCACTTTACAAAGAAAATATTAATATTTAGCACTATTCTTATATTTGTTTTCTGTTTCGTGACAAAAAATTACTGATGCTTAAATTTTGAATATTCCTTCAATTTAACAATTTTGATTTATTCATTTATTTTTATTTACTTACTATTTATTATTTTTGCCAAAATTTTTATAAAGAATCTATATATTTGTACATTGTAATGAGAGAACTATAGCAATATAATCATTGAGAAACAAATCGGAGAAAATGTTAGTAGCATTTGCATATATGCTGAATAGTTTGAAAATAATAATAATATATAGTTGTCAACTTAATATTTATATATCAACTACTATATTTTGTTTCTCTGGCACTAAAAAATTTAAAACATAGCTTACTGACTTATATAAAACTCTGACTCTATTACTCTTGTTTCAAAGTACAATTAAGTATTCAATTTAAGTGATATAAATGTATTCTATGAAAAACTTGAACAACATTTATCAAACTTCAAAACATTATCTTTACACAGGGAACTTCCAAAGTTTTGGAATAATGCTTAGTTAATATTTTTTTACAAAATTTATTCAAAATTTCTGCATAACTTCTTTTACCTCAAAGATGAAAATAAATAAGTAGTCTAGTATCTAAACTTGTGCGAATCCATTATTTTTATATGATGAGAAAAAAAAATTATGCAGTATTTGGAATCAAACCTTATCTTCTGAGTGCATTAGAAGACAGTTTAATCATTAAGAATTTTGTATTATTTGATGAAAGTTTCAATATGATGAAACAAGAAAATTAAACCAATATTCTCACTCGAAATTGGCGTTATAACCGAGTGCTACCTACTTTACTTCTGTTTTTAAGGTGCTGCTTCTGATGCACACGGAAGGTTTTTTTCTTCTATTGAAACCTAGAATACATATTTTCTTTTTTTATTTACTCGATTTGGCACCGTTTGCCAATAAAAAAATTTTGGAATTTTTTTTTATTGTATATTTGTGTTGATAACGTGTCTTTGGAAAGTGCTTGAAAAGTCCTTGAATTTTTTTCTACTTTTCAAGTGTACAAACCATGTTTAAAACAATAAACAATCGAAAAATTTCTTTTTATCTTCCTTAAATTTTCTAAGACTACATTTTTATTAATACTCACTCCTGATAATGTTTTCAGGTTCTGGAGGTTCATGAACAGATGGAAAAAAGTTTAGAAAGTGACTTGGAATCAGAGGAGTTAGCTGAAGGTGAAAAGGCTTTGGTTCGTGAAATGTGCAATGTAAGGAAACAATGATTTAGGACTTTTGAAAGTTTTGTTTCAAAAACTCTAAATTCAAACTAGACAGATTCTATGTGTAAATAATTTACTTACAAACAAAGCCTATATGATTTATTATCCTTCTATTTAATTTAAAGGGACTCAGTATCACCTATACTCATAACATTAAGTTGCCTATTTTTTAGGTACGTTTCCTTGGAAAGTTTGTAAGAAATCAGTTTGTGATATTTCATACTGGTTGAATGTATCTTTTACAAGATATTGTGGTTAAAGTTTGATGAAAAATATCATAAAAATTATTATTGTTATTTTATTTTAATTAATCTTTAAATTTTTATTTTAGAAAAACCTCATCTTTTTCAAAGATTTGCTATTTTAAAAAATAATTATGAAAATAACTGGACATTTTTTTTAATCCTCAGTTTAATCTAAAAGTTATCTACTACAAAATTTCGTATAAAATTTAATGGTATATCTTTAGTGGTTAGTAAGTAAAGGGACATTGACGTTCAAATTATCACGTTTAAAAATTATAGTTAAAGGTAAAAGTCATAAGTAACAATCAATGGTTTACTTATTTAAAAGAAAATATGACATACTTTTAGTTGAGTTGAAACTAAAGTGATGCACCAGTAAGTTGGCAAAAAATCAGAAAATAAGTATTCAAAATATAACATGAAATAATAATCCCAAAATCGATTTTTTTTTCTTCTTATTTTAAGAGTACTGAGTCACCTTAAATTGTAGAATTTTTTTGTCTAATTTATAGGCCGAATTTTAGGTGTGCCTTTTTGTAAAAACAAGCTATAATACCAAAATTATGCATAGGAAGAAATGTATGATTTAGTACACATTGCAAATTCTAAGATATTTCTTCAATCTAATCTACTTAGAAAGGATTGGAACATTTTTATTTGTGATTTCTGTTTAGTTTTACTTTATTTCATGATAACAATAAATAATTCTATGAATATTAATTTGGAAAATGTATGGAATTCTAGATATTGTGTGAGGAAAATTTATTTAAAGATTTGCTACATAAATATTGCAATAGTTGTAACTAAATCCATTGTTTCATATATGGTAAAGGCATGCTGTGTAATTACAAAACATAAATTGATTGGTTCTTTTATTTTTATTATATTAAATTTGTACGCGTAATTTGAAAGAGCCCAACGAAACTTTACTTAGTGACAAAAAAAGGTTACTCTTCAATCTACAAATGGGTAATTAATATTATATTTGTTTGTCTTCTTATTCAAAGTATTAAATTTCTAAATTTATCCATAACTAGAAAAAATGGAATACTAATTTAAAAATTCAATTTTGTTCTTTTTTTGGGGGGGGGGGGGGAACCAGTATTACATAATTTGGGATTTTTAATAAATTTTAAACACAAATGGAAAGATCATCATACCTGCCAACTTGTACCGATTATCCGTACAATGTACGGATTTTTACTATTTTGTACGGTTGTACGAACAGCTAAAAAAATCGTACGGATTTCACGGTACTTTTCGTTTTTTCCTTAAAACCGTTTTTTTTTTTTTTTAAATCAAGTTTTTTGGAGTCTTATACCAAGCAGTTTACTTCAAATCATCATAAATTCAAGCAAATGAACAAATTTTGCATTCTGCGCTATGCATCTGATATTAAGATTTCTCATGGAGGATTTACTGATGTCATAGTTCATATCAATTCTAAAAAACACAGTGACAACAACAAATGTAATAATAAGAATTCGAAAGCATGCATAATTGATATTTGTGCGTGTGATTAAACACTTTGAATACCACTGACTCCTTGTATGTTTCACTGTAGTTTTTGTGCCATAAAGCATGTTAATTGTGTGTAAAATATCTTCAGAGATTTCATCGTATAGTTTAAATTTGATTAATTTTTAAATCCTGGTTAGTATTTTATTTTATAATTTCCATTCTGTGCTAAAATGTAACAATTTGTTATATTTGGGAGCAATTAAATATTATGCATTTTTTTTTTTTTTTTTTTTCATTTACAAGTGAATTACTATTATTTCTATATTACATTCATAAATATTGTCGCTATTTGACTTTCCATGAATCATAGGAATGCAAATATTTGTTCCGTAAAAATTGTACTAATTTGAAAATACCAATGTTGGCAGGTATGTATCATGTCATATAAACCAGTAAAATATAAAAACTAATAAAATTCAATTGCGAGAATTTTTTTCAATTAAAACTTTGGTGTTTGAAATAAAGCTAATTGCTTTGTAGTTCATAAGGCTAATAAAACTTTGTAGTTTCTAAAACAAAGTTTGTATAGTTGTTTTCTTAAATTTTTCCTAGGTGGTGTGGCGCAAATTGGAGGACGGACCTTCATAAACTTGAATTATTCCTATAAAATTCCGTCCAGTTGAAATGTCCAGACCCTGTTTTTATTTTAAGCACTTGTTAAAGGAGATGTCACTTTAACGTTTTGTTAGTTTTGTATTAAAAAATGTGTATGTATATAATTGAAGCTTTAATACATATAAGAAATAATTGTTTTGTGGACAAACATAACTTTAGCTTTTGATGAATGTTATGTACTACAGTTTACTTATGATATTGTCAGAAGATATTACAATTTATCCATATATTTATGGGCAATTCTCTGGATGATGCATGAGACATTTTCTTCTCATCTTTCTTCTTGTTAAAAGATAAGAATTGCAAAACTATGATGAATCTAGTTGTTATATTTTTGTTTTATATAAAATTAGTTTGTTGGAAAGTTAGATGGAAAAAAAATTATTTTAATTAGGTCAAATACACATTTATAATCCACCAATGCATGGGACATTATGCCCCATGCATCAGTGTTATAACATGCATATTTGACTTAGTTAAAATAATTATTTTTCCATGTAACTTTGCAACAAGCTAATATTGTATAAAACAATAACATAACTACTTGATTCATCATAATTTTAAAATTATAATCGGTTTACGAATAGAAAAAAGAGCCAAAATGTCCCTTGCGTACAGTAGAGAATTGCCCTTATAGTATATGAAAAAGGAATATTTTAAGTAAGGAAATAATTTATATAAATAATCAAGGATACCTTTTGGATTACTTTTGCTAAAATTATATACCAATGCATATATGTCACAATGAATACTACAAATGCATGTTAACTATGGACAATACTTTTTTAGGGAGTAATACTGTTGAAAATGTGCCTTTTTTTTAATTTGTAAGAAAATGCTTAATGTGGCACATGACAAAAATGACTGTATGAAACTCTCACATAGTGCATATTAGTTTTGTGCAAATCACAATGTGTTGGATCATCTTTAAACGAATTATTGTTGATCTAAACTAAAATAAATATTTGATTGATCAGTTTAATTGAACTTCCAATAGTATTTTTGTCTTCGTATTTTATATTGGTTGTAGCAACCAATATAAAAAATACTTAATTAGTTTTTGTATTAGAACTCGGGGAGCAACATTAATTGATTTGCGTTAATAAGTTATTAGTGCATTTTTTTTTTATAATCTTCAGAACAAAGTGGCCTAGTGAAATTATAGATAAAATGGCTATTACCATCTCAAGACTTGCCAATGTTGCTTAAATCTTGACTGTCAAAAGAACAATTTATTTTTGTTTTTAAAAATTGACATCAGTTGTTCTTGTTAGTTTTTTAAAAAATAGTTTTCTGTTTAAGGATTCCATAATTTTTCGGAATAACTTTGTAAAAGTATTGAAAACCGTTACCATATATAAGATTTCTTACTGTGCTTATGGTTAGCATAAACATAATTAAGAATGTACTTTTTGTAGTATTTATGAAACTTAATTTATTAAAACTTTTACTGATTTTTTAGCAATTTATTTCTTTAATCAGTATTGAGTTTTATGTAAATCCTTTTTTTTATTGAGTAATATTTTCTAATTCATGATTTTGTAAATTTTGCTTCCAATCAGTATTTTACTTCCAAAATTATATGTATATAGAGTTGTTTTGCATTTTGTTGAAATTGTTTTGTCTCCCATTTTTAACTTTTTTATTTCTGTTACAGCACTTGTAACATTCTTAATGTACAGATGTTATAATTTTATAAGCAAAAAGCTAAATGTAGATTTTGTTGCATTTAATAACTGAAATGCATTTGTAAACTATTGTTACTTTTTATATTGTTATGGTTTGGTGCTTACATTTTCTACTTCACAGAAGTACTATAGAAAATAATGCTGCGTCCAGGAGTACATTTTTTCATTTTTATTTTTTTTGTGGGTGCATTCAACGTTTGAGCCTAAAATTTAGACGTTACACCTCATGCAAGTTATCCTTGCGTCTTCCATCATACTATTAAATTTTTGTTTTGTCATATTATATTTGTGTGCTGTTTTGTATATGGTATTGTTGGTTTTACTTGTTTTTTTCTTTACATATAAGCAGTACTTTATGTTTTTTCATCAGTATTAATTTATATATAACAAAGTAAATTGTTTTAATCATTTGCTATTGTTTTTTGTATTTTTAATGATCAATGTAATTAACCTTAGTTTTTTTATGGTGCCATGACGCATTTATTTCATCCTTATTTTTGAGTTCATATTCTGTATTTTTATAGTAATTCAATGTACTTAGATAATTTGGAAATGAATCATCTCGCGAAAAGGACATTTTTAAAAACTCTGAAAAAATCAAGGTTTGATTTTCACTCGTCATATTATAATCAACTTTGTTGTAATCTTTGCACAAATTTATGTTTTCATTTCCTTCATTAAAATGAAGCCGTAAAAAATATTAGAAGAAACATTCAAATATATTTTTACTGCAATTTTTTATTAAAGTTAATTTTCATTTTCTTATAGCAGTTCCTGGAAAAACTTAAATTTTCAGTTTTCTTTTTATATTGACACCATTCCTTACACCAAGTATACTAGTGCTTTCTTTTTTCAATACTACATTAAACTTTTGTAACTTATTGACTTTTTGTCTCAAACTTTACATTTTTTTAAAAGAAGTGAATTCTTGAAATATATATCTTTAATTAATAATATGAATTTTTTTAAAAAATAATGACCAAATTTCAGTTTTCTAGATATTACATTCCAAAAATTTCAATTGGTAAAGTTTTGCAAGTTGTATTTAATACAAGTTCAGAGTACTAGTTTTTTATACTTAAGCAATGTCTTTTTTTTATACACTTTTATTTTAGAGTTATTTTGTATGTCTATAAAAAGTGTATTTTTGTATGTTTATTAAAAATACATTTTTAAAGTAGTTATTATTCTTTTTGTTCGAAGAATTATCTCTTTTTTGTTATACATTACATTCATGGGCAGCTAATCGTTATTAAGTCAATCAAATTGTAAATGCAGATTAAATGAAAGTTTTCAAAACAATATTTTTATTGATAAAATTTTTTTTAATCCTTTTCATATTTATACTTAATTTTGAAATATTGTCATGATAATACAGGGTGATTCAAAAGTTCATGACACATTTTAAAATTCATAAAAACATTCAATAAAAAAAAAAACTAAATAATCTGTGTTTGGGAGTGCAGTTTGCACTAAAATGATTCTCACAATAAAATGTTTTTTGTTTTTTTTTTAAATAAAAATTTGATCCAAATGTTGCACATTAATGGCTCTATACCTTAAAAACTAACAATGCTTAACTTCCCGTGTAACCGAGGCTCCTGGACCGCAATTTCTAGATGTAACATCAAGTGCCTCACATTCATCGATGGCAGGAAGGTCTTCACCACCTGCTCCGAACTAAGTGGCTATTACACTGAACCATCTTGTCCGATCCATCGAATAGGAAGCTCCTCATTAAAAATCTTTAACAATTCGACCCTGTGTGGACTTGCATCATCTTTCAGCCAAAAATATGCTCGGATGCAAATGAGAACTTTTTTTTTTTTTGCTGCAAAACATTGAGGTTTACTTGGATGAAGCAAAACAATCTTCATGTAAACCTATCTTGTGACTTTATGTTTATTTAAAAAGAATAGCCTATATAAAAGTACTTTCCTTAGAAAAGAGAAAAAAAAATACAAGCTGATTGTAGAGATTATATAATAATGGAAGATTTAGTTAACAGTTTTCATTAAAACCCTTTTTAAGTAGTTTAACAAATATTTTCAAATAAAGCCATAGAAATTAGAAACTTACAGAATTTTACAGTGTACCGAGCTTGTCCATACAATCTCTAACTAGTCGAAATCTACAGAAAACTCTTAACATCAGATATTTGCGCCGACAAAATGGTATAGTGGTTAATGTACTAGCTTCTAGACCACGGGATTTCGGGTTCGAGTCCCGTGTAATGCATGGGTATTTGTAAATGTATTTTGGCTTGTCAAATGACGAATGTTTAGGCGCATTATAGCCCTCGTGTTGCTGACGGCGCCAGATAATCTGAAAACAACCAACCAACCAATCAGATATTTGCTGACTCATGACGTCACATTTATTAGGTTCATTTACAAATAAATCTGGTTTGTAGCATATGCCACAAAAAACGTACCAACAAAAACAAACAAATGATTCTGGTATCTAAATTGGAATATGACGATAGCGTTTCTTTGATTAACGATACTCCTTAATATTTATTTAAATTAATTACACGTTTTAAAAATGCTACGTTATTAAACTGTGTGTTAAAAATGTGGTTGTCTATTCTTAAAAAAATCATAATTTTGCCTTTATTTTGTCATGTAATCCTATGTTCCGAACATGGTGAGTGAAACACCCCAATAATGAGTAGACAAAATATTGTATTTTTTCGTGACTTCAAGTTTATCGTGAGGCTTTTTTTACATTGGCTTGGGTGAAAATGCAATATTGCACCAAAATAATTATGCAACCAATTGTTTTTTTTTAGGGTATTTCTGGCATATTTCTGACTTGCATATGGATCAAAACTATTCAAGAACCGGAAATCCACTAGATCTCTGCCACCCTGAAGATGGAAAAACTTTTCCCGATAATGGATTATATGGAAATTTTCTTTGCGATTCTCCCCAATATCTTGTAAATGTGACTGTAGCCTCTATGAAACAAATTCAACCAAAACCAGAGTTTATAATTTGGACTGGGTAAGTTTTAATATCTTAGTTATTTTGTTTCTTCTTATATGTATGTAATGATTTTATAAGGTTCAATGTTTAGTTATTTCTTAATCTATTATTACACCACACTCTCCCATTCAAGTCCTGAAAGCTGTTCCCTTGCCTGCTTTAATCAATATTTGGTTAGCTGTCATAGTTCCTAGACCTTGTGTTTATGTGTACATCCTACCCTTGGGTAGAATCTCTTGTCCCATATTGGTACACTTCCTTTAGACAGGTACCAGTTGTTGCCAAGCCTAAATGTTTAATTTATGCATAAATGTTTAATTGTCGCCAAGCCCAAATATTTACCTTGTATAATGGGGTTATTATAGCAACCCTATATTGGTTTGTTGTAGGAATTATGGTACTTACGTATTATCGCAACCAGGTTGGCGCGATTTGACGGCATTCAATTTAACCAGTAAGCAAAATAATTTCTTTACGAAAACCACGTATAACACGTAGTGTTGCCAAATTTGGCAATTTTTGCAAATTTTGGTTGCCGTAAGTAGGGTCGCCAAATTTGGGGATTTATGCGAATTTTGGCCTGGTTGCGTTAATACGTAAGTACCGGAATTATAAATGATTTTAAGATTATTAGTTTGACATGGTGCAACCTGGTAAACTCAGGGAAAATAAATCAGCCTTAATATCTCAGGGAAAAGAAAAAAATCTCCCCTAAAACCTGGAAAAAGTGTTTTTTACTCTGGAAAGAATTATTTGATAACATAAACTTGAAGAAAGTTATTCCTAAAGAAAAAAAGACTTTATTTTAGTTATCGGAAGAATTTCTGTAATCGGGGTTTTACTATATTTATCTGGCCAAAAATAATTAAGCTTGCGATGGAAAACAAAGCTCTGGAAAACTCAGGGAATTTTTTTTCTGAAAATGAGTATGAACCCTGTTTGTATAAGATATCTCTGCTATTGGACGATTTTTATTTGGTACCCAACAGAAAAGTAGCCCCTAATTTACATTAAAGATCCCCAAATCCGTGACTTTAACCTGTTACTGTGTCCAAATAATTTTTTTACTCAAGCATTCAATCTTTAACTGTCTTGCGAGTAAAACATGTGTTGCTGCTAAATAAAATGTGTATAGCTGCTTAAATAGGACTGGACTTTTTCTTTAATCACAACTACATTCATCTTGTGATGTGTCCTCCTGGACTCATCGCATATACACTGAAACAAGAACAAACAAGGGGGAAATATTGTTAGATAGCCGTTTATTGTTAGTTAGCTCTGTTTTCAATGATAGAATAAACATTACTTTTCCATTTTGCGGGCGCAAATCTCGCCGAGCAGATTATATTTATTCATTTATATTTTAGAAATGGCCGCAGCTTGTTTTGAAAATGTAGCGGTAAAAGGTTACCAGCACAGATATTCTGTTTGGCGTTGATTATATCATTTTTGTCGACTTTTTCTCCCTCAAAATGGAAAAGTACTGAATAAACAAAGTTATTCATTTATTATTTTCTGCATTATGTACAGTTTTTCAGTTGAATATTCTCTTTTATCAATCAGTATCCAAATTTAAACTCTACTTATGATATATTGAATGTAACTTTTCAGGGATAACCTACCACACACCAATGTTCTTAATCCTGATTGGGATGTGTCTTTTGAAGCCATCAAAAACATATCCAACTTACTTGTTTCTGCATTTCCTGGAGTTCCAATATTGCCCTGTATTGGTAACCATGACACTTTCCCGCCCAATATTTTACCGTCGGAAGACCTATCTGGAACCATCTACAAAGGTTATTTGGAAAAGGGCGGTTGGAATGCGCTTATACCTCAAGAAGCATGGTCTACTTTTTTGCAAGGTATATACATGTATATAATCTAATTTTAAACTGAAAGGATCAACAACAACTTTCAACTTTTTATGTCTTCTAAAACTTGCTCCCATTCCCCTAATTTACTACCTTACATTGTAACTACAGTTTGACACTGCTTGGCATACATATTTGCATGGTTGAAGGTGCACAAAATTGTCAGAAATTTGAATTTTTAAGTTGGAAGTCTTCTTCCAATTGAACAGTTTGCTTTCCAACAACACTACTTGCAAAAATACCTTGTAAAATGTTGTAATTTATCTGTTACAATGAAAGTTTTAGATGGTACCATTAAATTCTATATTGTATTGTTGCGTTGTACGGGTTCGAAAGATTTGACGCCAAAACAGATCAAAGCTTGCAGAAATTTATTCCAAAATAACTCTTCACAGTTCTCTTACAGCTCCAGAACTTCTCGTTCTAGTAGACACAATACAGCTCTTTTCACCTCAATAGAGCACAAAACAGCAGTTAAAAACTTGACAAACAACTGCTAAATTGTCGCAAAAGACAATGCAATACAGTTTGCTCAGTATCTCCAGTCAACTAATTCAGTGACTCAAAATCCAAGAACTAACTTCAGTCAACTATCGGACTCAGCTAACAACTAGCTCCGTGACTCAAAATCAGTCAACTCACTCAGGAATACAGCTCTCACAATGAACGTTGAGAGACAACTAACTCAGTGATTCAAAATCAACTAACTACTCACAACCCTACTCACGGCCGTCCTTATATAGGAGAGGTGAACATACGTGAACTTTCCAGAGATAGATATTTGGAGAACTTTCCAGATTGGAGTCGAAAAGTCCTTATACATGTACATACATGGGATACATGTACCGAAAATGTCGCCAAATTTGGCGACAAAAATTAGTCGCCAAAACCATCGCCAACTTGGCTCTATCTAATTTGGCGAGATTCCCATTACCATAATGTTAAATGCCCTGCCCCTTGAAACTCGCTTCCCAGAGTTACCTCTGTAAAACTCGTTATCAGGCGATAACACTCATATTGCCGGGAAACAAACCATTGCATTGCCTTATGCGAAATGTACAGAAATTTATCTATTTACAAAATTAACACTACGAAATATTTACAAATATACAAAATTCGTAACATTGCCCCCCTCCCAAGGACTGCACGTCCCTGGCAGTACAGTTCCCGGAAAGAAGGCTCACTTTCAATGCAATAGCAAACGCTTTGTGTTCATAACTAAATTATAAAACTTACTAATTTAAAGACAGAAACATTACTGAATAAATAAATAAATAATTAAATAAACAATAAACGTAAAAATCTATATACACATGTGACCATGGTCTTAATGACTATATACACTTTATACATTACGGGAATTACAAACTATGGCCATAGTAAGGGGCTAACCTGTCGTAATGAACGACTCTAGGTTTAGAATTTGGTGACTTATGTATTCGGACCACGACATCATTCAGCCGGTTGAGGACTGAGTAAGACCATCCCAGTGGGACTGAAGTTTGGGAGAGAGTCCTTTTTGTCGTTTCGGGTTCCAGAACCAAACCTCGTCACCTTCGTGGAATTGATGTCCTGTAGCCTTTGTGTCGTATCTGGTCTTCATCTTATCCGTTGCCAAGTGGATTCGCTCTCGGGCAAAATTGTGCACATCTTCAAACCGTGCCTGAAGATCCTCGACGTGCTCCTCTGGCGATGAAGGTGCATCCGGAGGGCGGCCAAACAACAGATCGCAAGGCAGACGAAGGTTACGACCGAAGAGCATCTGGGATGGGGAATAGCCGGTAGTCTCGTGGACAGCACTGCGATAGGCCAGAAGAAACAAAGGTAACTTCTGATCCCAGTCCTGTTGGTTTCTCGAAACCATCAGTGAGAGGTTATTGAGGACAGTTCTGTTAAACCTCTTCACCATGCCATCCGATTGTGGGTGTAAAGGCGGCGTCTGTGTTTTGTCAATGCCAAGTAGATCACAAAGTCCTTTCATTATAGCAGAGGTAAAATTCCTTCCTTGATCAGAGTGTAAATGTAAAGGCACTCCAAATCTGGAAAACCAGCTCTGAACCATTACCTCTGCAACGGTGGTAGCCTCTTGATCAGGGATAGGATAAGCTTCCGGCCACTTCGTAAAATAACCCATGACAACGAAGAGGTATCTGTTGCCGTCAGCAGATCGTGGTAGTGGTCCCAAGATGTCAAACGCAATCCGTTCAAAAGGAGCTCCCACGTTATAACGTTGCACTTTTCCTCGACTGCGTTTCTTCGGCCCTTTCCAAGCTGATCGGCACCACTTCTCCACGTCAGCCCTCGCCTTACTTCAGTAGTACCGCTCTCGAACTCTTTGTAATCTCTTCATTACTCCATAGTGGCCTCTAATTGGACTGCTATGTAGTTCTTTAAGTACGTCTGTGACTCGGGATCTTGGGAGCAATAGTTGCCATCGGGATGTCTTTCCATCATCAGATTCGAGCTTCCAGTACAACATGTCGTTTCGAATATGGTCAGAGTCCCAGAGAGCCCAATATTGCTTTGTTGTAGGACTATATATGGAAATGTCCTGCCAAGTAGTTGTTGCATTCGAAGATTCCTTTAAATCCTCCTGTCCGGCAGAGATCGCAGCAGTATTCTTCTGTATTTCCTCTTGGCCAGAGAAAATCTCTTTCTTCATCTCTTCTTGAGCAGAGAAAATCTCTATCATCTATTCTTGGCCAGAGAAAATCTCTCTCTTCATCTCATCTTGACCAGAGAAAATTTCTTTCTTCATCTCTTCTTGGCCAGAGAAAATCTCTTTCTTCATCTCTTCTTGGCCAGAGGAAATCTCTTTCTTCATCTCTTTTTGGCTCGCTTTCGTTTCTTCCCTCCATTCGGATATTCCCTTCTTCATTTCTTCCAGCCATTCGAACATTCCCTTCTTCATTTCTTCTTGGCTTTTCTTCATTTCTTGTATTAAAGCAAAAAGCTGTTGAAATTTGTCCTCTTGTTCCGCCATTGCTCTGATAATTGGCATCAAATCCCACTTCTGACACCAGTTGTTGCGTTGTTCGGGTTCGAAAGATTTGACGCCAAAGCAGATCAAAACTTGCAGAAATTTATTCCAAAATAACTCTTCACAGTTCTCTTACAGCTCCAGAACTTCTCGTTCTAGTAGACACAATACAGCTCTTTTCACCTCAATAGAGCACAAAACAGCAGTTAAAAACTTGACAAACAACTGCTAAATCGTCGCAAAAGACAATGCAATACAGTTCGCTCAGTATCTCCAGTCAACTAATTCAGTGACTCAAAATCCAAGAACTAACTTCAATCAACTATCGGACTCAGCTAACAACTAGCTCCGTGACTCAAAATCAGTCAACTCACTCAGGAATACAGCTCTCACAATGAACGTTGAGAGACAACTAACTCAGTGATTCAAAATCAACTAACTACTCACAACCCTACTCACGGCCGTCCTTATATAGGAGAGGTGAACATACGTGAACTTTCCAGAGATAGATATTTGGAGAACTTTCCAGATTGGAGTCGAAAAGTCCTTATACATGTACATACATGGGATACATGTACCGAAAATGTCGCCAAATTTGGCGACAAAAATTAGTCGCCAAAACCATCGCCAACTTGGCTCTATCTAATTTGGCGAGATTCCCATTACCATAATGTTAAATGCCCTGCCCCTTGAAACTCGCTTCCCAGAGTTACCTCTGTAAAACTCGTTATCAGGCGATAACACTCATATTGCCGGGAAACAAACCATTGCATTGCCTTATGCGAAATGTACAGAAATTTATCTATTTACAAAATTAACACTACAAAATATTTACAAATATACAAAATTCGTAACAGTATTATTGGAAAACACTTGGACCATGTTTGTTAAATGCAGCAAGACTGAAAATCATTTAAGTTTCATCTGAATAATAAGGTTATCTTTCCTCCACAATGTCAGCATCAGCCAGATTAAAATTATTATCTGAAAACGACTTTATTTTTATATGCTTATCTACACTATTGTACATTTTTGTATGTATTAGAACCATGCTTACTCTCATTTAATACATTTTTATTGCTAAAACATTCAGATAAAAATTCTATTCGCACTTTTTTAACACATTTCTTTTTAAAAACTGATACTACTTTGTAATTTAATCATTTTCTTTTGCTTTACAAATACAAAACTATTACAAGAGCATAAAACTACTTTCATATGTATTAAGTGGCAAAGCTATTTGTGTATAGTTCATCTAACAGTTTTTATCCATGTTTTAATTTCTATTTTTGCACCTCAGAGGTAGAGTACTCTATCTCTATTGCTTTCTCTTTTAAATTATGATTGTGATAGTATTATGTGCATTTTGTGTTCACTACTTCATGCAACACTATCAGGGGTCGCAGACGTCCTATATGTCCTATATATATTTTTAAAAATCGGGAAAACGTCGTATATTTTGTAATTGTCCTATATATCCTATATTTCTACTTTGATTCAACCTATATTTTCTTCGAATTCGTAATAACAGCACCGTTCGTTGTGGTTTTTTATATTTCGGATTCTTTGCCACGATCGTAAGTGAAAGAGACATGTAATAAAGCAATATTTGTAAGTGGCGGCTGCGTCTTATTTCTTGTAATGTCACGTGCTGCACAACCTACAACTCAACTCGATTCAACAGGACAGCGAGAGTTGTAAATATTAAGTGAAAACATGTTCGCTGGTGTGGGCTTGAATTTATTATCTGTTTTCTCCTCCAATATAGTAAATTAATTGGTAATAATGCAGCAAAATAGCAAAAAAAGAAAGATAAGCAGAAACAAAATTCTGCCTCGGGAAGAACGGATAGAAACAACTTGCTGGACTAAAAAAACGACATTTCAAGTGCTCAGTCAATAATTGATGAAGGAAACAAAAGGATTACAATTTAATGCAAGATGTTGAATGGCAATATTTTCAAAAAAGTCGCTAAAATTGAAAATGACGTCAAAACATTGTGTTGTCCAAGTGCTGGAAAACCAAGTCAACGGATTGACTAATCTCCCACTTTCCGCCGCCAATCCAACCGTCACCGAATAGTTGGTTGATTGTTTTCAGATTATCTGGCGCTATTGGCAACACGAGGGCTATAATGCACCGAAACATTCGTCATTTGACAAGCCAACATACATTTACAAACACCCATGCCTTACACGGGATTCGAACCCGCAACCTCGCGGTCTAGAAGCTATAGCACGCTAACCACTATATTGTTTGGTCGGCCCGTCACCAAATAGTAAATCTGAGCACAAAAAAAAAAAAAAGACTGCAAAGCAAACAGGGGTTAAGATTTAAAGTACGGTCCCCCTTGGCTACTTTTTGAAAGTTGGCGATTCGGCGCCGAATGAGTTCTGACGTCATTTTGGATTTGGCAACACAGTCCGTTGATGTCATTTTCAATTTGGCGATTTTTTTTTTTTAAAAGTCATTAACGGGGACCGTACAGTAAATCTTAACCCAAACAGGAATAAAAAGAAAATATTTAAAAGAAATTGGGGCAGCTCAAAGCACTTATAGATGCTGGAAGACACAAGATTGCAAATAATGTAATTAACAAAATTTGATTTATTGATGAATACCATGGGTGGAATATTGAGGTAATAACGAATAAAGGATGACATATTCAGGATCAGGCGATTTCTTTTTTTAATGGTGTGTTTTCTATTATCTTAAATTCAATATAAAGAGTTTTAAAGGGAGACAGTTATTTTCTAAGTACTTAATTATAGATATTCCTGTCTTAAAAATGAAAATTTATGTTAATTCATACTGTGTAAAAGTTCTCCGATGTTTGCCTTATATGTTCATATCAATAACGTTTCATTTAAAGTTTTAATTAATGAAATATATAACGATTTAATTTTAAAGTTCAGTAGAGACTGTGTGCAGTTATTTTGATTTTTTATATTGTCCTATATTTTTTTTTTGTAAAAATCCTATATATTCTTATTTTGTCACTTTGACTCCTGCACTATAAAACAGAAATGTTCATCTCTAAAAGAGTAGCAATAGCAAGAAGAAAACAGTAGTTTCATAACTTTGATCAGATCTTCAGTAAAAATAGAAAATTTGGAGTTATTGTGCATATTTATTACCTCTGCAATAGTTTCATAAATGTATTGACTTTTTCTCAAATTTTCATAATAACATCTAATTATAGTATGTTATTCTTTAAAGGGGGATATTTTAGCCTGGTTGTGAAGCCTAAACTTCGGATAATCAGCTTGAACACGATTCTCTGGTACACCCCAAACAACCTTACTACACAAATTGATGATCCCGCGAATCAATTCAAATGGTTGGAACAAGTTTTAAAAAATTCCTCCAAGTTTTCAGAAAAGGTTTGTATATTTAGTTTTAGCCTTTAAAAGGATTTATCCAAAAAGTAGTTCCTTAAGGTATTTGTAAATTGAAATAATTGTGCATAAACATTTGAAGTAAGTCACTATGTCATTGGTTGAAGTAGTGCTGTTGTAATCTCATGTACTAATAAGCTAGTGTACACCGAAATAAGGATAATATTTCTAAAAAACTGAATAGCATGGCTGATTTTCAGACTTCATTTTAAAAGTGTGCTATTGTTGTATAAGTTCCAGAGTGGCTGCAGGACCTGGAAAACTTGAAAATCAGTGAAGTTTCAGGGAGCTTTCAGATTCTGGAAAAAATCAGGGAATTTTATTACATTTTGCAAAAATCAGGGGAATTTTCTATTGTTTTGAAGGTAGTTTCCTCGCTCATCCATATTTTGACGCCATGTACCCGTAGAATTGTGGTGGTAATCTTTAGAAGTTTAATATTACGGAACAATTCAAACTCTTCATTACAGCAAAAACTGTTTTTTAAAAATTGCCATATTATCTCTTTAGCATATATTTTCTAATTGATCAGGGTGTTGGAAAGTTAAGGAAATTTTTTAGAAATCAGGAAATTGTCAGGGAACTTTTTTTCCTGAATTTTGTGGCCAACCTGTAGAAGTTAGTGGTTTTCAGCTTTCTGCATAGGACACCAGATCACTTGTTAGTTTGTCTATATTACTTCACAAATTGAAAGTCAAACAAAAACAATTTTTTAAATACAAAAAATTAAAAAAAAAAAAATACATATCAAGGGACAAATATCTTTTCCCAAGCACTCATGGATTTTGAATACTATAATTCAATTAATTGCTATATTTAACTATGCAATAAACTTTCATTTAGAATATTATAGCTTTGCAAAAAATGTTCTTGTTTAACAAGAATATTTCTTTAGTTAACTGTTCACTAACTGGAATTATATATATATATTTTAAGGTGTATATAATTGGTCATGTTGCACCTGGATTTTACAACCGTGTTATTCCTGGAGGTAAAGGAGATTCAACATTCCATCCACAGCATCTTGAAGCTTTAATTACAATTTTGAACAAATATTCTCAAATTATTATTGGTCAAATGTATGGACATTATCATTTGGACTTTTTTTCAGTTTCCCAATATAATACAGGTAATTAATTGAAATAGTATATGAAATATATCTTTGAACACATGATTTATGCTCAAGTTTATCTAATTCATTAATTGCTTATATTTAGATTATTTTTTTTACTGTACCCTCTGGTATATAGATAAATATTATTTAGAAATAGATTCATATGTAAAAAAAAGTAAACTTGTATAAGTCTATGAAGTGTCATAAACTCAAATTCAATCTAATGTATGGTAAAAATTATTTAACTAAATATATAAATACACTGTTTTTTAATTCTTATTTAGAAGATTTTGTTTCTACAAAAATGTTAATTAGTTTAAGGTTAGATTTTTTATATGAGTTTATTAATATAAAAAATTTGCTTTTATGAAAAAAATTTGTATATGAATTTATTAATATAAAAAATATTCTTTAGAATTTGCATTTATAAAAAAGTACATACTAAACTGATTATAGTCTTACATAAAACTTCTTCAATGTATTATGCTGTAAAAAATCATAGTTTATAAATAAAATATGCTCAAGTTTCTGCTTATCCTTATTCAAAATCTTCAAACAATTAAATTTTTTTCAAGCAAAAAAAAAAAAAAATGTATAATTTGTTCTATAAGCATTAAATAATTTTTCTTAACTTGTGTATTTCCATCTCCTTTCCTTAGGTTCATTTAAAGGTTCGGCTCTCTTTGCCTCATCTGTTACTCCCTGGCATTCTGTTGACGATTTTAATGTCAGCCTTCCTGTGAACCCTTCCATACGTTTAATGCACTTTTCCCAATATGATGCATCTCTTTTGGACTATGATCAGTTCTATCTCAACTTAACCAAAGCAAACACTATTAAGGAATTGAGTCAGGTAAGTTAAGCCTTATTCTCTTATCTTAAGGTATGAATAGAACATACTGGACACTGAAATGAGTTTTTGTAGAAAGCCATTTGGTTAGCATGAGTTCTTGTCATTGTTAAATATTGAGAAATTAATTAATTTTATATCATAATATTGATCTATAAAAGAAAGCCTACTTGTGCATTCATGGTTTTACAACTAGCAGTTCACTGTTCCTGACTGATAAATACTGTTAATGTATTCAGCAGTCTTTTATATATACAAAAGAATTTCTTCAGTGATATGTGCTGTTTCAAAGTGTATTGTTTGAAAAAGATTTATTATGCTATGTGCTCTATCATTTTACCAAGAAATTATATACAATAATATCATTTATCATTATTTTTTATTTTAATTAAAGTCATGACACAAAATTCAAAAGGTCAAAATAAAATATAACTGAAACTGCACATTTTCTTAAGTATATTTTGCAAAAAATATTTAGTGATGAAAATGACGCTATTATAAGTTTATCACCAGAGTTTTTGAGTTAGCATGTGATATGTCATATTTGGTGTAGTGGAGCAGTGATGAATCTTATATTTTGTATGTTTTTTTTCATGAATCAAAAATTAATTACTCTCCATTCTCAAAGTCATGTGAAGAGACCAGAGGATAAACAACTTTAATTCCCTTTTCCATGACATTGAACTATTAATGTCATCTTAAAATCTACTATGGCAGTTTACTACCACTTCCTGGGCAAAAAAAAAAAAAAAAATGTCAGTTCACATAAAATTAGTTTCAGAAATTTTTTTAACTTTCACATTACAGCTTTTCTCGATTTGATTCAAATGGACTAAAGTAGTTTTTCCTTTGAATGTTTTATTTGATATAGGCTATGTTTCTATCGTGCATTTACCTATTTTACTGTTTTTGTAATAGAAATGTTTCATTTCCAATCAAAAACTTTATTTTACATAATTTTCTTTTTTAGGGACACAATTCGCAGTTGTACGAGAAGCTGTACACTTTTACAGAATTTTACGGTGTGCCGGACTTGTCGACAAAATCTCTAATGGAAGTCTATGAAAAACTAAAAAGAGACGCAGATCTATTTAATTCATTTTATATTCTTCTTACTGCTGGAGAACATACCACTAGCTGTGATGACAGTTGTAAGGTTGCTCAATTGTGTTCTATGTCTTGTACAAGTAGTAATGAATATGAATTGTGCATGCGAAATGTAGATAGTGTACATCATATTACTCAAAGAATAGCACAGAATGCTACACACGTTAATTCAACTTTAATTTATGGTTCTGTAGTCTTAGGGGTAGTGATTGTTGCACTTGGGACATTTCTCTTGTATCGGAAGTTTAGAAAACCAAGAAGTAGAAATCAGTACCAACCATTTTCACATTTTTAATTATAGATTTTGTTCAATTGTAGTTAATTTCTCAATATTTTAGAGTGATACATTTTGATTAAAATTTCTAGGTTTGGTGAAATAATGTGATAAATAAAATTTTTGGCCAAATGATATCATCTGAACGTAATTATTTAAACCTTCAAAGAAACTACTGAAACATCAATTCATATATCGTCAGAATTTATTTCAAACTGAATGTGTTACATTTTAAAATGATCTGTTATGGATTCAGGCAGAAAAATTACAAAAAACAGACTTGAAATAAATTATGGATATTAACTTCAAACAAATGAATTTATGAAGTTACACAATTTTTTTTTAATATTTTTTTTCTCTAAGAAATTATTGTAAAACTAGCACTATTTTGTTTTGATTAAAATAGTGTAAGCAAAAATTCCTAAAACAAAATATGATACGTCAATTTTGCTACCTTCAAAATTTTAATGTATTAACCACACGTACT
The DNA here is from genome assembly GCA_963978545.1 of Linyphia triangularis. NCBI lineage: Eukaryota > Metazoa > Arthropoda > Arachnida > Araneae > Linyphiidae > Linyphia > Linyphia triangularis. The sequence continues at coordinate 108,807,655 of OZ021722.1, forward strand.
CAGCCAAATGGCATTTTCAATATACTTGTTTTATGATTACTGAATTACTTTATGGGTGGAGTTCATTTTATAATTTATTCTTATTTGTATAACAATTAAATTATAAAAATATACTCAGTTTTTTACCATACAAATTTATTAACTATTACTATAATGTTTCTAAATATGTTTATTATGTATTTTTTAAAAATAAGTAATAATTTAACTCCCTGTCAATGGAAAGTAAATTTTTATTTTAAGGTTATGGTGATTTAATGTTTTACAAGTAGGATTTTTTTCTTCTTTTTTTTTTTGTAATTAAGCTATGTGTTATTTTTCATGGATACTCGTGTGATTTTAAATAAAATTTTTGTAATAAAATTTTTTTAATGTATTTCTCAATTACATTACCAAAATGATTCTTAATTTTTAATATGTATTTTTCTATGTTTAATATGTTGTATTACCAATAAGTCTTTCATATACCACTGTTGGCATGCCTCTCAAGTATTTCTGTTGTTAAACTGTATTTATAATATATTATTCTGTTACTGTTAAATATACTATAATATCAACTCATTTATCATAATATGCTTGAACAATACTCGTTTATTAAATAAACGATCATGCTTTGTTATTTATTTGTAACCAAAATTGCTGTGACAAAATTTATGATGGAAGCAAACAATTTAATTTATTAAGACTATGGATTATATATTCAATATCTACTCATTTTTTTTTGCTCAATAGCTGATATCCAATCCTAGCTGTGACCTCTAGGTTGCGAGTTCGAGTCCCATGTTAGGCATGGGTGTTTGTAAATGTATATTGGCTTGACGAATCTTTCGGCTCATTATAGCCCTCGTGTTGCTGACGGCGCCAGATAATCTGAAAACAACCAACCAATCCTAGCTGTAATTTAAAAGTTTTCTAATGTTTTAAATACTAAGTATGATTGTGAATTCCAGAATATTTTTTCTACATATATACAAATGTATTATAATACTGAATTCAATTGTAAAATTATACTGTAAATTAAATTATTTATTTTGAATAATTGAGTATTTTGTAATTTTTTTTTTTTTTTTGTTCTAATAGTATATTCAGTTCATATTAAATGCTTTTATATTTGAATTTAGTATGACGATAAGATTAAGGATAAAAAAAAACTACATTGTCTCTCTAATAAATTAAATCAGGGTTCCCACTGAAGTCATTGAAAGTCATTAAAAGTGCTTAATATTTTTGAACTTGTTTTTAAGGCCTTGAAAGTGCTTGAAAATGCTTAGAGGTCCTTAAAAGTTCTTAATTTTTGCAGATGTTGTTTGGCCAACTGCAAACCTTATGAAAACACAACTCGGACTTGCTATCCCCGCGTGACCGCCACTTATCTGCACCATATCGGAATTTTCCGACATATTTGTATTGCGCAACCACCCACTTGTAACTTTTATGGTAGAATTTACTTAATTAAAAATGTATTTATTGACATGATGCCTAAAAACAAATTTTCAAAGGTCCTTAAAAATATTAATTAGGTCCTTAAAAATATTAATTAGGTCCTTAAAAATCATTGAAAAGTCATTGATTTTCATTCTGTGATTTGAGTGAGAGCCCTGTAAAAACAACTTGTTGATGGATGTTGGGCAATGTTAACTGTGCATCTCAGGAAGGCAATTTGAGAGGAAGAGTTTTTAGTGTCTGAACCTTCCCCCCCCCCCCCAGAACAAATATTTGCCGCAGCATAGCTAACATTGGCTCTTGTGTCATAAAAAAATCTTTTTACCAATCCCCCAGAACCTTCAACATCCTGGTGTTTACTTATTAATAAATAATAAAAACTTTGTAATCATAAGTTAATTAAAATGTTTACGTTTTGAATTTAACAATAATCAGACAAAGTTAGTCATAATATCATCGCACTAATGTCTCTGTAGGTTACAAAAGTTTGAAAACACAGATATGTAAATATCATAGCAACAAATAATCGTTATATATTTGGTTTTGGTCTACTTAGGTTGAATTAAAACTATAATTTAAAAATTTTTAAATATTGATGTTTTTGTTTTCTAAATTTTGTAATAGTTCTTTTAATGATAATATTTGTATTTCAAGAATCATACATATCTAATAAAATCAACCTGATATCATAGATGATCTGATCACCTAAAAATAATGCTACTTCTCTAATTGTATTGAAGCAAACAACACAAATTTTTGATTAATATATAATCTTCATAATATGGTTAATTCTTACTTACTTCTTGTCTCTACAGCCCGTGTAGGGCCTTTGCCTCCTTTCTCACACAGCTCCACTTTTTCCTACCCTTGGCTTTTATCTTCCAATTTTTGATTTTATCTCCTTCCACTTCATCTAGCCATCTTTTTCTAGGCCGTCCTACCTTTCTCATTCCCTCTAATCTTCCCTTACAAATTTTCTTTGTTACTCTTTCATCACTCATTCGCTCCTGATGTCCAAGCCATTGTATTCTTTTTGTTTTTATTATATTTACTTTATCTTTTTCTCTATATAGCTTACCTAACTCTAAATTACTCCTAATTCTCCAAACATCTCCATCTTTGATTATTGGTCCATACATTTTTCTTAAAATCTTTCTCTCAAAAGTAATAAATATGTTTTCCTCATTCTGAGTGGTAGTCCAAGTTTCTGCTGCATAAGTGACGTAAGTTAATACTGCATCTAAATGAAATGTAATCTCATATTTCGATGTTTTGTATAACTCGAATACTGGACAAACCATTTAAATATTTTGCCAAAGTTATAGAGTGGCCACAGAACCTGGAAATCGGAGAAAGGTCTGAGAGCTTTCTAACTCTGGAAAAAGTCAGGAAATTTTTTTAATTTCACAAAATCAGGCTCGTTTTCCGTTCATCCGTATTTTAGTGCCATTTACTCAGAGATTTGCGGTGGTAATCGTCAGAAGTTTAATGTTACGGAATAATTTAAACTTTTCACTATCAACAAAACTATTTTTTTTAAAAATTGGTATATTGTTAAAAATTGGTATCCTTAGCATATATGTTCTATTTGATCATGGTCTCTAAACATCTGGTAAACCTTGACAAATTGGGGACATTTTAAATAAAGTTTGCGGTAAAATCAGGGAATTTTTTAGAAATTTGTCAGGGAACTTTTTTCCCGTAATTTTCTGGCCATCCTGAGATAGGTAACAGACTTGAAATTGCAAAAATATTGATGAATTGTGACTGATAAGGGATGAGAAAGTTCTGCATAGATGTTTTTTATCGAGAAATGCAACTTGTTTTTTAGCAACTTTGCTTGATTAAAAACCTCTTTCACAGATGTTTTCTAATTGCTCTCCTGCTGCATACTAAACTATACCAACAAGTGTTTGATGCAAACCTTTGTCGCATAATAAAAATTCTAGGCAAGTTAGAAATGTTATATTAAACTTTTCTTTTTTTTTATAAAAAAAAATATATCCAGTAAAATTCTTAAAGGAGATTAAAAAAACCTTTGTAATATTGTGGATCTTAATGGGATTGGATTTTTTTTTGCAATAAAAGCATAATATCTTGTGATGTGTGGTGTAATGTCTTTTTTCAGGGAAGTGGAAGGATGAAAATCACTTCTCATAATCAACATTTGATTAATATCTCATTCATAATCTCGAAACAAAAAATGAGTACTACAAGAATTAAAGTTAAAAAAACTGTGTTTTTTAAAAATAAATGTTTATTTAAATTATAATTTATTTAGATTTTTAAATTATTTACCTAAATGGTTTTTACACTAATTCTTAAGTTTTTCTATAATTTAAAATTGCTTATTTACAGCAATTTTTAACAGATGTGATTCACAATTTTTAGAACAATACTTTACAAATAAAATTATTTGACTTGGTGTTGTCTGACAAATAAAGAAAATAATTCAAAATACAATTTTTAGCAAAGTTTCCTTTTTTAGAAAGGTAACTGAACATTTCCTCTCCACTACACCCCTGCTTGTGATATTTCTGACTTTGGATGAGTGACATGTCTGTTACAAAGTTGTTGGGTAACTAGAAAACTTATCAAAGGAATTGTTTTGCCATGAATTGATAAATTGTTTTATAGTACATGATATATTGTTTCTTTTTCTATAACTTCTTTTCAAAAAGTTTTTTAAAAAAAACACCATTTCTCCAATTTCTGGCTTTATTGTTTAAAAAGAGATTAAATGTGTATTGTAACTTCTGCATGCAGTAGACTATGGAAAAAAGTTATCAGACTCATGTGTAGTATTGATTTAATAAAAATGATATGAATCTTTACATCTGCAGATCAATAGGTTAAGATAATTTTATGAGAAATAATGTGCACAGTTAAAAGCAATTTTAACAAAATAATGGTATTCAAATATAGTTTTTAATTCTGACACATGTCAGGGAGGAAACTCAGAGTACTTTTAACAAAAAACTTCCTACTTCCATTCAATGTGCACTAGCCTCCAGTATTGTAGATACGGACATTTGGCGGCTCCAGGACAGAACCTACCATCTCCCAATCACGATTAGCCACCGGAAACCGGAGCCTATGATTAAAGTTTTTGTTCAAACTTTGATTTTCTAAAAAAAACTATTAATTGGGTTTCCTAGTGAAATATTGATGAATAACAATGCTTTAATTTTCGACGTAAAAGAATAATTGAAAATTTCTTTTACACACGGCACTCAATTTACTTTTCCTTTAATTTTTTCTGCGAATGAAAAAGTAGAAAAAAAGTCTTCTCCTTAGTAAGACTCTTCAATTAGGAAGTTTTCTGAATAGTTCAAGACAGAGATTAATATTTTAGTTTTCAGTATCAACCCTTAACAAAAGCTTCTTAAAAGTTTCCAAAGGAAATCCTTGGTATCGGTCTAAAAGGTATGGTGTGACGTCAGACATTAAAAAAAATTTAGGATATATTCACATTTAAAATCCATTGTTCACCAATAATCTGGTAGAACTAAACTGAATAAAATAAAATTAAATCAGGCATAAAAATATAGCAAAAACTAAATCTAGAAATCAACTAAAATTAATGAAAAGTAAAAATGCAACCACCTTGAAATAAATGGAAAAAATTAGATAGAAATTATATAAATCTGTTGGCAACAAGTAATGTTTCGAAACTAGAAAGATAAACAAACAAAATTGACTGAACAGGATGGCGACAACTATGGTTTCGACAGTTGAAAGAACTTTGTTTCTTGGTCCTCGTGTCCCCAATCATGTAAAGTTTTTGGGAAAGTATCTAGCAAATATAAAAAAGCCAGTTTTTCGAAAAATACTAACACGTAAGTGCTATTTTTTTTTAATCATTGTTATAAAACATATTCAGGATAGAGTATTTGTTAAACTCTTAATTCTTTGAATTTTTACATTAACCATTTAATTTTTTGTTAAAAAAGATATGTGTCTGAGTTAATAATCATATTTTTCTTAATAAGATATTTAAAAGATCTAAGTGAAGGAAAAAGAAGTAATACTTGAATAGGGGGGTGTGACTCCGAAATAATTAATCCAGTTTTAAAAATAATTAGTTTTGTTTTTCTGTAACTCTTCTAAGTCAAATAAAGTTACCGATGCACTTCCTCCCGATGTTTACTAACTCCTTGGCAGTATTTAAGAAAATAAGATCTTGAAATTGTAACTCCTTAATCTCACTCGCTACACAGTCTATTACAAACTTATTTAGAGTTCAATTGTTTTCTTTTAGATCAAAAGATATTTTTAAAAATCATTAGACACTTTTAAAAACCCAATTGGAGCATTATAAATTTACCCAAATTGAAAAATGTACACTGTACCCAAATTGGTGCAGCTATAAATATAGAAATTTTTCATAAACTGTTTTTAATTGGCTAACTGCAATATAAAGTAAATATGTATAAAGCTCTTGACATTTAGGTCAATGAAATACATTTATTAAAAATATAAATTTAGCTAAACATATACTTCATATCCAACAACAGGGAAAATAGAAACAAATCCAAACTTTTCCTTTCATTCGTACCCGTGTTGGCATGGATGTTTGTAAATGTATGTTGGTTTGTTAAATGACGAAATGTTCCGGCGCATTATAGCCCTCGTGTTGCTGACGGCGCCAGATAATCTGAATACAACCAACCAACCTTTCATTCGTAAATTAAAAAAAATAAAAAAATAATAATAATAATAATTTTAAGTGCAAGGAATTATATTTTGTATCAATTACGGATATTTTAAAAATCTATAAACAAACTTTTGTGTTCATAATTAATTTTAATTTAATTTTTAATGGTTTGCATTTGCATCATTTTTATAGTATGGGGTCAGAAAAAATCAAATTACTTTTTCCTTGAACACTCTGATGTATAAAATTTAACTCCTATGGTCTTTTAAGCAAATAAGTTAAAGTTATAAATCATTTGTAATGTTTGTTCTTCGCATGCTATTTTGAATCTAATTAAAAAAAAAAATGCTAAGTTTGTTTTCTTACTCTCAATATCTTATTTTGTAAATTATTTTGTTTGTTTCAGTGGCGATGCTAGATTTTGAAGGTAAAGCTGTTAATCATGAAATGTACCAGGCAATTAAGAATGCTGTTGACGAAGGAAGTAATGTGGATATTGTTTATGGAGCTTTATATGTTTTATTGAAGTGTGCTTTAAATTTCCCAGAAGCATCTCTAAAACAGGAAGTATGTTTAAACTTATACATCAAACTTGTAACTGTTTTTAATTTTGTTGTTTAAAGTAACTTCTTCTCTGGCACTACAACCTATACTCTGTTACTTTTGAATAGTCACTTCAAAGTCACCAACTTTCCTTTCTACCCTTGTTGGTTTCCATGACAGCGAATGGAAACTAACAAGGGTAGAAAGGAAAGTTGGTGACCTTGAAGCGACTATTCAAAAGCAGTATAGTACAGGCCAGGGCTGTGCCAATTAGTTTTTGCCATTGAATTCTGTTCGGTGCCACAGCTCTTAGGATTGTGCTACTCAAAAACTTTAGGTCTTATTCTACGTCATCTGTGAGAGGTTGACATCTTTTTCTGACACCTCCAGAGTTGTTAAATGTAAGTATTTTTTTGCTGAATTGGAATCTTCCGATCTAAATAGATGTCCAAACCCTCTAATATAATACACCTTAATGACTCTGACAATGTCATGTTCCCCCTATATGTGTCATAAATTTCATGGTTATAGTGTATTCGCCAAACACTTTTCAATAACAACTACATGTATTTTTCTTAAGTCTCTTCTTTCAAAGACTAGCAATTTACCTATATCACACTTCTTGAGTTTCCAGCATTCACTACCTATAAAATCAAAATAAGGATTTTATAGAAGTTATAGTTTTTATAGTAGTATAACTAAGAAATCTCGATTTTGTAAAGTTACTTTACAAACTTTACTAACTTTTAACTAGTTAATTTTTGGAAGATAATAACATTACTAATTACTTTTAAAGTATAATAACTTGTAACTGAGCTCGTTACTTTTATTCAGCAAAGTAATTGAACTGTAGTAGAGTATTAATTTTCCTAAATGATACTCTACAATTGTGGTGTATTCAGATAACCAATTATTAATGAAAAAAAAAATTTACCGGTGTTGTAGAAGCAATATGAAACAAGCAAGGATATTAAATACTAAATTGTGTATATTTTGTATCACATAATTTACAAATAACCTTATATAAAATAATAGTACTACATTAAAGCAGACTTTTGGTTTAGAAAAAAAAAAAAAAAAAAATTTTTTTTTTACTGGAATGATTCTGATGTTGATTAGTATTCTGATAATCGATACTTTACTGTTGTTAAAAATGTTGGATAACTTTCTCAAGTCTGATACTTGTAATATTACTTTCTGTATTTAAGGGTTTAGTTCTATGAATTTGATAGTATAAAATGAGTTTTTTAAATAAATAATTATACCAAGTGTATTTATCTTTCTCTTACCATTCCTCGAAATCAAACACAATAATAAGTTCTTTTAATCTTTGTTTTAGGTTTTTAAAGAAGACCTTCGGGAACTCAAGTAAGTAGGACAGGTTTTGTCTATTTACAGTTGAAATTTAAAATGTGGTTAACTAATCATGTACAAAATACTCTATAAATTTAAGCTAATTATTCACTTGACTATTTTGGCAAAATATTTAGGAAGCATATAATGAGTGAAGCAGAAATCCTGAAAACGATAGGTTTAGGAAGTGATACATAATAGTATATTTGTTGTTAGACCTGTTGTGAATATTAAGTGTGAATAAGTGCTTAGAGTGTGTTATGTGGATGTAATTATAACAGAACTGTAAAAAAAAAAATATGGTAGCACTATTAAAGATTCCTAAAAGTTCCAAAAAAAAAGTTGTAGGGCATATATATCTCCTTGTCCATCTGCAGCTGCCCAAGAGTTTTATACAACTAAATTCCATCTCTAAGAGCCCACCTGATAGCTGTGGGGTTTGCATTCTGGCCTCACGTGCCAGGTTCGAATCCTCGGTTATGGATGGATGTTTGTTGTGGTTCAGAATCCATGTTAAGCTGTAGGTCCTGATTAGCTGTCATTGTGTAAAAAAATAGGTTGTTGAGTGTGTGGCAATAAAGCGTTATTAAGCTTTTGCTGTGGGCAACGGGCCTCGATCCCGAGACCATTGGATCTCGAGAGAGAGATACTTTACCGCTGTGCAAAAGAGTACTCCAGTGCACAGAAGTTTTATCTGTTATTTGAGGTCGCCACACAGCCTCCTCCCAGCGACGAAGGAGCGATACTGTTGTACTGGTCTGATCGGAGTTGGAGGTTTTGTGATGCTAGTTGCATTGTTGTGTCCGCTTGTTGCGGTGTTGCACGCGAGTTGCGTATGTGATCGCTTGTTCCGATGAAGTTTCTCCTTTTCAGAAGCGTCGATAGATGACAGCATGATTCGTTTTAGTCCGATGTCACCAATAACTTAAATGAAAATGAATTCGTAGTTTGAAATATTTATTTTTATTAGAGACGATTATTTGCAGCCATATTTTCAAAGAACAGAAAAAGTATTTATGGAAACAGCAAGTCGCGAGTTAACTCCTCGTGATCCTCGAATCCGTCTTCTCAAGAAGTCTGGTTAGCTCCGAATATATGCATGAAGGGCATTTGCATATCAGCTGTCTTCATCGCGTGCAGTGAACCACATTAACCTGCGTCAGGCTGTGGTTTAACTGGTGAGCATTTGGCAACACAGATTTTAACAGTTCGTGGAGATGAGCTCGACGTAGCTGTTAGCTAGGTAGTGATTTGAGATGTTTCTTGGCGATGTTTTATCTTCTGCCAAACTTCTTCTAATTGCTACCTAGTAGTGTTTAGACAGGAAATGACTTTTGTAGAGGTAAGTGATGTGGCCTCTATAAGTGTACAAACCAAACAATCCATGACTAAGAGACGATATTTTTTGGTATTGCTACTTCTGCTGTCCCCTTATAAACATATACACTAATAATTTTGTAGATGAAGAAACATCAAAAAGAATTATTTAAAAAAAAAAAAAAATGTGTTTGGTATTGGAATCGTCATATCCATTTTTTTTTTCTTCCTATGACCAGAAAGTATCTAGGGCAATTGTAAAGTATTAACATTGAGTCATGTTCTCTTCACCTAAATATAAATTTTGCGTGTTATTAAATATGCTATTTCAGAAGCAAATACTGGGCATTTCTTTATGTTAAATTTGTATTGTTTTATTGCGAATTTTATTTTTTAGGATCCAGGAAGAATACATTGAAGATTTATCAAACCTAGTTTATGGACAAAAGTAAGACATTCAAATATTTTTTAGTTTAAATTTTACAATTATTGAAGTTTTTTATTATTATTGTAAGATGTTTGTTAAAACTACTGGACACTTAGTGTCTTGTGTAATAGAATTTGGAACTTTGCCAAGTTATTTATATCTAACATTATTAATTAAAAAGCATGTTTTTCTATACTTTATAAAGTGGAAAGTTAATCATATTTCTGTCTATAAATATCAAATAGTAAATGGTGTATTTAGAATAAGTATTTGTTTAGTTATTTCAATATTATGCTATTTATATTATTGCTTCCTTTTTTTTTTTTTTCATTTCCTTGCAATAATAAGGAAAATATCAAAAACTAAAATCTTTATGTTTATATTTCTAATACATTTGGGGAATGTTTAAGTTTTATTATTTATAGGTATAATAGAAGTAAAAGGAATGTTAAGATTTTCGAAACACACAACTAATTCTGGCACATAAGTGTGGACATCTTCACACTTTTAAACACATGAATAGAAAAATTAGTGTAGCGAGGGTAAAAATGATACTGCTTGTAACTAACACAGAATAATGGCGTATTGTTTCGAAGAATTTCAAAATTTATTTGCTCTTAAAGGATGTATCAATTCCATACAAGTTATTTATAAAATTAACACATTTTAAATATATTTTTTTTTATGAAGTATGAAAGCAACACTGTTAGCAACATGAAGAAACAATTGAAGTAAATATTTTTTAAATTTAGTGTTTCAAATAATGTCAAAAATTATATTATCTTAAGTAGAACAGCATCTTTCAAAATTTCTTTTAGCCTTTACTCCAATACAATAATGTTACAAAACAATTTAAAAAAAAAAAAAAAGGACATTTCTGTAAAAATGTATGATAATTTTAGAGTATTTTATCTACAATAAGTAAACCATTTTGCATTAACTTTAATTTAACTGAGTTATAAAACATGAAAAAATTCTCACTACTTTTTCTTTCAGACGACAATCTATCATTTCTAATTTTCAAGCTACAGTTCCCCATCTTCCAAAATTATCCAAATTGCGATGGAGAGTTGATGTTGCTATATCAACTAGGTAAAATATCATCAGTATTTTCATTGCTTCCTTTTAACTTTCTCAAAAACGTGCATTTAACCAATACAACCTTATGATTTAGCACATTGAATAGAGTACTTGAACCTGCAGTTGTAATGGAAATTCATCTCGGTGATGGACGAAAAGAAACCTTTGAGGTATGTATTTATATTATATTTGAATACAACATGATTCATAATTCCAAGATGGAATGTCTTTTGGGGGGATCTTTTAAAGGGAATCTGTCAGCATTTGCATTTTAAATGTAACAGAACTCTGAAACTCTAACCATACAGCCACTTAATCAGCACAAGACTCTTTGCCATAATCGCTGGCATGTCTACTCGTGTTTGAAATGGAAAACTACCGAGCAAGGCTTAATCCTGAATCTTCTTACATGATCTTCACCAAATTCAGGAATCAGATGTATGTGTTCATAATTAATTGCAGTTGAACATACTATTGTAGCATATGATTTGTAGTAGGTTAATTTATTTAATAAGAACCCTGAATTTATAACAATTGTAATTCTATTTTAATACATTGACCTCTAATAGATACTTTTTGTTCCTTGTTTTGATTTATTGCTTTTGAAAATATGACAAGGTAATTATTGAGAAAGTCTTAAACAGTTAAAATTATTTTATTAGTTAAATTATGTGTAAAACTATCCATTTACTAAGGCTTGATATTCAAATTATTTCACTTTTAAAATATCGAAAAATTTATGTATCATGTAGGCTATTGAAATATGCGTTTATTTTAAGAAGAAAATATTTGATAACACATAAATTATTGCTTTACTACAATATATTGAATGTTAAAAGCAAACATTTGTGTATGTAATAATTGTAAAAAAGGTTATTGCTATAAAGCTAAGAATTAAAATAAAAATATTTCACGTATAAAGAAAGATCTTTTAGAATAAAAAACAGGGACTACATTTTGGTTTGTAAAATGTTAATTATTGTCATCACTCTTTATTCATAGTTTTTTGTTTCTTTTTTCAATTTCCTATGTAATGAGTCTTTTAGGCATATATGTAGTGAAAAGTTTATTATTTTGATGATCACCTTTTAACACTTCTTTTTAAATCCCCTTCTACGAACATCACTGTAATTCAATTATGTTCCTACGATTCGAAACCCTACTCAGACGAGATTTATCCTTACGTCAGCAGTTACATACTTAATATTCGAGAATCTGAACTTCCATTATGGGAACATAATCCTACTAAGCTTTCTCGATTATCCATTTTTCTGCTAATTTAATCAAAGTTTGTTTTATTTATAACCTTTTTCGAAACCTCTGTGGGACGAGTATAAATAGAGTTATTCGATTGATAGCTAAATAAAAAGGCATGTTCTCTTTCTCACTCTAAAGTAAAGCCAGATTTGCACGCTACCAGTCGGCAGTCCATTTGAGATCGCCAGTCTGTGACGTCACCTGGCTACTGGTGCCAGCAAATAAACATTTTCTATTTACTGGCACTGGCGACTCTCATTATCCAATTGCATGTGCTCCCCCGTGATCACTGAGAGACGGCACAGCGGTCGCTTAGCTGACATCACAGAACAGACGATCGAAACTGGTAGCGTGTAAATCCAGCTTAAGTAATAAATTGAATAAATGCTTTCAACTGCACTTTCAAAGACTTTTTCCGACTCCACACACTTCTGTTTTTTTTTTTTTTTAAATGATCTGAACATTACACATATGTAAGTCTTTAAATATTTATCATTCTTATAATTATAGATATAAAATTGATCAGGTAATGCTTTGAATGTGTACATTAATTTATTGACATTGTTTTGAATGTTGGCATTTTTATTTAAATTATTTTCTTGCACCATCATTTATACATTAGGTTCATCCTTCTCAATTTCACCGATTGAGGTTTGCAGTAGCTACTCTCTTGAAAGAGATGGAAAATTTGGAAATGAGAAATATTTTGAAGAACTGAATCAGGTTTCAGCATAAACCATCCCTGCAACATTTATATACTCATTGCATGATCCATTGTAAAAGTTGTGTAGAAATAACACACCAAGTGTTTGTTTACAATGTTCTTTATTCAGATTGTTATCTGCATAAAATTTGTATAAATAGCTAAAAAATTCATAAAAATAAATTTGTTCATATTTTGTTTAAATTAGTATTTAAAATAAGTTACGATTTTTAAACATAACAAGTTACACAAAACAAATAATTTCGATCCTTTATTAGAAGAGGTAAAACCATTTTTAAGTCATCGATTAATGGATTCATAATTAATGAGTAAGAACTTGGACTTATAAATTGATCATTTCTGAAAGACTAGTGTTTATTAAAACAAGTGTTTTAAGTTCTATGATAAAAGAATATAGCTAATTAATTTTAAATTATAATTTTTAACATGTAATTGTTATTCAATGCCTTTGTAACTAACGATTAAACATAATTTTAAGAGAATATATCATGTTTCTTCATGATCATTTGCGAACAAAACAAACTTTGACAAATAACATGAAGTTGGTAAATGACATATAAGCATGTAATTTTCTAAAGGATAGATTAGAAAATACTTCTTTGGTATTGAAAGATAGTTTTGGCACGTTTACTATGTTTACTGTTTTATTGTAATTATCTTTTAACAATATTTCTCATCCAACTGCATATGTTAGAGGTTTTTATTTCAGTTTTGCTCCTCATAAATTTCCAGTAATGCATATCAATGGCTCAATTCTAATATGTACCTACAAAATCTCAACTAATTTAAATTAGTAAACCAATTGCACCATTTACTGGTTGGGATCAAGTGGTTTTAGTTTTGTATGAAGTGTTATTTCAGGGTTCATACGCCTCAGGGAAAATAAATCAGCCTTAAAATCTCAGGGAAAAGAAAAAAATCCCCCATAAAACCTGGGAAAAATCGTTACTCTGAAAAAAAAAAAAATCCTACTCTTTGGTGCTATTTGTTTAACGCTAACTCGAGGAGTAGAAGTTACAGAATTATTTGATAACATAGACTTGCAGGAAGTTATTCTTAGAGATAAATGACTTTTTCGAGTTATTGGAAGAATTTCTTTAATCGAGCAGGGTTCACACGGTCATTGAAAGTCATTAAAAGTGCTTAATATTTTTGATCCTGTTTTCAAGGCCTTGAAAGTACTTGAAAATGCTTTGAGGTGCTTAAAAGTCCTTGAAAATGCTTAGAGGTCATTAAAAGTCATTAATTTTTGTGTATGTTGACCAACTAAAAAATTTATAAAAATGCAACTCAGACTTGCTAAACCCACATGTCCGCCACTTATCCTCACTATATAAGAATTTTCTGACATATTTGTATTACTCATGCACCAACTTGTAACTGTTTTGGTAGAATATACTTTATAAAAATTTTTTATACAGACATGATGCCTGAAAATAAATTTTTAAAGGTCCTTAAAAACATTAATTAAGTCCTTAAAAGTCATTGATTTTCATTCTGTGATTTGAGTGGGAACCCTGTCGAGGTTTGATAATATTTAAGCGGCTAAAAATAATTAAGCCTGCAATGAAAAACACTGCTTTGGAAAACTCGGGGAATTTTTTCTTCTTCTGAAAATGAGTATGAACCCTGTATTTATTAAGCTCATGGTTGCTACAAAGTTTTAAAAATATGCTCAATATTTCCCCTGCAATGAAAATCTAAAGATGTATTTGGTATTTTAGAATTGGGCCAATGATGCTGTGACCCAACACATATCTTTTTTACATATAAAACTTGTTTTAGTGTAAATATGGAAAGAAAATAAAAATATTTATATGCATGCAAATTTGTATGCATAACCTAGATATATTGTTAAACACAAATCAAACAAACACAAATCATCAAAAATCAAACAAATTATATAAATATATAAGCATGGGGCAACCCTTTGAAGCATAGTGGTTTCATACAGAAACCACTTAAATTTTTATACAAAGACTGGTTTTACAGCATAACATATCATAAATAATCCATGCAATTTTTCATTTTGGTATGACCTGAAACTAAGTACAATTTTTTATGCAGAAAAGATTTGATTAGGTTTGTCATATGTGTTCACTTACAAAAGTTAAAATAAATTTATTTTTTTTGCAAAAAGGAAGTATACTTCATTTTTCTACACATAAAAACGATCCATACCAAATGCAGGGTTTCCGCACGTATGGAAAGTCCAGAAGTGTCATGGAAAGTCATGAATTTGGACATGGGTAAATTTTGTCGTGGAAAGTCATGATTTTGAGGGCCATAAGTCATGGAAATACAGTGAATTTCATGGATTTCTAAACATTTAAAGTAAAATCATGAAACTGTGACGTCGTGATCGCTATTCAGCTCATCGAAAATTCATCTATGTTTTTATTATTTACGTTTTGATGGAAACAACAGTCACAGTTAAAAACCGTGGCCAATGAAAACATTTCTGAACTTCAAATTTGTGACATCACACGAGTAAGGTCTTGCATGTGAAAAAAATTTTTCATAATATGAGAACTGAAATGAACAGTTTTGATAAGCTTGCGTATACATATTTTTTCCTCGTCTTCTTCCTCCTGTTTTACATTGTTGATACCAAAACATTTGATTTTTGATGATATAATTTATTATTATTGACTTATTCTTTCTTCAATTATTTCTCTATTATTAAAGACTGATTAGCTTTTTTAACACTGTAATATAAAAGAATGGAAAATTATTTTTCCCTTTTTTTCTTCTGATTTGGAAGTTACTGAAACAAGGATTTTTTACTTAATTTAAAATAAAACTTTATAAAAATCATTTTATGATACATTGATTTACTTACTATGTTTGTGTTAGTAAAATTCATATAGGTCATTATTATTATTATTATTGTAATTTGATTTCTTGGAAAGTCATGGATTTGTGACATTTCATTTTGGCAGAAACCCTGCAAATGCCATTAAAATTGGAAATGAAATCAAAATTCATCCTTCAAAGGGTTAATAGTACTACCAGCTTAGTAAGTTAGATTTAGCACCTTAGAGATATCTTTTTTTTGTAGCCTCAAAAATTTGATCTGGGCCCAAAAAAGACTGATAATCATTGGTTTAGATAATGGATGTATCATTACTCCATACACGCTCTCCACCAATGAAAGTGGCTTGCACTCCCAAGTTATTGTCCAAAAGCACAAAATCAGCATCTGTTCCGAAATCAAGTGTTCCCTTTCTGTTGGTGATACCCATAACTTGAGCTGGATGAAGGGTGGCACATTCTAAAGCATCCACTAGAGAACAACCTGAAAATGCAAGTCTTAATTTGAAAGGTTTATTTCATATTTTTATTGGTAAAGAGTTCGAAATGAAAGAATAATGTATTTTAACTCATTTGACATTTTCATAATAATAAAACTTTTGCTGTGGAAAATTCCTTAAGGATTTGCATTATTTATTTTTAAACTTAAGAGGAAATCCTATTAAGGATCATTCCCTTTACTTGCTATGTTACAATCGTCTAGTCCAGTGCATTTAGCAACTATTTTATATAAAACCTTGAAATTTGGTGAGTAGGTACGAAAATGATCACTTAAAGAAATGACATTAAATAAAAATTTAAAAATAGCGTCTAATATATTTGAAATCCTTACATTAATGTATATGCAGTGGCGCTATCTGGTTTTGTCTTTTGCTATTGTTGCGTTGGACAGGCCAAAGCAGATCAAAACTTGCAGAAATTTATTCCAATATAACTCTTCACAGATTCTCTTACAACTCCAGAACTTCTCGTTCTAGTAGACAGAATACAGCTCTTTTCACAATAATAGAGCACAAAACAGCAGTTAAAAACTTGACAGCACAACTGCTCAATCGCCGCAAAAGACAATGCAATACAGTTCGCTTTAGAACTACTCAGTAATTCCAGTCAACTAATGGACTCGGCTAACAACTAACTCAGTGACTCAAAATCAGTCAACTAACTACTATCCCTACTCACGGCCATCCTTATATAGGAGTGGTGAATCTTCGCGAAACTTCCAGAGGTAGATATTTGGAGAACTTTCCAGATCGTAGTCGAAAAATCCTATACATGTACATGGGGACCGAAAATGTCGCTAAATGGTCGCCAAATTTGGCGACAAAAATTAGTCGCCAACTTGGCTCTATCTCGCCAATTTGGTGAGATTGCCATTACCATAATGTTAAATGCCCTGCTCCATGTAAAACTAGCTTCCTAACGTTACCTCTGTAAAACTCGTTATCAAGCATCAAGATGCTCACTGCAGGGAAGTCAAATTAAGATGAAGTATTGCACTGCCTTATGCGAGATGTACATAAGTTTTCCTATTTACAAAATTAACACTATGAAATATTTACAAATATACCAAAATTCGTAACACTATTTTAATTTTCATGTACTTTGATAAACATTAAATGAAAACAATTTATGCCATTTAATTAAGTGATCTTTTTTGTACGCTACTCGCCAAATGTCAAGGTGTTATAGAGAGTAGTTTTTAAATACACTGGGCTAGAAAATTGTAAAATAGCAAGTACAGGGAATGATCCTTACTAGGAATTCCTCTTAACGAACAAATACAAAACTTGAATAGATTTGTCTTACCTACTGATTTAAGAAGGAATCTAATGCATGAATCCATTGTTGCAATGCTGAAAACAAAAATACATATCACAAAACACCTTCAACTTTTCATTTTGAATAAAAATACTATTCATATAAATGAGTGAATACCTTCCACTTAAGGTTTGTGTTCCAGTTAGAACAGCAGATGTATTAGTCACTTCTACTTCTTGGTCTCCAATATTGTACTTCCCAGGTTGCAGACCCATTGCAGACATAGCATCTGTGACTAATACCAGCCCTAAAAATATAAGTTTGTAGGATAAATATTTAGTAAAGCCAATTTCATTTTTGGCTGACTTAAGGGCATAAACATAATTCATAAAAAAATTCAACCTTGTTTTACTACCATTTTAAAGGGTCTTTGCAACCCTCTTTCTGTTGTTCAGTAATAATCTCAGAAAAATATATAAATCTGTGGTGCATTTACGCCCGAAAGCAGAAAGTGCCTAAAACTGCGACGTACGTCGCAGAACAATCAGAGTCCTTGCAGAACAATTTTAAGTTTGGAACAAATGCCCGCAAGTGAGGACCTGGACACAAATCTTTAAGAAAACATCTTAAAGCAGCCCTTATTTCTTTCCATGGACCAACTTACCACAAATATTTTATACATAGCGGTTCTGTATCAATGTCTAAATATATAACTTCCAAAGTCATTGATAAAGTTACAAATTTTGAATGTATGCCTTGGTTTGAAAAATAGTTTTTTTCGTCATTATCATTTTGTAATAAATGTGTAGTATTAATTTTATGTTTTTTTTTTCTTTTATATCATACTGGAAATTTTGAAAAAATGTCTGCAGAACATTTGTAATTGTCAAAAGTCCTGTTGCAGAACATTATATATTATTCTGCTTCTGGGCATTTACGTATTAGATATCAAATAACAAAACAGGGGGCGTAGTGAGTTATCTAAAAAAAAATTAGGAATTTTTAGGATAATTCCAAAAATTCCAGGAACATTTTAGGGTTATTTTAAAAAAATTGTAGGAATAATTCCAAAAAATGTAGGAGTAATTTCAAATAATTTAGGGATGTTTCTTTTAAAGCTGACATGGGCTCCTAACACAGATATTCTTTTCAAAGCATGTGTCAATACCGGCAAAAGAATTATCAAAAAATTTAGGTACAATTTTAGAAATTTTGGGGAGAAACAAAAATTTAAAGAATTTTAGAGCGAATGCGATCCCAGCAAGATGCAAAAGGAAATTATTAATTCGAGGCAAAGTATTTTCATGTCCTCTTAAAGAATTCCAGGCCTTAACCATTATTGCAAATTAAAATAAATAATGAAATTCAATTTTAGACCTTCTCTCCAATTAAGTTAGGACATATTACACTCCTCATCCAAGTGGGTTTGTGGTTTTTGCAGGGCATCTTTGCGGGTTTGGTTTTGGACTGATCTGTGGAGTTCATATTTCAAGAGTGAATTCTAACATCAGAACACAAAATTGTTTATTCATGGCTTGTAAGTAATTCTTCCATCAATTTCTCTTTTGCTTAACAGGAGTCAAGGTATTGCAAACATCCATTGTATATTGATTTTACATCAGTCGCAGATTTTTAAAGTTACAATTTTCTTTGACATCAGACTAAATAAGCAATAATTTTTTTTAATTGTGCAATCTAATTATAAAAGTAAAGTGCTAAAAATACAAATTTTTAGACACTTCATTTAATAAAAAGTGACAACAATTAAAAAAATTATTTTTATAGATAAATTCAACAGTTTTATAGCTTTCTTTGATTTCTCTAACAAAGTAATTTTATACTTGCACTCTGATATTTAATACCCCAAAATGAAACAGTAATTTGTTTTTCATAACTTGTATTTTTTAACATAAATACACACTTCATTTCATTTAAACTTAAAGTCACTAATTCTTACTGTTTATTTTTTAAGCTTCTTATGTTTTTTTGGGGGAGGGGAGTAATTATGTTGGTGCTAGTGTAAATTGGCTAATATGTGATTTAATAAACTTTGTCTATGTCCATTAATAAAATAATAAACAACAAAACTAAAAGCTATACTGACAATAGTTAATTCAGGATAATTGGTTTGTTTGTACGTTCAACGACCTATTTTCATACACAATAACAGCTAATCAGGCTGGGATGTACAGCTTAACGAGATTTCCGAACAACAACGAACATCCATGCCTAAACCGGGATTTGAACCCAGCACCTTTGACATGTGTGGCCAGAGAGTTAACCACACAGCCATCAGGTAGGATAATTAGTGAAGTGATTAAATAGTTTGGTGAATCTGAAAATTTTAAGATGCATAATTTGCAATGGAAACAAAACTATGCAGGCAAGGAATGCTTTAAACCTGCTTTTTAGGAGAAATTTTGTCGTAAGACATTTACAGCATGACTTTTAGAATTTAAAAGAGCATAAGAGTATAAAACAAAACTTTTAGAACTCAGTTTTGAATTATAAGGATTAACATGCAATAACAACATCAACTGTATGTACTTCATATAATTATACATCTATTTATGTAAATCAGTGTTCTAAATAATAATCTATAAAAAAAAATATTTATACTATATGGCAGCGTTTGCCACTAACTTTTAGAGGAGGGCCGTATTACTTATGTTGGAGTTTTTCGCGGGCCGGATACACTAATCTTTTTACTAGCGATTCAACAATATATAGCATTTCTAAAAACTGAAGAAAAAAAAATATTTTTTTATCTAATCAAATTACAATTGATAATTTATTCTTTTTTCTCAAATAATTAAAAAATAATAATTTTCATTATTAGTAAATTAAAGTCTAAAAGAGAAGTGAATCTTTTGATCAAACGTGACAATGGGGCTGGACCTAACTTTTAATAATAATAGTATTTAAACTGTACTTCCAAATTATTTTGTTTTAATCGATATCAATTGTGACACGATGGTGGTCGAAAAGTTAAGTTTATTTCGTGATAGAATCGATGTCTGCCGCAGTATATGTTGCAGCCAATCTTAATAAGTTGCCCAAATGAGATTCATTTAAGTTATTCCTGTATTTATTCTTTACGAAAATCATCTTGCTGAAAGCTTCTTTATATAGTTTCTTTGGACACGTCTATTCTACACAACACATACTATAATATTTCGGACAATTTACAATTATGTAAAATAACAAGTCCATACGGTGAAATGTGATTTTTTTTTAATCTTCTGTGCGGTAGGCGGACCGCAGAAAAATCCTTTGCGGGCCAAATCCGACCCGTGGGCCGCGTAGTGGCTGACGCTGCTATATGGTGATGATTGCAGATACCAAAATGAAAGGAAGGGGCTTATTACAAATTTCGATGATATTACCAGGAAAAGCACTAAAAGTTCAAGGTGGAAAGACAAATGATCTCTTATCTTCTCTAATCACTACAACTGTGTATACAATAACTTACAAAATACCATACTGATGTTTAAAACATCATTGACTCAATTACCTTTTGGATTTGAGTGATAAGCAATTCTCAAGGCTGCAGGATGTGTATGGATGCCATCAGCGATGATACCATAAAAAATATTTTTATTTGGTGGTAACTTTTTACTTGTGAGTAGTCCTACCAGGCCTGGATCTCTGTGATGAAACTGATGGAGAAATAAGTAAAATTGATTTCATAAATAAAACATTTTACTATCTGTTTTCCATAATTAAAAATAAAATATTTGCTTAGATTGGTTTAATGCTCAATTGATAATGAAGTTATTATTTAAACAAAGTTTGATTTTAGAGTATTACAGTAGAATTATAAAGTCAAATTGAAACATATTCATCTTAAAATAATTTGTTATGTAATTGAAGTGATTATGCTATTATGATTAGCAAAATAATGGAAACATCTCTGAATAGAAGTGACATTTAAGAAAGCGTTTCAAAAGCATTAAAATATATTAGGTACCAGATTTTTTTTGTATAAAAAGTATATGTCATGGTACGTATGTGGTAGCTTTAGTGAATTTTATTTGTTCTGGATTTTTTTCAAAAGCATAAAATGTCAGACATCACAGACTTTCAAAGAGGCCAAATTGTAGGAGCGTGACTAGTAGTCCAAGAGCCGACTACTTTTTGGACCCCATCGAACATCATTCTGAGTTTTTTATAGAAATTGGAGAAAAGTGAGTAGATTAGGAATCCACTGGTCTGCCGTGGCAAAAATGGCCAAAGCTGATCAAAAATCGACTTGGAATGAGTTGAACTAAAATCTGATTGCCAAATATGTCATAAATTGCCAAAAAGAGAACAAACTTTTTCGTCTGGCAACCCACTGAATTTTGATTTTCAATGAGAAAAAGCGCAAAAGATTTCTGATCTCGGGCTTGGAAAACTTGTATCTTTTAAAAGTAAGACAAATTGGCGACATTAGTTACGTCATCAGTGCTGTAATGTTTATTGTCAACTTGGCTCCCTTTTAACAGATGCAAGTAGACTGTCGCCAGATATCTGAATCGTCTGCAACCTTCTTAATTGAAAATTAAAGAGTGAGGGTTACCAAATAAAAAAATGCTCATTATTTGGCAAGTTATGGCGCATTTGGAAAATGGATTTAGTTCAACTTATTAAAAGTCGATTTTTGACCAGTTTCGGCCACTTTTGCCACGGCAGACCAGTGGATTTGTAATCTACTCACTTTTCTCTAATTTCTATAAAAAATTCAGAATGATGTTCGATGGGGTCCAAAAATTGCAGTTGCCTCTCAGTCTATAGCTGAAGCAACTGTGACCGAAACAACCCGGGCTTTTAGGCGTTTCTAGAGGTACTGTGTCTAAAGTTATGACAGCATACACACAACACTGCAATTCAAGCTCGGTAAAGTAAAATAGTGAACGGTAGGATAAGCTGAGTAAAAGAGATCGACTGGTCTTAAAGCGGATTGTAATGTCTAGAAAGAAATGAAGAATGGTGCAATATTCCTCTAAACACTATTCAGCTATGATTCTATTCCCAGGTGAATTCAAGCTGTCATGCCAAAGGCGGCCCTATGCCATATCAGTAAACCAGATTTCTTATAAATCTAGGGTGCTTTCATTATTTTGATAGCCACCCATAGCTCTCTAATCAAACAGGCTGCTATTTAATTTTGTCAATAATTTTTTAAAACTTTCGAATTAATTTCATGTTATATTTTTACAAACATTTCAATATAAGTATTCAAGAAAGACGACATGGATTAAAGATGTCAGGATGGTACAATGAGGAACTTGCATAAGTGAGGAAAATGAATATTATTTGTATTTTCTAGTGTTATCCAACGAATATATTTGAGCAGTGCAATAATTTTTTTATTTTTATGCTTTCAATTAATCAAAAATCGAGTTTGAAATCAAAGCAGAAGTCATGTGACCAAAAACGTATAAAAAAACCGTGACGCAGTTACGCATCTATTCTGTCGAAAATAAGAGGATGAACCTGGTCTAAAACAGGTTTTAGACTGGTTCATCATCTACGCGTTGACGTCACAAGCTAGAATAGCTTTTACCCGCCAAATCACAAAGTGAAAAACTAAATATTTTTTTGACTATCTATCCAAGTTCAAATTTTTGAAAGAATGGTATTGTTTTTCATGATTTGTTCTCTACTTTTATTTAAAAATAAAACCAAAAAACGTGAAAGTTCCTCATTATCTTTGAAAAAAGTACATTGATGTCTAATTACATGTTCCAAAAAATATATTAAAAGTACATAATATTTTCTTTTGAAATTTCTTCTGATAATTGTGTACTATAGCAACTACATTGGTGAATACTGCTGACTATTATAATAGAAGAAGAAGAAAAACGATTCTTAACAATGTTATCATGCTGTTCACTCCACTGCAACTTTTAATTTTCTTATATCGCACAAAGAAGACATCAACATTGCCAAATTTTTTTAAAACTATTTTTTTAACTATTGCAGTTTGATCTTTTGTCTAAGTAGAAGTGTGGTACTTTAATCACTTGGATGATAGTTTTGAAACCGGTTTATGTTTAATTTAGGTACTTATCCAGTATTAATTAAAATATTGAAAGTTCCAAAGTGATTTGTTTAGAAGTCAAAAGAGGAAATTAATAATTACTCAATATTTATGTATAATGCAATAATGTGTTTTCCGAGTCTGTGTATAGTTAAGCATCATAAAATCAGATATAATTAAAAAACCATTAAATGTTAAATGTCATTAAAATCAATTGCTATACCAAAACATAAATTTCTGATGTCCAAACAAATAAAACGTGTGCACACTTAGTATGGGGGAAAAATGCAATCCTATTTCAGAGGCTATTAATCACTTTAAAAAAAAATAATAATAATAATATATATATATATATATATATATATATATATATATATATATATATATATATATATATATATATATATATATATAACCCATAAAAGCAAAGTTTTTAATATAAGTCCTTTATATGCATTGCCAATTTTTATATTCATTAACTCAGCGCTGATTCTGTAAACAGCGTGTATCTGGTATTTGCATCTAGTTTTAAATATCAAAAACATTTCTATCAGCAAAAAGGGCAGCAAACTGTGTTTAAAAATTTATTTATTAAAAATAAATGTGAATTTATGTACATCCAAATATCTTTAATTTATTCTGATTAAAGCAATTTTATTATTTATTAAAAAAAATTTAGCAACAGGAAAGAGTTTCTTCCATGGTCGATTTGACTATTTTAGCACAATTGGATGACAGCAAGTTGATTTATTAGTAGTCCATAAAATCAACCTTTTAGTGATAGTTACAGCTCCTAAATTTGATAGAATAAGAATGCATTGTGTTTGACATCGAATTTATCTGCCAAGTTTCAGCCAAATTGGATGATGGCCAGGGGGTTAACTCCTGGTGTCTAACCCCCTTAAAGTCATACTTTAGTGAAAACAATCTCACACCTTAACAATCAGGAAATCGACAATTGAGTTGTACTGGCATAAAATTAACAGAATTTTGATTGCTTTCTACTTTTGGCAAGATTTGCTGAGGTAGTTGAGATAGTATACAAGTAATCTTTTCCTACTTGCATACATAAAAAACAACCTCAACTTACCGGCAACATAGCATTAAACAGGTGTGTAATGAAGGTGGCACCATGCTTTACTCCCCTTTCACCATCTGACAGATTACAAGCGGAATGCCCTGCAAGAATTTTGTTAATCTATAATTAAAATAGGAATGAATATTTTTTTAAAAAAGATGCGTTTTTAAAGAAAGTTACTTTTTAAAGTCTACAAGACAAATAAATCTAAATTCAAAGGGAATAACAAAAAACAAGACCTCTGTAAACAAATTTAAGTTAAAACCAAGAGATTAAGTTATTAGCGCTAAAGCCACACAGCAACGTTAGTAGTTATTGAAATTACAGTAAATAAATAACAAAAAACAACTGGACATATTTGTTGATAATAGCAACTTCGTCACTTACTTCACCTTGCTGGAATAAGAATTTTGGGGTAAATATGTTATTTAGGCTTTTGACATGACATACACAGAAAAATTCTTGTATTTTGGGGTTGGTTATAGTAGTCACCCCCTGACGAAGTTGCTATAATCAACAAATATGCCTCATCCAGTTGTTTTTTGTTGTTTATTTCTTTGCTGTAATTTCTAAAGTCTAAAGATATTCAGTGATTTTTGCAAAAGTTTTCCAGGTCACTCTAGTGTGTAACGGAGACGGAATGCACTGAAACAGCTTTCCACTATATTGTTATATTTGAGGTAGCCGACGAGGGTGTATTGGGGTGGTATGGCATACCGTTACTTTTTTGAGAGCAGGTACAGTGTACTGGCACTTTTTTTAAATGCTTTATTAATAACTAATTAATAATAACTCGTAAATCTTAATGCATGCAGAGTAAACAGGGGTGGCCTGGATCCCCTAAGAGGGTAGTGGATCAGCTATCTAGAGGGTGCCAGGCCCCTCTGACATCCATCAAACTATCCCATATTGGTATAAGCCATACTGTGTGGACTTACGTAGTAGGTTACACGTCTCTTCTTAGAAGATACAAACTAACAGAATTTATTCAAATCCATTGTATATAATTTCAAGGTGCAATGTAAATAAATGTACAAGTGCATGACCAAAAATAAATTTTACACAATGATGGTTAAAAAAGACACCAAGACTTTATGTAACTG
Organism: Linyphia triangularis; assembly: GCA_963978545.1. Classification (NCBI taxonomy): domain Eukaryota; kingdom Metazoa; phylum Arthropoda; class Arachnida; order Araneae; family Linyphiidae; genus Linyphia; species Linyphia triangularis. The sequence goes on from OZ021722.1 coordinate 108,833,231, forward strand.
ATAGAATATTATGACCATCATTTTAAAAGCAAGAAACCATATTTCAGATCTGCTTTCACGTGTCCTATTAATGATAACTTGGCTATTGATTGAGTTTAGAAACATTTCTTCTCAGTGGTCATTACAAAACTTCTATATGTCCATTAAATAATCGGGCCCAAAGACAAGTTTTAACTATATTCAGCTTAGAAAACAATAACTCGCAAGATACTTTAATAAGAAGTATTGTAAACAGGTGATCAGGTGTTTGTAAACTTTAAATAGTTTCAAATATTTGAGAGTGGGTATTTTATTCTATCCATATTGCAAAAAAAAAACCACTCTCAAATATAAGAATTACACTAATTCCCATCAGTACATTTAACAAATTCGTCCCCCTTCTCTTCTTCGTCATCAATATTCTCACTCAAATTTTTTTTTCATATAGCATTACTTAGTATTAAAGTAGTCTTGGCACACCTGATGGCTGTGGTGTTAGCAATCTGGTTTTGCATGCCAAAGGTGCCGCGTTCGAATACCGGGTTAAGCATGGATGATCGTTGTGGTTTGGAATCTATGTTAAATTTAAGGTCATGGCCTGATTAGCCGTCATTGTGCATAAAAATAGGTCGTTGAACATACAAACCAACCAACCTGAGTAGTGTTGCAAATCTTTGGCTCTCAATCTGTAAATGTGAGTAATTATTCTTTTAGTTTATCCACAAAAGGAATAATTTCAGATACTGGATTCTGTTTAAGTCATGCAGTGATAGTGATTCTTGCACGAAAAACCGTTAGTGAATAAACCATGAAATATCCTAGTAAAAGTTGTGAATAAACTAATTGCACATTGTTTGAATTATCGAGTCTAAAATATTTAATAGAGCACTGAAATTCGAGAGGTATCTTCAGAAGTTGAAGCAACGTTTTCATGCCTTCCGTGTATTTTTTAAAAAGTTTTTACTCTTTTCTACTCTCGTTCAGTTTCAACTGTGATCTTTCAAGAGAGCAATCGAATTCGTCTCTTCGTTCTAGGACGCTTGCCGTATTTTAAACATTGTATTTGCTGCATTCAAAGTAGTGTATAGAGCGAAAACATATTAACTTTAATGAAAAGTGTTCTAATAAACTCCAAGCTTGAACATTGTCAAGGATGGAGGTTAATAGAATACTTTTAACCTCCAACTAAAAGTATTTTGATAGAGCAAAAAGATATGTTTACCTATCTGCACGAAAAATGGGGGGAAATGTGTATAAATTAATCAGTCAATTCCCATTGTTTTTATTAAGAAGAGTGAAATCGATGTACTTAATGGATAATTGTTTAATGTATAATATATAATGGGGGGTGGACTTTAAAAATCTTCACTCTGGATATGGCACTGATTCATCGGCAGCAGGTTTCATGACGTAACTTCTAACAATTTAACAATATGAACGTTTTTTTGTGTGTGCTCACAATAGACCTTGAAAAGGATATGAGGATGTTTGCTAAAATCCAGAAACGATCGATCTTATTTTGATATATTTTCACCACATCATTATTTTTTACGCACAACTGTATTGTGGGAAACATTTAATTATTCGTTTAAGAAACAATTCTCAATTAAAAAATTTTATTTGGCATTTTTTGATCTGATGGTGTTGAGTGAAGTTCAAAGGCAGGGTGCACCAGGACATATCCCGGAAGGTCAGGCCGAGCCTGATTGTAAAATAAATTAATCAGAAAATAAATACGCAAATTAAAAGTACTTAGCTTTTTTATATCATAAGTTATGTAAATTATTATGAATTCAGATTTTATAATTAAAAAATCCCAAGCTTTAGTTGGGGTTACCTTCACAATCGGGAAGCTTGCGTAACGGGGAAATTTTTTTTAGCACTACAACCGTGGTTGCAGATCCTAAACATAAAGATTTAAACAACCAGGTTATTTCTGACAAGAATTTAGAGTTGAAATTTTATAAAAATAGCATTCCACTACTTTTTATTCCATTACCTACATTGCACTAATGATTACAACCTGTAGAAATTAAAATACATCTTCAAAATATCTAACTTCCGCATTTTTGGACAAAATTCATTCAGGAACTTTTTATTTTTGCATAATAATAGTTGAATATTACTAGATATGTAATATCTGTATTTTACTAGGATATTAGCACAGTGCAACAAAGGCTAGGGCATCAAAAGTAAAACTAAGAAAATAGTAACATGAAAAAATATCCAAATAAAAAAAACTAAAAAAAAACTGTCCAAAACAAGCAACAATACACATGTTTTTTCTGTACTTTTCTGTTAGACGGGTACCAGTTAGTGCCAAGCCTAAATGTTTATGGTTTGTTATAAGGTTTATATAACAACACTAAAATGGTTAGTTATAGGAATTATAAATGAACTGAAGGTTCTTAGTTTGGACGAGTTATCATTGCAATTTGGCGGTTTTTATCTAGTACCCATCTAACGGAATTACCGTTTTATCTTTAGAATGAACAGATAAAAATTTATCAACAAAATTCCAAACACTACAAAGTTGACTTTTCCCTGGACATGTAAAATTCAAATATTTACCTAATGAAACAGTCACACCGGATCGAACCAGTTCTTCTATGACATCACCTTTTGCATCAAGTTCTGGAGCAATTGTTATCAAACGAATATTGTCTAGAGCACCATATGTATTTCTTATTTCTTTGATTCCATTTTCGAGGTTTTTAATATGTTGTATGGGATGAGCTCCTCTCTTTTCTTTGTTAATAAATGGGCCTTCAACATGAATACCTAAAACAAAAGTTAGGAATACCAAAAATATCTTTTCGTTTACAAATTTTGCTATGAACATTTTAAAATAAAAATGTATGAACATACCTAATACTCCAGCACCATGCTTTCCTCCATTTTGAATTTTGATGCTTGGAATTATCTGTAAAATTCCTAAATTAAATTGGAATAAAACATGAAATGTCTATTTTTGAATGTATCATTTAAAATCTTTAGTAATCTATTAAAAACCTAAATTAAAAAACTTATTAATAGCTATAAGTGATAATGACTATTAAGAATTATTCAGATAAGGAATTTTACATAAGTTTTTGAACTGTGAAAATTTTCCGAAATATGATTAATGGTACAATTCCATTACAGTGCATATTCAGAGTGACATCACAATGCTATGCGCAGGAAAAATTAAATATTTGCATTTGCGATTTGCTAAACAAATAATTTTGGGTAAAGGTCCATTTAAAAACATGTTTCGATTGGCTGGATTGAAAAGGAGGGGGTTTGTCAGAAGCTCAACATTTTAATTACTTGTACAAGGTTCAAAGAGGCCTCTTATTACTAACAAATTAGTGACTTAATTTTAAATTTCCAAATGACTACGTACATATCAATGTACTGTTAATTTGGCAACCACAAGAACTTAAAATTAGTTATTTAAAGTGTTTCTTTTCCAATCATATATTAGTTTCCTTGACAAAAGCAATTAACTTTATTGTGAGAATACATATAATAGAGTTATATAGTATTGATAAAATTAAATAATTAAAAAAATGTCAGACAAAAAAGTAAATTACTACAGTATTTAGGATGCACAACACTTTTTGTGCTCAAAGTAATCAAGCCTGTGGAAACAAGGGGTGTGGAACATCACACAACTTTCCATTACACTATAATAATAACGCAAACTTGTGTCATCTAACATATTTATATCATTCATTTAGTAAAAATGGACGGTTTGGTGAAATTTTATGCGACAATTCTCGTATAGGGCTTTTAAAAAAAAAAAAAAACAGCAAAATGATTATTTTGGTGATATGCTTATCGATAATTCTAATATTATCCTTTCTTGTAAGTGAAACTGGGCTGAGAAGAAAAAATGATCGTTGATGAGGTATGCTCAAGAAAAGAGAACTCTATGTTAAAGGGATTCTTTTTAAAACTTTTTACACCATTAAAACATTTTTACGGGAAATTCGGAGGTGGGGATGTTTAGAACATCTTAAGAGGCATTACCAGAGATTTTGAACAAAATCGTTCGAGTAGTTTTTTTATAGCAATTACTGAAAAACATGATTTTTTTAATGGCAGCTATCCTATGCGCATGCCCGATTTTGACTAAAACCTTATAGGTAGGTCCTTGTGCCATCACCAACCCTCACACCATATTTGAACATCGTAGGTCAATTTGTTAGGGAGTTAAGCTGACCACGTACACACAGACATTTTTTCTATATCACTTTTTTGAAATCAGGATGTTCCAAGAAATGCAAAATAACCACATTTTTTGTTGTTGACTGTTTTACTTGTATTTGTCGTTTTTGTTTTGTTTTACTTTTATTACCCTATGCACACATATGGGTAATTGAAAGTAATTAATAAAAAAGTGACTAAATTTAAAGATATCTAAATTCGTTTTTACCTCGTGGTATTTCTTAGATGAGGATGTTATAACAGTAGGGCAAAATGAAGTTACCCCATGAGCTAGTATTCCTTTTGCAACCATGTTGACGCATGTTACAACATCCTCATCCTCTTTTGGAGTGGAAAAGTCATATCCAAAACCACCTACAATATTAAAAAATCTGTACTTTAGAAACCATCACTTTAATTCATAAAGTTCTAACAATAAATTTTATCTAATAATAACATAACCCATAAAAACACAGTTTTTAAAAAATCCTTAATCTGCATTGTCAATTTTTATATTCATTAACACAGATCCGACAGTAAAAACATTTCTATCATCAAAATGTGCAGCAAACAATGTTTCAAAATTTATTTATTAAAAATGAACATGAAAGTCCTCCAAAAATATCATTTATGTATTCTGATTGAAGTAATTTTATTATTTATTTATTAAAAATATTTTTGGCAACAGGAAAGAGTTTCAACAATGGTCGGATTTTAATGTTATTGAATGACGGCAAGTTGATTTATTAGTATGTTCTGTAAAAGTGACATTTTAATGACAGGAACAACCCCAAAATTTGATAGAATGCATTGCCATCGAACCTATTTGCCAAGTTTCAGCCTGAATGGATGTCGGCAAGAGGCATAATTAGTGCTCCCCAGATTTCGCTCCCATCAACAATTGAAAAAAACCCCAGCAAAGTTAATATAAAGGATTTAAAAACAAAACTCATGTGCACACTAATAATATAATTTGAAATGCATAAATCTTGAATTTCTTTTAATAAAATGTAGGTATACTTGTACTGCAATATTGATGGTCAATTGAAAAATAATTAAATATTCAAACTTGTATTAATTTCATGAAAAAGTAAACAGATGTGAGAGATTGCTAAAATTATTAAAACACAGATTATCATTTAAAAAGTTATTTCTTACAAAAAAACACAATTTTACATTTAAAAGAGTAGATTCATTTTTTACCATTGATTTGTAAATCTATAAACCCAGGCACAATCAAATTATTGCTGCAATCTATCTTCAAATCAGCAATTATTTTTTCATCATAGAACACAGGTTCAGGATTAATTATTTTGGCATCACGAATCCATAAATCTTCTCTGATGATTTGAGAATCTCTTAAAATTGAACAATTGCAAAGTTGGATGAGTTTCCCAGTTGCTGACATTTTTCCAAAACCAACCTGTTTTCAGAAGATACTTTTGTATAGTTTATCAAAGGAAAATTAATAAAAACAGACATTTTTAAGTTATTTTTGTGAAGCATCAGATTTTTTTACCCCAACTAGGAATAGACCAAAGTTAGAGGTATTATTCTTTATAAATATAGATAACTTGAAGGTGTAAACCCAAAATTAAATGACATTAAAAATAGCTTTTAAGGAAAAACGACAAAAAGAATACACATGCCGTACCAATTATTAAAAAGAAATAAAATGATTTATTAAAATATTTAAAGAATCTTTTTTAAAAATATAAAGAATATTTTTGAAAAGATAAAATCTTAGAAAAATAAGTTATCTGCTATTGTTTACATTGATTGCTTATTTACACCCTTCTGGTCTGGATCAGATCAGAGTTCATAAGACATATTTTAGAAGGATGTTTTTATAAATAATGACGTCATAATAACTGCTTTCATAATGAGTATGAACATGCGTTTGTGATTGGATGAACAAATGATGTTGTATATATATATTCTGTTTATAAAGAGGAACTGCCTTTCTGATGGTTCTGTAGTTAAAGCTTTGGCTTTGGACTCGAATATTAAAGGATGCCGGGTTTCAATTCCAGGGTTAGGCAAGGATGTTAGTTGTGATCCGGAATCCATGTTACTCTATAGGTTCCAGCTTGATTAGCTGCTATTGTACTCAAAAATAGGTTGCTAAGAGTAAAATAACCAACTTAGAGGGGATATACAAATTCTTTTTATATTGAAATTACCTTTTCTTTTGTAGTATCTGAACAGGCGAGGCAAATCGATAATTTTAAAAGGAGAGAGCGAAGGAGTGGGGGCGAGGGCTTACACATAGGCGCAGGGCGAAATTACACGGGGGAAATGTGTTTTTCCGATATAACATATTGCGTAAAAAGGACATTTTGTCAAAAGAAAAAAAATCCCTTAAATATAGAAAGTAAACATAATATTTGTAAGCGCACACACTATCCACCCTCTCCTCTAAATGAGAATGAAGTAAATGTAGCAGGTCTTTTGTGCAGTTTCAAAAACAATTTATATTTTAAAGTATTGTATATGATATTGGAACAAGTAATTTTGTAACTTTGCGATTACTCGTATAAGCTCTTTTTTCATTAATTATTATAATATGCTTTCCTCATTTTAGTGCAATGTCGTAAAAGAGTATCTTTTAAAATAACGTATGGTATTGAGATAAAAATTATTTATAATGATGAATTAACTGATTAGTGTTCTTACTTTTTCCATAAAATATTTCTGAATTAATTTTATACAAATAACTTTTTGCTACATAAATTACATAGTTAAAAAAAAAAAAATTATTGTGTGGTTTAGAAGTTCAATTTATTTAGTACGTACATCATGAAAGAAGTAGTGTCAAGAAATATTTGCCAGTTACTCTCTCCTTTCTATTGAGTTTATTACTAATTTTTTTTTAATTAAAAAAATTAATAGAAATTTTAACATTCTTTTTGCCAAAAGTCTAATTAGAAGGACAAACTATTTACGTAGAAAATTGCAGAGCTCTATGCCTATTTGAGGTAGCTTTTTTATAGAAGGACAGACAGACACACGCACACACAGACTCTTTGTTTTATTATTATGTCAAATAAAAGTTCTGGTCAAGAAGTTCTCAAAACTCAACCGAAAAGGATGATCGAAAGTGGATTTGCAATTAGATAAGTCTAAACTATTAATGTTATTGGCATGTTTATCAGTTTAAATGCCTGGAAAAAATTAGTAAGACAAGATAAAATTCAAACAAAAGTAATTTATAATTCGACTAGAAAAGTGCTTCTGAAGTAATTTCACATTCCGACTCCAAAAAGGAACTATTAGAAAATAATCAATGAACAAGTTTTCGCACAAAATTTATTGAAATATTTGGCATGGGCTCAGGGCTCGCACTCAATTCCGTACATTAGTCAGTTTAATGTGTTACTTTGGTATGGTTCTATCAAACTGACACAAACCTATTTGTGTCTCTATATGTCCAGGTCTATTAGCTGAGCTACTGGTATGGAGGACTAAGTTTGATGTGCAAAAAATAGTGCAATATAAAAGTTTACATTTTCTCATTCAGAATCAAATATGAACGGCTGTATTTCAGTGCTGTATTGAGAGGAGGGGTGCCGAGTCAATGTTTTTGTAGAGGGGGAATTTAAAATTGTTTGGTTTAATTAAATATATTATGTTTTCTTACTTTCTCTGCAGAACACTACTATAATTTGCATTGCTAACCAATTTACTACATATAAATAAAGAATATTTTAACATTTCTATGAATCCTATATATTAGTAATATTTTATTTAAGTTAAATAAAATTTGCTGTGTCTAACAAATATTCACTTATGTCTAACAAATATTCAAGATTCAATAATGTTGTAATGCAATAAAAGAACACATATAACTTTTAACTTCACAATTTAAATGTTTATTATGTATAATAAATATTCCCAAATACTGCTTCATTTCTTTTCAAAACTTTAGCTTAAATTTGAGTTTCTAAATTTTGATCAATGCTACTTTTGCATTTAATTATGAGCTACACAACGACAAGAAATGAGTCATAATTCAAGCCCCATAATATAGATTTAAGTAATTATAATAAAATCCAAATTCTAATAAGTTAAAAATAATCTTTTTAGCATGAATTACTCTATAATTCCTTACAAATATCGTTTAGTTATAAATGGCTTTATAATTTACTAAGAAATAGGTAAATTATCAATTTGTGTATGAAAAATCCCATGTGCCATTGGTAACCCAATTTGGAAGAGGGACAACCAAGGTAGGAACAAGACTGTAATGAAGTATTTTTTTATTGAATTGATACAAATGTGAGTTTAGTAAGAGGAATATTTTTGTTATTCAAACACATGATTTTAGGATTCCTTTATTTAAATAGCATAAAAGTTCATATAAATACAAATACATACAAATGGTCGTCAAGAAATACAAATACATACAAACGTCTGAACTGTTAAGGATTAAGATCAGATTAACGTTTGGAATTTAAAGGACAATCTTTCTTCGTCCAATGAATTTAAATAATCTTTTAGAAAGAATTAAAATTTTGAATAAATAAAATACAGCATAATTTTCACTGGTATACGATTTTCAAGCAAGACAATTACAATACATAATACAATACATTTTGTAGAACATTCAAATAAATTAAACAAATATAAAATGATTTTATTTCTGAAGCACTATGATCTGATCAAAGTAAGTGGAGAGTAGCATAGTGGACATACTGAATTTTTGAGCTTTATGGATCTAGAATGTCGGCCACATCTGAAATAAAACATAAATATTATCGTTTGAGTTTGACAAAAAATTACTAAATATTCAATCAGATAATTTAGAATCAAAATTTTTATTTTTAAAGTCTAAGATCATTTATCCACAAGCATTTGCTTTTTATAGGCCACCAATTGTAAAGATTAAGTCTAATTTCTTAACATTTGCAAAAATATAAAGGTAAGTTAATGTAAACACTTACAAAAAAAGTAAGATTTCTGTATGGCTGGTACATGTATGTTGTCTTCCATTTAAAATTTGCACGCCATTTATTTATAAAACAAATTGTAGAAGCAGATGTAAATCCGTATTCATTCGCATGAATGCTTTCAAAATGCCATAATCAATCAATCAATGTATACTTCCAAGCATTGCACTCAATATTGTTGTACAAAAAAAAAAAAAAAAATCTTGTGAGGCAAACAAAAAATAATTGTTTCCATTTCAAAGGGTGTATTTAAAAAGATATTAGTACAACTTATATTATAATATTGTTAACCTGCACACATAGTTTTGTATTAAACTGAAATTTAAATTCATATAAAAAAATAAGTGCTTTTAAGTTTAAATTTTATTTAATATTTAACTTTTCTAACCACGGATACTACAAGAGTTTTAACAAATCGACCACACATCGTTCCGATCAGCCAATCAGGGCGTAGTAAAACTGGTTCACTCATGGCTGTAGGGTATTCAGTGAGCTCAGGGTATATTGTCTTTTAGTATTGGACCTATATGAAATTCTTTCCTTTTGGTATATATAATACAAATTGCACACAAAACTGTTCGAAACAAAATAATTTTATTGTTTTAGTACTATTTGGTTGGTTTGTACGCTCGCAACCCTTTTTTGTGCACATTGGTTAATTGAGAGGGAACCTACAGCTTCAAAATGGATTCTGAACTACAAAGAACATCCATGTTTAATCCAGGATTCGATGCAGGAGAGAGCTAACCATACAGTTATCAGATGCGCTTAATCCCACCAGGAATAGGACTATATGGATTCTATCGTTCCCCGTTTCAATTTTTGGAATATACAATAAAAATGAAGCTAATGATAATAATAAAAAGCAAAAAAATTAATATAATAAAATTCAAATAAGTATGAGTATTAAAATATTAATGATTTTTTTTCTAATTATACATATATTTTTTACTTACTTCCAATGACATTTACTACATTTGTAGGTGAAAGGATACGAAATTTCATAATTGTGGCATCTGCTTGGAAGATCTATATGTGGCAATATCAATTTACACCTGGAAGCCCTGTAATAAATAATTTAACATTTCTTAAAGTAGGGAGAGTAAAGGATAGTTAAATAATTAGTCTGTTGGCAAACCACATATAATTTTTCTTCAATATATGACCCACTATAACTTTAGCAAACTGCTATGATTTTGGAAATACCTGCAGTATCTCTTTAATTGTTAGTTTTGAGATAACCTAGGTTTTCGAAATAGAAATCACAGTTCAAGATGCTTTTACGACTTTCTAGTTTTACTGGTAAAATAAATAATGATATCAGGAACCTATAGGAAAAGATAAACAGAAAATGAAGAAACTGAGTTCTTGTTTAGGCTGGTAGTATGGTACTTTATTTAAAAAATATATAGAGACATATATATTGGTCCGAGGTAACAAAATATTTTAAGTGAAATTTTTTGGTCTTGCTAAAAGTTTCGAGGTTGCTATTTAAAAATTGTTTGCTTTTGTTAATTATATTTTCATTTCTTATCTTCTCTGCTAAACACTTTTGTATTTTGAATTGCATACCCATTTTTTAAATGTAATTAAATACAGCATTTTTCAACCTTCCTGAGAATTCTGTAAGCCCTTTAGCTTCAATTAATCAAAAGTTCACAAAGTTAAAAATTGCACAACTAGATTAATTTATCATGATTGCAAATTTCACCCATTTAACAGAATCTAGCTGCATTTCCCATTTACTAGATGAATATCAGTTGAAGACATAAATTTAAAATAATCCAGACCAGAAATAACTTCAGGGTGGCCACAAAATTCAGGAATAAAAGTTCCCAGATAATTCCCTGATTTCAAAGATAGATTTCTAAAAAATTCCCTGATTTTAAGAAAACTTTTTTCAAATTTCTTCAATTTTTCTAGATGTGCAGACACTCTGATCAAATAAAAAATGTATGCTAAAGAGATAATATGCCAATTTTTTAAAAATAGTTTTGGAGGTAATGAAAAGTTTAAATTATTCCATAACATTAAGCTTCTAATGATTGCCAATGTAATTCTTCGGGTAAATGGCACCAAAATACAGATGATTGAGGAAACGTACCTACAAAACAATAGAACATTTCCCTGATTTTCGTAAAAATTAAAAAAATTCCCTGACATTTCCCCGATTTTTCCAGAATTAGAAAGCGCCCTGACATTTCCCTGATTTGCAGGCTCTGTGGCCACTCTGGACTGGGAGGGGGACTCGAATGGATATGATTTTATTTAGTACACTGATGGCTTGAAAATTCTTGACCTCTCAAGATCTGGGTTGCACATGTACAGTTCTACACCAGACATCTCCATACAATAGAAGAACGTCTTCCTCGGTGAAATTATAGTAATCTTGGGTCTGAACCCAGGAACTTAAGAACAAGATGCAAATGCATTACAAGTATACATGGCTTTTCCACTCTCTTTCTAATCTAATAATTGAAGGGCCACAGCAAAGTCCAATTTTTTTAAAATCAAGGTTTTCCTGCAATCTGTAAGGTTATAGCAGATAGTTTAACCATCCGGAGTTCTCTGGCAAATATCACGGTACACGAGATTTTGAGCAACCATTTACCTCAACCCTGGTACAGGATTCGAGACTTGAAACCAGCTTTTCTGGAGAATTGAGGAAAATGAACTCTGATTGTTCTTTGCACAGAAAAAGGAATGCTTACTATATCAGGATTCATCCGATTATAAAAGGCTTCTTGTAATTCGAAGCAAAGAAAATTCTTTTGTAAGATAAGCATGTGTCTTTGAAAATGAAAAACAGAAATGCAGTTTCGTAAGCCAATGAGCCGTCTCCAGAAAGGGAAAGGCTGATAGTAATCAGAGAGAGTTGTCATGTCACACTGATACTTCTGATAAGAGACAAATGCTTCTTTTAACTGATAGCGTCATGCCATCTTGAGTTGAGCCAAAACTCGATTGCAACGAGCAGCATGTTTGTTGTTATAGAAATTGGAAAAAAGTTAGTAGACTACAAATCCACTGGTCTCCCATGGCAAAAATGGCTGAAACTGGTCAAAAATCAACTTTGAATGAGTGGAACTAAAATCCGATTACCAAATATGCCATAACTTGCCAAAAAGTGAACACACTTTTTCATCTGGCAACTCACTGCACTTTGAATTTCAGTGACAAAGGGCGCAGATGATTTTTGATCTCTGGTTCAAAAAACTTCCATATTTTAAAAGTAAGCCAAATTGACAACACCAGATACATCATCAGTGAAATAATATTTTTTGCCAACTTGGCTCACTTTTAAAAAATACGAGCAAACTGTCGCCAGATATCTGAATCGTCTGCAAACTTCTTTATTAAAATTAAAGAGCGATGGATATGCCAAATATTTGCCAAGTTATGACATATTTGGCAATCGGATTAAGTTCAACTCATTCAAAGTCAATTCTTGCCAAGGCAGATTAGTGGATTTCTAATTTTTCTCCACATTCTATAAAAAATTCCTAATGATGTTTGATGGGGTCATGCAGTGGACTATACAAGTTGTACATGTTTCTCCGATGAGCAACTATATGTCGCTTGCTCACAGATCTGTTCAGCAAGCAACCGTTAAATTTCTGCCTTTGATGGGTAAAATTGAAAATGTAGTGTATAAAGAAGCACTTTGTTAATATTAAGTATATATTCAAGAGATGGCAGTTTAATACAATGTTGTTTTATACTTAATTAATTTATGAAGAAGTCAAAAGTCTTTTGCTTTTTATGGTATTGATTTTGCAGGGTGGCCACAAAATTCAGGAAAAATAATTTTCTTGATAATTCCCTGATAGATTTCTAAAAAATTCCCTGATTTTCAGGCAAATTGTTTTGTAAAATTTCCCCAACTTTTCCAGATGTGCCGGCACCTTGATCAACTGGAACATGTATGCTAAAGGGAAAATATGCACATTTTTTAAAAATAGTTTTGGCAGTAATGAAAAGTAAAATTATTCCGTAACGTTAAACTTCTAATGATTACCAGCACAGTTCTTCGGATAAATGGCGCCAAAATACGGATGAACGACAAAACATACCTTCAAAACAATGCTAGACAATTTCCCTGATTTTTTTGAAATTTTAACATCCCTGAATTTAAGCTCCCTGTCATTTCCCTGATTTCCAGGTTTAGTGGCCACTTTTTTTTGTTTCAATTAAATTATATGAAAATCAGAATTTTTGTCAAACCTATATGCCTTCATGGCTACTAAGCAATGCGACTTCACATATTTATAAGTAAAAGAACACAGACTTTTAGGCTAAAAATAATAGTTCTTAATAAGCAAATATTATGAGCCAAAGGAATTAATCTATAAGAGGTATGTGATAAAAGTAGTTACCATGTTTTCCATAAAGGTCCATGTCTGTCTCGGCTCTTGTTCACAACCCAAACAGCTGCATGGCACATTTCATGAAGCAGAGTATCTCTTAGCCGATCTAGGGATAAAAGCATTTTTTATTTAAGATTTGTACATTTGGAAGTACATATTTTTTATTTTATTTTAAAAATTGGACAAGTTATTTAGGATGACCACAAAAGTCGGGGAAAAAGTTCCCTGATAGATTTCTAAAACATTTCCCGATTTACAATAATAAAAAGTTTAAATTATTCTGTAACATTAAACTTCTAACAGTGAACACCGCAATGGACAATTCCCGCATTTTAAATTTTTTTAAATTTAATTTTAAATGTTTCAAAAAAGCCATAAACAGAAAAATTTCTGCTCAATGCATTTTTTCTTTCTTTTAATTTGCAATCAAAGTTCCCCTGTCACATGTTGGCGAGAAAACGATTCATTCGGCTTGAATTGAATGAGACTTCAAGACTTCCCAAACATCTTGGATTATAAACCTGTACCGGATAAGGCAATGGTCTACCAACGCCAACTATTAGGTAGAAACCTCACGATAACCATAGGAAGGAAGCTTAGACGTCACAGATTTTGTTGAGTGTTTTGATCGGACTGGTTTTGGGGCATTTTCCTTTGTTAATATGTAAATAACTAAATTTTTAAAAACTTTTATTTAAATATTTGAAATTAGAAAGAAATTCCTCATAAATATAAACTAATTTCACTTGTTTTTAAAAAATACGAGAATTTTTCATATCTCTGGGTAAGTGATGCCAAAATACAGATGAACAGCGAAACATAACTTCAGAACTAAGGAAATTTCCCTGATTTTCGTGGAATTTAAAAAAATATCGTACATTTAAAATATCTGTATAAAATTACACAAGAAAGTATTAATTTGAAATAAGAAATGGTGTAAATTATTAAAAGAATTTCAGTATGGATTTATGGGATCAATATAACAGAAGTATTGGTAAGGCTGCTATGAGCAATAAAAGCATGAAGTTGAATCAATCTAATTTTTTTAGATGATTGACTAGCAATACAATTTTAATTCCTTTAATTCATATAGTAAGACTATGCTTTATAAGATATTTTGTGTCAGTGGTAGTCAATTAAATTTTAACAATAGTTCAAGGGAACATTATACAATAAATTAGGGAGAAAGCTTAAAAAAATTAGTTCAAATGTAAAGACTAGCAATTTATTAAAAACACACACACATAAAATTAAAAAAATAAACTAAATAAATCACATTAAACAAATTTATTTAGGGAGTAGATAAAATCATCCAAAATTTGATAAGTCATTTTTAAGGCAACTTTGAATAGGTATCGGAAAAATATATTATTTGGCAGCTGGTGTTAAAAGCAGGAATCAAATTATCGTATTGAAACTTCAGAAGACTGCGCAAAACATTAAACTATGGGTATCGAACATTGCACAACTTTCAATTACATTATAATATTGGTCACTGCTTTAAAATTTGACATGGTGTTACTTAATCTAACACCATGTAATTTCCTATTTTCACTAATTTAAATAAAAATGGTCAGTTTGGTGATATTTTTGACAATAATTTCTACATGAGCAAAGAAAAAAAGAAAGCAATATTGGTGATTTTAATTGATCGACATTTCATTGTCCTTTCATGTGTGTAAAATGCATAAAAATCAATCGTTGATGGGCGATGCTCAAGGGCAGTGAGCTCTGCATTAAAGCCACTCATTTTTCAACTTTTTAGGCTTTTATCGCATTTTTATGAGAATTCTGGAGAAGGGGACGTTTAGAACACCTTAAGAGGCACTACCACAGCGATTTTGATCAAAATCGTTAGAGCCGTTTTTTTAGCAATTACTGAAAAACATGATTTTTTCAATGGCAGCTACCTTATGCACATGTGCTGTTTTGACGAAAACCTTCACAGTGGGTCCCATGGGTAGTAACCAACCCGCACATCAAATGTGAGCATTGTAGGTCCATTTGTTTGGGAGTTATGCTGAGCACAGATGGATATTTTTTATAGACCACTTTTTTGAAATCAGGATGTTCCAAAACACGGAGAAATGAAGGGAATTTTTTTTTTCTTAACTGAATGCTATACTTTCATTACTCTATGTAAACATATGGGCATAACATAATGTAATAAAAATTAGAACACTAAAAATTTATAAAGGCCAAAATTTTTTTACCAAATGATGTCAGAACTTTTGAGGATAGCTCAATTGTGCATGAATGTTCATCATTCTTTTTTTTGCAGTGCGCTCTTCCTGCAGTGTTTCGCAACAATTCACTCCAAGTAATAACCATGTCTTCTTGAAGCTAGAAAGTTAAAAAAAAAAAAAATGCATACATATAATAACAACCAACCTTTACATTTAGATCATAATATTAACATTGCATTTTAGGCTAATGACAATAATTTTAGAATATAAAGTAATATCTTGAAACAATGTAACATTTTATAACGCAACTATTAATTACAACAATAGTAAAAATAATTAAAAAATAAGAAATTGTAAAGTGAACCCGAAGCTTCCATAGCATCCCATGTTAAAAGTACTCTTTATTAGAATCTATGAATTTCACAGAATTCAAAAGTTTGCACAAGTAATATTTGGTATTTATTTTTATGGAAAAATAAAGTCTTAATTTTTATGAATTTTATACTTTTTGTTAAAAATTAGAAGGAAATGTACGTACTTTAAAATTTTGAAGTATTAATTGAATAAATTTTTCTTCAAAAACAGAGGGCTACTAGCATAAAAGTATATTATAAATAAGCAAAGAAAAAAAAATTAAAATTAAAGTGTTGGATCGATTCTAACAATTAAACAAAAAGGGCATTTTATAAAAAAAAAAAAAAAAAAAAACCTTTGTGATTTACAGCTAAAGTATTTATCAAAAACATTCTTCTCCGAGTAAGTTTATAGTCACGCGGACCCATTTTTGCATTTTATAATCCCAAATCATATTCATCAGTCAAAAATAACACTTTATAAGATATGACCAGATGATGATATTCAAAAACCAGACAAGTAGCAGATTCCAAATTTTCACCTCCACCCCAATTTCTAATTACAATGAATATTATTTATTTTGCATAAATTGCTTCAACTATAAATCTAGAAACTACCAATAATTTAAACCTCGATGAGAGCACTCCAATGTCAAGCATAATTTTTATATCTTGTCTGATTTTTGCATATCTCTGTATAATACTTTCAATAAATTGTTTCTTGCCCCTACCCGGTTATTGAAAACCTTTCTGTTGAAATATTCATAAAGTTGTCGAGAATATGTCTCACGCTTTCTGGTAAAATCTGCAGTTGCATTTACTCCATCATCACTTAAATCAAAGGATTCATCAATAGATACAGATTTACATCTCCTTTCAATCCCATCCGAGTCTTTGATTTCTAAAAAATATAATATAAACAGTAATCAGGGTTCCCACTCAAATCACAGAATGAAAATCAATGACTTTTAAGGACCTAAATAATGTTTTTAAGGGCCTTTGATAATTTGTTTTCAGGCATCATGCCTATACATAAATTTTTAATAAAGTATACCAGGGTTCCGACTCAAATTACAGAATGAAAATCAATGACTTTTAAGGACTTAAATAAAGTTTTTAAGGACCTTTGAAAAAATTTGTTTTCAGGCATCATGTCTGTATATAAATTTTTAATATAGTATTTTCTACCAAAAAAGTTACAAGTTGAAGGATGTGTAATACAAATATGTTAGAGATTTCTGATACGGTACAGATAAGTGGTGGTCACGCAGGGATAGCAAGTCTGAGTTGTATTTTTATAAATCTTGCAGTTGGGCACGCGACACACGCAAAAATTAAGGACTTTTAAGGACCTCTAAGCATTTTCAAGGACTTTCAAGCACCTCTAAGCATTTTCAAATACTTTTAAGGCCTTGAAAACAAGCTCAAAAATATTAAGCACTTTTAATGACTTTCAATGACCGTGGGAACCCTGGTATACATTACCAAAAAAGTTACAAGTTGGAACATACGTAATACAAATATGTCAGAGAATTTCGATACGTTGCGGATAAGTGGTGGTCACGCGGAAAGAGTGAGTCCGAGTTGTATTTTTATAAATTTTGCGATTGGGCACACAGCATCAGCAAAAATTAAGGACTTTTAAGCACCTCTAAGCATTTTCAAGTACTTTCAAAGCCTTGAAAACAAGTTAAAAAATATAAAGCACTTTTAATGACTGTATGAACCCTGCTGATGGAAAACTACTTAAGTATTGTACGTTTTATTTTGGAGTTTCAAGGAATTTCCAAATTTTTAAAACTTTTTTTATGCATGTTACCAGTGTTCCCACTGAAATCACAGAATGAAAATCAATGACTTTTAAGTACTTCAATAATATTTTTTTATAACATTTGAAAATTTGTTTTTAGGCATGCCTTTAAAGTGTGACTTTACAACTGTTTTGCCTTATAGACAAACTTTGATAATGCTGCAATCCATTTCTTCATATGCATCGCGCTTTAGCTAATACATATTAAATGTGCACTTTCAGGACATAGTTTTTGTAAGTTGCTTCTGCTACAGTACATGCTGGTCACAAACTCTATTGGCAATACAAATATACCAGAAAATTCTAGTGCATCACGCTTAAGTGACAGTTCTGCGAGTATAAGAAAGTCAGAATTGAATTTTTATAAATATTACAGTCGGGTACAAAACAGCATGGCAACACAAATTAAGGACTTTTAAGGACCTCTAAGCATTTTTGAGTACTTTTAAGGCCTGGAAGACAAGTTAAAAAATATTAAATATTTTTAATGACCATGGGTACCCTGATTACAGTAAAATTTCTTGCAGATTAAAAAAAAAAAAAAAAAAAAAAAATGCTTTCATGTGTTTAACACACTTGAATTAATTAAAAACATACATAAACATATCCATATAAACGTAAGAACATTCTTTTCAATGCAATATATCAGAAATTTTACAAATTTTGTATCGAAGTAAAAGCATATTTAGAAGTATGAAATTTAAACCAATTAAATAATTGAACAAATGAAAATATGTTTATAAAATATGAACTAAAATTTAAACTTAACGAAATTAAAAATTTCAAAAAGATTTGATTGCCTTGAAGTTTGAAGACACATTTTTAAAGGCGTGAAATGTTTTTCAATAAATTACATCCAACAATAAGTAATGTTGCATCAGATAAATTTAAAACAGTTATTTTCTTACCATCAGTTGTTACACTGAGGAATCTGTGTTTTCTTTGAGGGCTTGAACATTTTAATGAGAATGGTGATTGGTTTCTGAAAAATAAATTTGATTATTGTAATAAATAAACAGTTTAGAGGGTATAGGACAAACATTGCACGTTGAAGTTTAAAAAATATTAAGCACATTTAATGACCTTGGAAACCCTGATAATACACACTACAAAACCTTCAGTATTTATATATTTATGCATTCTTCATAAAGTAACTTACTTTTTGTCCAATTTATCTGGGAGATCTTTTTTCAGTTGAGCAATGACTGAAAAATAAATCATTCTTTAAAATATTGTACACCTTCAATGTATTGAATACACTAAATGTTAAAAAAAAAACCACAATTTTTAAAGTTTAATATAAAACATGAAACAAAAAAGCTTACCGTATAAGAAAATATAAATAGCCTTTATGAGTAAATATGTATGTGATTAGAAAATACAAACTGTAGATTTAAAACGAAAACAAGATTACTTAGTAAACATTTTAAAACTTTAATATTCCACTTTTAAAATTAGAGTATTAAACTATATACTAACATTTCATGAATACCAAATCAGATTCATCATCTTCTCCTTCATTACTTTCACTAGAAAGAAATATGAATCAGTAATTACTTACTATAAATTTAAAAATAAATACAAATTAATACTAAATTAGCACATCCATGTTTAGAAATTAATACAAAGATATTATAAATTAATAAACTTTATCATTTGTCACTTTATCTTTTTGCATACTTTTATGTGTGAACACTTTTACATTTAGAACGATCAAATGTCTTTTATCTATACTGTTTATGCTATATTTGCTGTTCCGTATTTCACAAACTAAAAATTCGCCTACCTAGTATTGTATGTAAGTATGTGTAATTTTTAAATCTTTTACATTAACTTTGATTTTGTGTGAGTGTGTGTATGTTGATGTCAGGCAAATCTGTGGAGGCCTAATTAACCCCCTTCCCATCATCCAATAGGGCTGAAACTTGGCAGATAGTTTCAATGTTGATGACAGTGCATTCTATCCAATTTTAGCTGCTGTTTGTCACTAAAAGGTTGCTTTTACAAAACACTACAAACCAACTTTTTGTTTTCCAATCACGATGAAATAGCATTGAATCAACCAGAAACTCTTTCCCGTTGGCCACACTGTTTTAATAAATAAACAATAAAATTGTTTTAATCAGAATAAATGAATTTTGAAACATAGTTTGCAGTGTATTTTGCTGATAGGAATGTTTTTAATATTTAAAATTAGATGCAAATACCAAACACATGATGGCAACTGAAACGGAGCTTTGTTAATGAATATAAAAATTTGCAATGCAAATAAAGTATTGATATTAAAAACTTTCTTTGTATGTCTTATATAATATCTCTATACATTCCAATGTTTAAGTCTAAATGCAGCTTATTAACCTTTTCTTATGCTAATGAAGACTAGATATTCAACGCTCAAGAGTAAAGTTTTGAGGAATATTAATAAAACTAAGGTTATCTTTCTACAAGAAATATAAATGAAATGGTAGACAATTTTACGATAAATAATTATGGTAAGTTGATTTAGATATCATTGGGAACAGAAGCTACACTAGGGTTATGCTGAACCAAAATATCGTTGAAATTGAAGTATATCAGGGGATCGTTCATCAGGAGGCTTTTTAATGGGATATTGTCTCTGGGAGGAACCCTACTAAACTACAACTATGCTGCTTGATAATCAATATCAAGACTATTGGTTAAAATCACTATCATGGCTGCTAATTTTTAAAGTGGAGCAACAACCCCAATAAGGATCTTCTCATACTAAGCAAATGCCCTACATTATTACTAATAATGATACAAAAATACAATGAAATATTTCTATTCTCAAGCATCATATATTAATTAATATTACATATATAGTTTTCAATTACCACATAATAAAATTATTCTGTACTCAAGAATGATACATACCTATCAGCAGCCAAATTTTCTTTAGTTTTTGTTAAAACTGCAAAACGAAATAAGTGTATTCAGCAATAATTTAAATACGCAGTCAAAATAAACAAGCTACAAGTAAATCAGGGCATACAGTGCAAAAAGGATTTGAATTTTCCCACAGAAGTCCAGCTCACTTGTACTTTTACAAAAATGCAAATGCGTAAACATTTAAAAACTAAATTTAAAGAAATATAAAAAACAATACTAATTTTGTAAACTGTAAAATATGAAAGTTATAGTTTAAACATCAAATAAAATGAAAGAATTCTTACAAAATGCAACCAAAATAGAAAGGAAATTAATTAAATGACTAAAGTAGAAGTTAAATATGCTTTGGAAATGTGAACTCTTCCTGCATAGCTTTTTTTAAAAAACTGTTTAACCCTTGGATAGTCGCGCAGTTGACAAATGTCCCCCACAATCAATTTCTCAATAGATAACAACCCATGATCAAAGCCTTCTTACAGTTTTTTTTTCATGTTTTTTTAAAAATATTTTTTCATTTTTACTTAATTGTGGTCAATAATGTGTTTTTAATTAAAATACCCACTTACTTTGAATTTAAGAGACATTTGTTCCCTACGCGACTAACCACGAGACAAAAGGTTGCATGCCTAAACAAGAATTAATTGAAAATTGAAGAGTTGTCACAAGTTGACTGTAGTTAAAACAATAAGGAAAACTTACAACTGGAAAATTTTTCTTCCAAATCATTATTTTCACTCTCCAATTGAGGAATCTGACTAAAAAACAAAGAAATACGGATGAATGTCCAATAAAAAAAAATTAAATTGGTTATATAATTTAAAATCTGGTATAGGATTTTTGTCAATGCTAGGATTTTTCTAAACTGCACAAACATTGATTATAAGTTACCAATTCCATACACAGAAATTATCCAGCTATAGGTGACATTTAAAAGGAAGTCCTAGCAAGAATCCTTCCCTATACTCGCTATGTTACAATCATCTAACCCAGTACATTTAAAAACTATTTTGTAGAAAACCTTGATATTAGGTGAGTAAGTGCAAAAACAATCACTTAACCCATATGACATTAATTAAAAACTCGAAAATGGCGTCTAATATATTTCAATTTATATTTAAAATCCTTATATCAATGTATATGCAGTGGTGCTACCAGGTTTTGTCTTTTTGCTATTTTAATTTATAATAGATCAGACATTAAACATAAGTAAGAAAAGATACTTTTCGATATTTCTAAGTTCCTTATGCTCCAATGCTAGAACTAAATAACTATAGGAAACTGTATACAAACCAACTTAAAATGCCATAAATCAAAACAATTGCAGGCTAAAATTGTAGTATGCAAATTCAATTGTTTACGTAACGAAGAATCTGAACTTTAACATTAATATCGGTAAAAGAAATTCCGAATTTATGATATTTTAAAACTTATTTAAAATGCTATATGAATTCAATTTCTTCACATTTTTGTAGCTTATATGTACCATGCATTAAACACGAACAATAAAATGTTAAGTAAAAAAGATACAATGGTGGAACATTATTATATCTTTTTTACACACCAGAGTACATATCTTTCAACACTGAAATCTGCCATTTTACAAGAATTGGTAGTTGAAATAAAAATTCTGTATTAAAACTAGACTATAATATGCTCCTCTATCTGGAAATCTTTACCTTTTTAAAAATTCTTAATATTAACTTCGATTTTGTGTGTCAATGGTTGGAAAATATGCAGAGGCCTAATCAACCCCTTTGCCGACATCCAATCGGGCTGAAACTTAGCAGGTAGATTCGATGACAATGCATTCTATAAAATTGAGGGGCTGTAACTGTCACTAAAAGGTTACTTTTACGGAATACTAATAAACCAACTTTCCGTCATTCAATCGCACTAAAATAGCAATAACCTACCATTGAAAGAACTCTTTCCTGTTGTCAAAATTAAATAAATAAATAATAAAATTGTTTTAATCAGAATAAATAAAATATATTTGGATGCGAGTACCAAAATACATGTTCATTTTTAATAAATTTTGAAACGTAGTTTGCTGCACATTTTGCTGATAGAAATATTTTTGGTATTTGAAATGAGATGCAAACACCAAGAACACGTTGTTTACTGAATCAGCACTGTGTTAACTAATATAAAAATTGGCAATGCATATAAAGGATTGATATTAAAACCTTGTTTTTATTTGTTATATTATTTAAAATGTCATTTAACACTAATTTCAATAAGCTCTTTGATTGTGACATAATTAGATTTTACTACACAAGTACCACATACTATTCTGTACCTATATTATTATTTAATCCAGACTGATACATACCTTTCAGGACTTAATTTTTCAAAATTCTCTTTTGCTTTCATTAAAACTGAAAAACAAAAATGAATTGAAATTACATTGACTTAAAGACAATATTGTGCAATTGCAATATCATAGAGGTAGAAATAAAACTTTGTTTATTTAAAATGATTCTAAAATAGTGAATATATACCTTCATTTGTGAAGGTTTATTCAATGGATGTGGCAGAAAGAATGCAAAACTATAGAAGTTATTTTCCATAGTTGCCATTTATAAAATCTATTTTTTTTTTTTTTATGAAACTTATATTACAGTTTATGCAATAGGAAAAATATAAAAAAATAATATTGAGTATCTATGTCTGTGGAATTGTTTTGTCCACAAATATGCCAAAGCCATTATTTACTACTAGTCAAAATTTCTGCTTTTGAGATTATTGACAACAATGTACTATCAGTTTCCCTCTGATTATTTGCTGACAACCTGCATAATTAACCACAAAATAGAATTAATTATAGTAAAATTCACTTGACGATTTAAAATCTGCAAATTCTACAGATGAGACATGCAGATCTCAACTTTCATAGCATTCAATTTACATTAGCTAGATAAAACTACTAAATCATAATGCTATACAGAGGGATTTTTCTTTGTTTGTTTCTGAGTTAAAGCAGCTGATTTTCTTAGTCAATGCAATGCATTACTTTCATTTGTAGGGGTTTATTAAGATTTATTAGTGTCCACTGAGGGACCTATTATTCCGGTTAAAATTTGCAATAAAATTAAAGAAACTAAATTTATAAGTGCTAAAAGAGTAAATTGTCTGCTTTATAGAATGTAAGCCTGCAAAAAGTAAAATTAGTAATTGACGACAGTCGATGGATGTGGTTTCTAGTCTGTCCGTAATGGACTAAATTTGAGCATTCATTCAAAGTATTTTATCTCAAATTCAAACTGCGATCAGTTATATCAGTCACACTAAATTTAATGATAACCCCAAAAATTGTCTTTATTGCTATACTTTTTAGTTATTTAAGGAGACTTGTTTTCACAAAAAATTATAAAAATGTTGGATTTTCTATTTTTTGTATTTTTAAAATCTATGAAACCTTCTCCTTATTCCAGCAAAATTTTGAGCTGATCCGATAGCTGTAATTGTATAGAAATTATATTTTTGTGGAGAATTTAGCATAGCTGAAATAGCTCCTTTGATGTTTAGAATGCATTTTTCTCAGTTCGTGTTTTTTGGAATTCCCACCTAAATCAAAATGCTAAAACTCCAGCAAATATAAATAAAATGACTTTATTTTTATGGTGTCATTCTAAAGATCTATTTTACAAAAATAGGCATGTGTTTTTGAATAAAATATAAACTTTTTTTTTACAAATTTAAATGTTGAAAAATATCCTTTTTTTAAATGATTTTTTGACTTCTAGGTACAGTATTTAATGTTTTTCTTCAAAACTATTTTACTTATTCAAAAT
Organism: Linyphia triangularis; assembly: GCA_963978545.1. NCBI lineage: Eukaryota > Metazoa > Arthropoda > Arachnida > Araneae > Linyphiidae > Linyphia > Linyphia triangularis. Next base: position 108,857,770 of record OZ021722.1, read on the forward strand.
CTGATGCCTAGTAGTATATTATTAGGAGCATTTTCTTAAAATATATATAAATATTAAAAAATAAAAAAGATAAAATTGGAAATTTTATTAATTTTTTAAAAATTTAAAGCACTATGTGACATTTAAAAAAAAAAAATTTGTTTTTGATTCGTAATACTTTCAAAAATGCAAAAATTATAATTTTAAAGGCTTACATTTAAAAAATAGTTTTAAGTGACAAGTCCCCTTAATATTATACCATAGATCTTTGCGAGACAAAAAGTGTGTAAAACAGATCCCTGTAGTCCATGAAACGGTCATCACAAAAGGATGGTCAATCTGTAGGGTAGAGGTATTCCATGAGAAAGCTCCTACACTGACTTGAATCTCCAAGACCAGGCGCTAACAGCCTTTCGTCACCAACAAAAAGTTTGCCAATGGTCGACAGGTTCAGGGGTCTATCCAAATTTTTTTTTTATATAGGATTCTTTTTTTGAGGGAAAAAAAATTAATTTTGAGAAAAATTTCCATTTTTATATATTTTTGTAAAACTTTCATGCGATAATAAAAAAAAAAAATTAAAATCTTTAATGTTGAGTTGATACTTATAAATATTTACAATGATATCCTTCTACTTCTAGATGATTTAAATGTCCCAATTTTAGATGTACATTTTAACATGGAATTTTGTGAAAGGTCCTTTTGTTGGTTATGGAATTTTGTGAAGGGTCCTTAAAAGGACCCAAATTTCCTTCTGCATAGACCCCTGAGGATAATGCACAAGTACTACTTTTAGTAATAAACACCAGTTGTAAAAATTACTGATTTTCTGTAGAATAACTATTTATCAGGGCTTTAAATTAACTTTTTAAATCAGGTGCACAAGTGCATTAGTTATAAGTGCACAACTTAGGTGTACTAAATACCAGTTAGGTTGACACGTTAAATAACAAAATAGAAAGTAAATTACAAGATTAAAAATGGATTAAGTAAAGTGTAAGTGCAGCAATAATATTCAAGCATGTAAGCTAAGGAAATACCACTCTTCAAAATAACTGAACATTCATTTGTGTAATAAACAAGAAAGTAAATTTAGAAAAAAAAAATCTTAAAGTTACTATGGTTTTGAATAGTTAGGTGCACTGTGTGTGACCAAGTTAAAAACTTATGAATACAAATAAAACTTTATGTGCACAATGCTCCTAATAATTTTGAACCCTGCAATATCTGCATCTGAATTGGAATAGTTAGAAAAGGTCTAGACAAAAAATCAAGCCATGTAAATTAACCCATGTCAAAATATATTTAAAAAATTTCTGTTTGAGAACCATTATAAAGTTTTGATATTCCAATTAAAAAATGATAACTTACAACTTAAAAATTCATCATCCAAATCAATGCCTTCACTCTCCAAATGAGGAATACAACTAAAAAACATAAAACAAGCGAATATTTACTACTACTTACAAATTTTCATAATTCAAGAGAATTTTTTTTTGTGATGCTTTACTTTTGCCAAATTGCACATACTTTGATTAATTGCCACCTTATCAATATGCACAAATACAACAATCATAAATGATATTTGAGAAATCCTCTTTTCAAAGCTTTGTGATTTTTAATTAAATAACTATGGGCAACTCTCTGGCTGATGCACAGGACATTTTGGCTCCTTTTTCTATTCATAAACAAATTATTAGAATTTTCTAAAATTATGATAAATTAAGTAGGTACTATGTTTTTGTGTTATACAGTACTAGATGATGGCAAAGTTATTTTGAAAAATAATTATTTTAAGCAATTCAGGCATAGAACAAGGACATGCCCCGTGCTTGGGTTGCTTATGAATGTATATTTGACCTAGTCAAAATAATTATTTTTCAATATAACATTGCCACCATTTAGTATTATATAAAACAACGTAATTACTAGAATCATCATGATTTTAGAAATCTAAATTGTTTACGAGTAGAAAATAGAGCCAAAATATTGGGTGTGTACAGCCTATGTCCCTATGATAAACTGATGATTGGTCAATTCCCAAAGATGAGGGAATTTTTCTATGAAGTTCACTAAAATTTCCAGAAGAGAAGATGCAAATATCCTACCTAGTTAAAATTCCAAGTCCAATACGGATTTTGGATTAACATAAAACCACGCCAAATTATGGTAACCATAAGCAGTTCACTTGCCATTAAAATAATGGTGGAGCTGCTATATTTTGGCGGAAAGCTCTTTGGCGCAGAATCTGTACCAGACTTGGAATTTTAACCTCCTACCTCTCAATCACTGCAAACTTAAACATACTAGTTAACTATTATAATAAAATAGTAATAATGACAAAAATTACATCAAAAAGAGGGATAAGAAACTGATGTGAAAGTTTTACATAAAACTGTGTCAAATTATGGCAACCATAGGTAGTTTACTTGCCATTAAAAAAATGGTGTAACTGCTATATTTTGGCAAAAAGCTTCTTAGCGCAGAATCTATACTGGACGTGGAATTTCAACCTTGATTTTTCAATAGGGTATCTTAATGAAATATTAAAATTCTTAATAATTGAATATTTTAAAACCTATATTATACTTCTGTGAATCATTTGATGCAAAAGGTTTTGAAATTAAATAAAAAACATTTTGGGCCAAATGCAACTTTGAGTGGAATTATTTGTATTAAATACAACGATATTAGCATTTTAAAGTATTGTAAACTGTGAATTTTTTTTAGATAGTCTACATCAGAAACGTGTTTAGTAAAAAGTTTCCATCATATAATCACACCGCTTTGGAAACCTACAATACCCCAGCGTGTGCAGAGCATCTCTGAATTTTGAACAAGAATCTGAAAAATTTGCAGATATGCAACTAATCTCTTTGAGGCAAACATTACTTTCATCAATATATCGTAAACGGACCATCATCAACGTCAATACCGTAAACCGAAAAGAAGTTGTCTCAGTATTACAATGTAATGAGGATTTTAGAAATAGAATGAATGTTCGAAGCACTCGTGATATCCTGTAACAAATGAGAAAATAAAAATCTTACTTATCCATTTTTGAATTTCCCTCTAAGAAGGCGACAAAACAGACGGTAGCAATGTTGTTATTTATAAAATATTACGGAAAGTAGAAGTGGAAGTACTTTAAGGCATTATTTGAAATCGTATTATGCATGTGACGTCACAGATTGATTGCGATCTGACTTCATGCCAAGCTGGCTTTTTATTTGTCAATCACAATGGGCAATTTTTTTCCCCGCAAACATCAGTTTCGCCGTGATAATTTTTGTTCATGTTCAACAACCATTAGAAGCCATTTTTGAGAAGACAATTTAAGAATTACAATTTGACAAGAGGAACTTGCACAAGTGAGGAAAAATAATATTTTTTGTATTTTCTAGTGCTATCCAACGAATATATTTGAGCAGTGCAATCTTTTTTTATTTTTTTTTTATATCTTTACGCTTTCAATTAATCAAAAGTCAAGTGACCAAAATTGCATAAAAAAATCGTGACGTAGTTAGCATAGATTTCGTCGAAAATAAGAGGGGGAACCTCATCTAAAACAAGTTTTAGACCGGTTCATCATCTGTTCGTTGATGTCACACCAAAAAGTAGCCTTTTCCCACCAAATCGCAAAGTGAAAACTAAATATTTTTTTTCAACTATCTATCCGAGCTCAAATTTTTGAAAGAATGGTATTGTTTTTCATGATTTTTCTCTACTTTTACTTAAAAGTAAAACAAAAAAAAAATGAAATTTCCTCATTCGTAATTTGTGTTGTATAAGTTATCAATAGATGGCGACACCAAAAAATAAAATTATCTTTATTGATGACACCAAAACAGCCCTTCTAAAATGCTATCCTTTATTATTTATCTTTAACGAGAATTTGCGAGACTAATCTGCTACTTTTTATGACAGTGAAGTGGTGGGAGGTGAATTTGTTATCTCTTGCTAAGCACTTTTTGAAATTTTTAGTGATTTCAACTGTTATAAATATCGTGTTTAATTTGAAGTCTCTCCTTCCTCACTTTTGGCATTAAGCTCCACACTTAACACTCAATCGCCGCCACTGTATAAGTAAGCTTCTTACAGTCACTTATCCAAACGAATTGGACAGACCAAATAAGAATGAATAATTCAACACTCAAAAGTCAAGAATTGGATCTTCCTTTTGATGGATACATTCAATCATGTGTGATGTATGTGTGTATGAAGCGTTTTACATGGTGTATATAAAAAACAAGTGTTCAGAATGCTTCCTCAAAGACATGAAGAATGAGTCTTTCAAATTAGCATAAAGTTAACATAAAGTTAAAGAAAAAAAAAAAAGAAAAAAACATAAAGATAACAAAGGATTTGGAACAACGCACAACTTTCAATAATTATACTATAGTATTGGTCGCTACTTTTAAATTTGACGTGGAATAATGTTACTACCATTTTCCTTCATTTGAAAAAATAATCAGTTTGGTGATATTTTTGGCGATAATTCTTGCATGGGCCGGGAAAAAAGAAAAAAAAAAAATCCAAAATGGCAAATTTGGCGATATACTTTTCGATAATTCAAACATTATCGTTTTTTGTAATTGAAACAGAAGAGATGAGGAAAACGGTCGTTGATTAGCGATGCTCAAGGGAAGAGAACTCTGTGTTAAAGATATTCGTTTTTCAACTTTTTACATCGTTATAACATTTTTCACATTTTGAAAATTTTGTGGTGGGCATATTAAGAATACCTTAAGAAGCATTACCACATCAATTTTGACCAAAATGAATTCGGGGCTCAAGGCGGTTAATTTCTGTATTAATCTTGATTGTTAGTTTGGATTTTAATTGATAGTTAAGAAATAAATATCTGTTCTATGAATACCTAAAACATACTTTATTTTTCAGTTAATCGTGTGAATAGTTTCAAAATTAGTTTTGTGCAGTCGGTGAAAAATATCAAGCAATTTCACTGGAGCATTTTGCCTATTCACTTTCTAGCCAAACATTATCAGGATACACCTTTGCACACTGTCAACAGGGCTGGCGCCAGCAGTTTCATCGCTCCTCAGCCCCTTTATAACAAAAATTAAAAGAGAAAATTTGAAACCCTTTTCTCTCTTAGTAGTCAAATAAAACGTGAGCAAAAATGCAAGTTTCTTGATTTATGATTTTGGCACTAAATTGAAATTGAGGTGGAACAGAAAACTAGGGGTGTGGAACATCGCACAACTTTCAATGACACTATACTACTGACGCAGATTGGTGTCATTTACCGTTTGTATATTTTCATCCTTCATTTAGAAGAAATGGTCAGTTTGGAGATATTTTTTGAGATAGGGTCTAAAAAAAATATCGACCAAAATGGTGGTTTACTTTATTATTTAGGATTATACTATTCTTTGATCCTTATATTGTCCTTTATTATAAGCGAAACTGAGAGGAGAAGAAAAAACGATCGTTGATGAGGTATGTTCAAGGAAGGAGAACTCTGTGTTGAAGGCATTCATTTTTCAACTTTTTACGTCATTAAAACATTTTTAAGGGAATTTCGGAGGTGGGGATGTTTAGTACACCTTAAGAGGCATTACCACAGCAATTTTTATCAAAATAGTTAGAGCCGTTTTTTAGCAATCATTGAAAAACAGGATTTTTTCAATGGCAGCTACCTTATGCGCATGACTGATTTTGACGAAAACCTTAATGGTAGGTCCCATGGCCGCCACTAACCCTCATACCAAATTTGAACATCGTCGGTCATTTTGTTCGGGAGTTATGCTGACCACAGACACACATTTTTTCTAGATCACTCTTTTGAAATCAGGATGATCCAAAACGTGGGGAAATGCAAAAAAATCATTTTTTTTTTTTTTTTTTTTTGGACCGAATGCTATACTTTCATATGGGTGATTGAAAGTAAAAAAGAAACGACACAAATCTAGTGTATAATTTAAAAATGCATGTATTAAAAATCTTCGAAATGATAATTTATCTATATTGCTCTGTATTTTTGGTTCGGTTTTGGATTTTAACTTTAATACCCAAAAATTCTACTCATCTTTCAAAACGTGTTTTTATTTAAAAACTACACATCTCAACCTTCTAATATAGTTCTCATGCCTGAGGATTTTTATGTGAGTACATGGTACCTATGCTTAAAAGTTCGTAAAACATATCAAACGCAAATTTTGTTAAAATTCCACCTATTAATTTTTCATAAGTATGCAAATGAATCTTGGTTTAATAACTTTCTTCATAAACTAGTTAATTTTACAGCCTATTTGCCACCTTCTAAGGTTGCCGCCCCAGGAAGAGCCCTACTTACCCCTCAGTAGCGCCTGCCCTGTTGTCAAGTTGTAATAGTACAACTGTCTATTAAGGAGATAAGAAGACGGATCATGCAATTCGGGAAGGACGAAATTCTTTTGGCAATCAAAAGAAATACAGTCAAACCCCGTTAACACGAAATTGATGGGGCTGCCGAAATTTTTCGCACTAACCGAATTTTGTGTTAAGAGTCTAAAACGTTTCCCATACATATTTAAACAGCTAGCTATATGTGTATTTAATACTGATGTTTTGTAGAACATTTACATTACAGGGCTTATAATTAACACGATTCGTTCAGAATAATAAAAAAAAGTAAATGTACCAGTTACTTATTATTTAAAGAAGCCTGTTACTGATTGTGCTTTAAATTTTACCTCTTCTAAATTATTTAAAGAACATGAGGAGGCATTGTCCTGATGCATTAAGGAACGTTGCAAAGTTTCATCTAAATAAAAAAGTGGTTTAAAGAGCAAATTTTTTTCGTCTTAAGCGGGATTTCATTATGTGAGATTTCTTGTTAAATGAATGAATGAACGTTAAGTTTAAGCTTCATTGTACGGAGAACTGCTTTTTCTTCACTTTAAACGTGATTTCGTGTTAAGCGACGTCACTGGATCGTGTATTAATATGTCTTTGGCTTGTGGGTAGTACACTCAGCATTTAATTTGAAATTATTTTTATGTTTCAAACCCAAAGTTGATTTTTTTTCAAAGACAGTACGAAAAAATTCATAATCCACTTTCAAGTCATTTGTACTCTTTTTTATAGTAATAACAAGCGAAAAAAATCTATAGAAAAATCTATGATTTTAAATTGGTTTGAATATCTCTTTAAAACTAGGATGTGGAGCTTTACACAGTTTTCAATTACACTCTATACAAGTCACCGAATTTAAATTTGCCCATGGATTGGTGTAATTTCTCTTTTTCATTTTCATATTTTTATTAATTAATAAAAAAGTTTGTTAAGCAACAATTATTTAATTGGCACAAAAAAAAAAAAGAAAAAAAAAAAAAAAAAAAAAAAAAAAAAAAAACACCGTTAAAATTGCGAAACAAGCGATAGGTTTTACAATAAATATTACATAATATTTTCTTGTGAGTGAAACAGAGATGAAACAGTCGTTGATGGACAATGTATAAAGGAAGAGAAGTCTACTGTGATAAACACATTCGTTTTCCAATTTTTTACGCCTTTATAGCTAATCGATTTTATGTATGAGATACTCTTTATATATCTTTGAGAAAATGTTTTTTTAAATTTTGTGTTTAGTTATTTAAAAAAAATTAAAAACCAAGAAAAATCCATAATAATTGATGTTTGCGTATTTTGATATAAGTCAAGAAAAAATATTTTTTTTTTCAAAGTGAAAGCTTTCTGTAATACATAATTATATAAAGAAAATGTTGTCTTCACAGAATTTTGATAGGTGAATTAAAAAAATTAAAAAAATTCTCAAAATTAAAATATTGAAATTTTTGCTTTTTTTTTATGTTATCTTATATGCTAAATGTTATATTTTAAAACAGAATAAAAAAAATAAAATTCTGTGAAGACAAAATATTTAAAACTATATAAATTAAATGCTACAAGAATTTGAATAGCCAATTGTTAATGGTTCTGGAGATATATCGATTTGAATATGCAGCATCTGTGAAAAACACTTGTGCTCGAAAAATGCACTTTAAGCAGACTCTTCAATGTGTTACGCCCATTAGTGATGTTTAAATCACAGGTAATTTTGTGGCGTTCTAATCACCTGAGGAATAAGATAAAAACATCATTCTCTTCAGGAATGTATGAACTATTTTTTAAAATCAGAAAAAAAATTTGGGATTTTTGAAGAAATTTCGGTACTGGACCCCCTTAAAATCGTTAAGACATCTTTTTGGGAATTGCTGAAAAACGTAAATTTTTAAAATAGCAGTTACCTTTTGCGCATGCGCAATTGTAATGAAAATCTTAATGACAGGCCCCATTGCTACCACTAACCCGCATACACAAGTTGAACATCTTATGTAAATTCGTCGGGGAGTTATGCTGAACACAGACAGATACATAGATAGACATTTTTCTATATAAATTTTTTGAACTCAGCAATTTCAAAAAAATTATAGAAACTTATATAAATACTAAAAAAAAAAATCATTTTTTGACCGAATGCAATACTTGAGTAATAAGAGTAATTAAAATAATGAAATAGCTCCTGTCATCTTTTGATGAAGCATTATTTATATTAAATTGCTTTCGACAAAACAAGTCATACAGAACTGTTGCACTAAGTGAACGGCACAAGGCGACCTAACGACTTTTGGTTCAGTATTTAGGCTTTAATCAGGTTCAGAATTGGTTTAGTAATGGTCAAGAACCGCATTTTTTAAAAACGAGTGAAATTAGTTCATATTTATGAAGAATGTCTTTCTGATTCCAAATAATCAAACAAAAGTTCTTTAAAAATATTAATTATTTAAATATTAAGAAAAGAAATCAAAACAATCTGCTTTAACTGTGACGTCATGACATTCTTCCGTTCTCTATTGTTATCATGAGGTTTCTGGCAAATTTTTGGTGTGTGTTTGGTAGACAATTGCTATATTCCGAACCGGTTGGCGCGATTTGGGAGAAACTTGCAAAACTGGTTTCCACTGCTGCATTTCAAGCCAATTTGTTTCAGAAGAAGTGACGTCACATTTGCTTCGAGCCGAATGTGTCGTTTTACCCACCAAAATTAATAAGCGAACCTAGGTTTCAAATTAAAAAGAAAAAGGAAAAGCGTAGTGAGCAGAAATTTTCGTGTTTATGGCCTTTTCGAAACATTTAGAAATGAGTAAAAAATTAAAAAAAAAAAAAAAAAAAAAAAATGCGGGAACTGTCCATTGGGTTGTTCGGTGGATATACTGGACTACGGAACTGTAAATGCTGTGGATTTGACGAGTTGCGGTACTGTACTTAGTTTGCAACTACATATTTAAGTGGAAAATAACGACTTTTGAACTGTTTGACTTATGAATGTGTGAATGAAATGTGTGCATATGGTTAACAATTTTTCAAAACCATCCCAAAATTAATTTTTTTTGACATAATGTGTCTGGAATAGGGTGACTCGTATTCTAATTGTTATATGAAGTTGAGAAGGAAGGGTAAACTTTTATGCCTAGCTAAAAAAAAGTAATTCTTTTGGACCGATTTGATTCCATTAGTGTAGGGTCAATACAATGACATATTAGGACCATCACATAGCACTAGTAAAAAAAAAAGAAAAAAAAAAAGACTTTTGAATAGAAGATATTTGAAATGAGTGAGGATTTTGTTTCATCGATATTAAACTTCAAGTTTCCACTAGGTAAGAGATTTCATTAAAACTGATTCAAACCGGACGTTACTCATTAAAGAAGAACCTCTACAAATTTTATACGAATTAAAAAAAAAAATGCATATTTCTCACCTACTTAGATTTTTTACACTGGATCTTAAGCCTAAGGGTACTGTTTTCAATTGAAGAAAGATGTGGTCCGGTGTCCATCCCCATTTAAGGTATACATATACAATTGAGATGATTTTCTTTAATTCTTATGTTATAATTTCAAACTTTTTGGCAGTATATCAGAATAAATAATGATGCATTTTTATATACAAACTTTTTTTTTCCGTCAATTTTTTAATCAGCTAATTGCAATTAAAGTGACTAATTAGGACATTATTAGAACATACATAAATAAACTTGTAATTAAGTTAGAATCATTATTTTTAATGGTAATAAGAGATATTATATGGACGCATGTTCCTATGGAGATTTTTGAATTTGGCTTTAATATTTATTTAATTATAAGTTTTTAAATAAAATGTTTGAAAAAATAAATAATTTTTAATAAAAAAATAAGATTAAAATATGCATAAAAAATGTGTTCATAACAATATATATTAGATTCTCTATAGAAAACACATTCACAACTATTGTCTACAAAAAAAAATTAGAATTTTGTAAATTGGACCATTTTTGATGAAGTTATGACCATTGGCGTAAAGTCATTTAACACCAAAATGTCATTCTTCAGAAAACGTGTTTAAAGTTTACTACACTAATGAAAGTGATACAAAACAGGTTCACAAAACCTATTGTAATTTAAAAAGTAATTTGAGTCTCAGAAAGAAAATGGTATCATTTTAATGGTAATGAATTCGGGAATATTTTAAAACCAAAAAACAACAACGCAGAATTGAGTCAAATTTCGCGATTCCTAATGTATACCTTAATGTTTGGGCATGCGCAGGAGAGGTATAGTGTGGTCATGCGCCTGCTCAACTAATTTGTACAGTAAAACACCGTTAACGCGAAATCGTTTAACATGAAATTTTATTTAACGTGAAGTAAAAGCAATTCTCCACACATAAAACATAACGTTAATTTATTCTTTTAACACGAAATTCGGTTAATGCGAACATCGACTTCGCGTTAACGGGGTTTGACTGGATAAAAAGAGATATATGCTGATTTTGTTCAATTGTATTGATGTATCGATGTTTTAGATAACTCTACAAGCCGATTATTTATACAGTCAAAACCCGTTAGAGCAAAATCGTTGGGGCCACTGAAATTGTTCACGTTAACCCAATTTCGTGTTAAACGAATAAATTAACATTAAGTTTTAAGTACGTGAACTGCTTTTACTTCGCGTTAAAAGGGATTTCTTGTTAAGCGATTTCACGTTAACGGGGTTTGATCAGGCCCTGATCATCGCCTATTCCCTCAAGACCTTCCATGATTTTAGGGGGCCCCGAAATTGGCTGTAAACCTATAACTTTTCTTTCTTTTTATGAATATCTTTTACAATCTGTACAAAAGAATTTTTACTTAAAAATCATTTTGTATTGATCTTGAACCATCTTTCGTATCCTAGAGTGTATTTATTCAAATTCATCAAACCATCATTTAAAAACGTAAAAAAACTATATTTCTCGAAGAAATATTAAAAAGAAGTCTTGACAAATTAATTTCGAGATCAGCAAATGTCGGCTTTGAAGTTTTAAATAATGATGTAGATATTGTTGTCAGGGATATTATTACTATACTAAACTTCAACTTAACTAGACATCACTTAGACGATAGATCGTCACAGTGCTCATAAGTATTTAATCCATTTTGGCGGAGTGAAGACATAATTCTCGCCAAACCTTAGAGCCTTTTGTTCTCTACAGGGTTGTGGTTTGGCGAACATTATGCTTTCACGCTGCCAAAATGGATTAAATACCTATGAGCACTGTGACGATCTACTGTCTAGTGATGTCTAGTTAAGTTGAAGTTTAGTATAAACATTGTGATCGTGAAATGCAATACTACATTACAAAGTTTTACCTGTTTTGAATTATGAAATTGATTATTTGAAATTTGTTTCTTTATTTATGATAAAAAAAAAAACTTTAAGAAGACAGTATATTGAATTGATTTATCAACTTTTTTCTATATTTAATGTTAATTCATTTGACAACGATTCAAGCTCATTTCCAATAAATCTCGTATTTGATGAAGTGGCCCCTAAAAGTGTCCGGGTCTTGGTCCCCAACTTGTCATGATCAGGTCTAGGGTTTGACTGTAATTTATTTGAATATTTTATATTTATTTTCTTAGTGAAGGTAAGAATTTCTGGACCCACTGTTTAGTTCTTTGTTCATATCAAGAAGCCTATAGTAATCGGATTGCTTAAACTAATTTTCAGCAGAGATTCCTTCAAGAATTCCTCCTTTTTGAATGCCTCGGGGAGAAGTAGACATGTCACGGGAGGACTTAAAATAGAAATGAGCTCTGATATTTACACAACTTTACTAGAAATTATTTATAAAATCTTGGGAAACAGGAAACCGCCTCCATCCCCCCTTTCAGACTTAGTGCCCAAGGTCGCGTGTTTCTCAAAAGAAGACCGAGTTGACCTGAATGCTTCTTCCCCGAGTGCGCTCCATTTTGCTGGAAATTATATCGGAAAGAGATTAAAAACTCACCCTCTAAAAAACTCACTTTTGAGATAAGGGTCTTTTAACAGATGGGGAATGATATAACACAGAATAGTTATTTATGCATCTAGTGGTGAAAGTAATACTTTTTCAAAAGAAGTAAAACGCTTTATAATTTGCAGAGTTCGAAAAAGTATTTTCCCAAGTGTTGCGTACAATAGTTTTTATTATCACGTGCAAAAAATATTTTTTTATAAGAACGTGCTAAAAATTAAACTTTTTTTAATCATTTTAAATAAAAAATAGTGGCGAAAGTAGCACTTTTTCGCGAGGAATGCGGGAAAGAAACTTTTACGCACTAGTGCGACAAGGTATTTTCTCGCACGCCTCGAGCTTAAATATCATATAGTCGATCTTGGCATTGAAATAACATATTTTCAGTAGAAATTCATTGATTCGAGTTGCCAACATTAATAGATATATGTATTAAAAATATTTTTTTCACTTGATTCAAAAAGTATTGTACGCAATATGTGGGAAAATATATTTTCAAACTCGGTAAATTATTTGACTCGTGCTATCGCGCTCGTCAAACAAGCGTTTTACCTCGTTTGAAAAAGCATTACTTTCCACACTATACTAAACTTCAACTTAACTAGACATCACTTAGACGATAGATCGTCACAGTGCTCATAGGTATTTAATCCATTTTGGCGAGGTGAAGACATAATTCTCGCCAAACCTTATAGCCTTTTGTTCTCTACAGAGTTGTGGTTTGGCGAACATTATGCTTTCACGCCGCCAAAATGGATTAAATACCTATGAGCACTGTGACGATCTATCGTCTAAGTGATGTCTAGTTAAGTTGAAGTTTAGTATAGACATCACTTAGACGATAGATCGTCACAATGCTCATAGGTATTTAACCCATTTTGGTGGAGTGAAGACATAATTCTCGCCAAACCTTATAGCCTTTTGTTCTCTATAGGGTTGTGGTTTGGCGAACATTATGCTTTCACGCCGCCAAAATGGATTAAATTCCTATGAGCACTGTGACGATCTATCGTCTAAGTGATGTCTAGTTAAGTTGAAGTTTAGTATAGACATCACTTAGACGATAGATCGTCACAGTGCTCATAGGTATTTAACGCATTTTGGTGGAGTGAAGACATAATTCTCGCCAAACCTTATAGCCTTTTGTTCTTTATAGGGTTGTGGTTTGGCGAACATTATGCTTTCACGCCGCCAAAATGGATTAAATTCCTATGAGCACTGTGACGATCTATCGTCTAAGTGATGTCTAGTTAAGTTGAAGTTTAGTATAGACATCATTTAGACGATAGATCGTCACAGTGCTCATAGGTATTTAACCCATTTTGGTGGAGTGAAGACATAATTCTCGCCAAACCTTACAGCCTTTTGTTCTCTATAGGGTTGTGGTTTGGCGAACATTATGCTTTCACGCCGCCAAAATGGATTAAATACCTATGAGCACTGTGACGATCTACCGTCTAAGTGATGTCTAGTTAAGTTGAAGCTTAGTATAGACATCACTTAGACGATAGATCGTCACAGTGCTCATAGGTATTTAACCCATTTTGGTGGAGTGAAGACATAATTCTCGCCAAACCTTATAGCCTTTTGTTCTCTACAGGGTTGTGGTTTGGCAAACATTATGCTTTCACGCCGCCAAAATGGATTAAATACCTATGAGCACTGTGACGATCTATCGTCTAAGTGATGTCTAGTTAAGTTGAAGTTTAGTATAGACATCACTTAGACGATAGATCGTCACAGTGCTCATAGGTATTTAACCCATTTTGGTGGAGTGAAGACATAATTCTCGCCAAACCTTATAGCCTTTTGTTCTCTATAGGGTTGTGGTTTGGCGAACATTATGCTTTCACGCCGCCAAAATGGATTAAATTCCTATGAGCACTGTGACGATCTATCGTCTAAGTGATGTCTAGTTAAGTTGAAGTTTAGTATAGACATCACTTAGACGATAGATCGTCACAGTGCTCATAGGTATTTAACCCATTTTGGTGGAGTGAAGACATAATTCTCGCCAAACCTTATAGCCTTTTGTTCTCTATAGGGTTGTGGTTTGGCGAACATTATGCTTTCACGCCGCCAAAATGGATTAAATTCCTATGAGCACTGTGACGATCTATCGTCTAAGTGATGTCTAGTTAAGTTGAAGTTTAGTATAGACATCATTTAGACGATAGATCGTCACAGTGCTCATAGGTATTTAACCCATTTTGGTGGAGTGAAGACATAATTCTCGCCAAACCTTATAGCCTTTTGTTCTCTATAGGGTTGTGGTTTGGCGAACATTATGCTTTCACGCCGCCAAAATGGATTAAATTCCTATGAGCACTGTGACGATCTATCGTCTAAGTGATGTCTAGTTAACTTGAAGCTTAGTATAGACATCACTTAGACTATAGATCGTCACAGTGCTCATAGGTATTTAATCCATTTTGGTGGAGTGAAGATATAATTCTCGCCAAACCTTATAGCCTTTTGTTCTCTATAGGGTTGTGGTTTGGCGAACATTATGCTTTCACGCCGCGAAAATGGATTAAATACCTATGAGCACTGTGACGATCTATCGTCTAAGTGATGTCTAGTTAAGTTGAAGCTTAGTATAGACATCACTTAGACGATATATCGTCACAGTGCTCATAGGTATTTAACCCATTTTGGTGGAGTGAAGACATAATTCTCGCCAAACCTTACAGCCTTTTGTTCTCTATAGGGTTGTGGTTTGGCGAACATTATGCTTTCACGCCGCCAAAATGGATTAAATACCTATGAGCACTGTGACGATCTACCGTCTAAGTGATGTCTAGTTAAGTTGAAGCTTAGTATAGACATCACTTAGACGATAGATCGTCACAGTGCTCATAGGTATTTAACCCATTTTGGTGGAGTGAAGACATAATTCTCGCCAAACCTTATAGCCTTTTGTTCTCTACAGGGTTGTGGTTTGGCGAACATTATGCTTTCACGCCGCGAAAATGGATTAAATACCTATGAGCACTGTGACGATCTACCGTCTAAGTGATGTCTAATTAAGTTGAAGCTTAGTATAGACATCACTTAGACGATAGATCGTCACAGTGCTCATAGGTATTTAACCCATTTTGGTGGAGTGAAGACATAATTCTCGCCAAACCTTATAGCCTTTTGTTCTCTATAGGGTTGTGGTTTGGCGAACATTATGCTTTCACGCCGCCAAAATGGGTTAAATACCTATTAGCACTGTGACGATCTACCGTCTAAGTGATGTCTAGTTAAGTTGAAGCTTAGTATAGACATCACTTAGACGATAGATCGTCACAGTGCTCATAGGTATTTAACCCATTTTGGTGGAGTGAAGACATAATTCTCGCCAAACCTTATAGCCTTTTGTTCTCTATAGGGTTGTGGTTTGGCGAACATTATGCTTTCACGCCGCCAAAATGGGTTAAATACCTATGAGCACTGTGACGATCTACCGTCTAAGTGATGTCTAGTTAAGTTGAAGTTTAGTATAGTGGTGAAAGTAATACTTTTTCAAACGAAGTAAAACGCTTTATAATTTACCGAGTTCGAAAAAGTATTTTCCCAAGTGTTGCATACAATAGTTTTTATTATCACGTGCAAAAATATTTTTTTATAACAACGTGCTAAAAATTAAACTTTTTTTAATCATTTTAAATAAAAAATACTGGCGAAAGTAGCACTTTTTCGCGAGGAATTCGGAAAATAAACTTTTTCGTACTAGTATGACTTAAGCTTGGCGTCCTCTATCCACTGATCTCTACTACAACTTCTGGATTGCTTATTAGCGATTTCTGCTGTGCAAGCAGATGATGTCATTTGAGTACTTCCCCCCATAATGCTTTAAAATAGGTTGCCCATAGTTACAAACAAATTTGAACTAGTTTTGGGGGAAGTTGATAGTATAGATTTCTATGGTGATTATTAAGCCTTCTTCAACTTCAAGTCAGTAACCAAACATGCGCTATCCAGAAGTTGTAGCAGAGATCAGTGCCTCTATCGCTAAGCAGATCAGAGCGGAGTGGATATGAGCCAATTACAAGGCTGCCAATGTCTACTATAGCACGAGCCTCGAGCTACAATGGACGTTGACAGCCTTGTAATTGGCTCTAATCCACTCCGCTCTGATCTGATCTACTCTGCTCAGCGATAGTGGACGTCAAGCTTAAGTATTTTCTCGCACGCCTCGTTCTTAAATATCATATAGTTTTGGCATTGAAATGACATATTTTCAGAAGAAATTCATTGACTCGAATTGCCAGCATTAATATGTATATGTATTAAAAATATTTTGTTCAAGTGATTTAAAAAGTATTGTATGCAACACGTGGAAAATAATTTTTCAAACTCGGTAAATTATTTGACTCGTGTTATAGCGCTCGTCAAACAAGCGTTTTACCTCGTTTGAAAAAGGATTACTTTCTCCACTAGTTCAATAAATAACTATTAATACATATATTTATTAATGTTGGCAAATCGAGTCAATTAATTTCTTCTGAAAATATGTTATTTTAATGCCGAGACTATATAACATTTAAGCATGAGGCGTGCGAGAAAGTACTTTTTCACACAAATGTGAGAAAGTAACTTTTTCGCACTCTTCGCGAAAAAGAGCTACTTTCGCCACTATTTTAAATTAAAAATGATTAAAAAATGTTTAATTTTTAGCACACTGTTATAAAAAAAAAGTTTTTAATATAAAAAAAAATTGTGAAGTATCTTTTACTTTCACCCATATGTGTACATAGGGTAATAAAAGTATAGCATTCCGTTAAAAAAAATTCAATTTTTTTTTGCATTTCTCTACGTTTTGGAACATCCTGATTTCAAAAAAGAGATATAGAAAAAATGTCTATCTGTGGTCAGCATAACTCCTGAACAAATTGACTTGCGATGTTCAAATTTGGGTTGGTTGGTTGTATTCAGATTATCTGGCGCCGTCAGCAACACGAGGGATATAATGCGCCGAAACATTCGTCATTATACAAGCCAACATACATTTACAAACATCCATGCCAACACGGGACTCGAACCCGCAACCTCGCGGTTCAGAAGCTAGCACGCTAACCACTATCCCGTTTGGTCGGCATTCAAATTTGGGATGAAGGTTAGTGGTGGCCATGGGACCTACAATTGAGGTTTTTGTCAAAATCGCGCATGCGCATAAGGTAGCTGCCATTGAAAAAATTATGTTTTTCAATTATTGCAAAAAAAAAAAAAAAAACCCGGCTCCAACGATTTTGATAAAAATCGCTGTGGTAATGCCTCTTAAGGTGTTCTAAGCATACCCACCTCCGAAATTCCGGTATAAATGTTTCAGTGGCGTAAAAAGTTGAAAAACGGATGCTTTCAACACAGAGTTCTCTTGCCTTGAGCATACTGTTACGAATTTTTCCACTGAGGCAATGATGGCACAGTTTTCACGGTTTAAAAGTATTTATTCTCTCTTCAGAAAACTCACAAAATCTATTCACAGGCAACAGTTTAACTACTCTCAAGCTTCAACACAAGCTTCAACAAAAATAACTTCGAATTCAGCGATTATACAAGCGCACTCCAATAGGTCAACAAAGCGATCAGCTTTCAACGAAATCCGAAGTACATCTGAAAAACTTTCCCGTTCTCCAGTCTTTTTATAAACAAGCGCGTGAGACATTCTCGAAATTTCCAGCCAATTCATCGGAAAGAAATTTCTCGAAACGTCTCGATTACTTCAGGTGTTGCCACCTTTTTCTAACTTGTATAATCGCTATTAATTACTAAATAAAATTGGATAAAAATAAATTACAATAGAATTTTGAAATAATACGTCACTATTTACAATATATACAGACAATTTGTGCAAAATTTCCCCCTTCTTAAAGACTGCACGTCCCGGGCAGTGAAGTCCTTAAGAGGAAAGGCAATTCAATCACTTCTACTATAATATGGGGCTAGTCTATTGTTATGTACAACTCTAGGTTTACAGGAGGGTGTCCGTTGAATCCTTACCACGACGTCGTTGATCTTCTTAAGGACCATATACGGCCCTTCCCAGTTCGTCTGGAGCTTAGGGGAGAGTCCTTTCCGACGTTTAGGATTCCATAACCACACCTTGTCACCTTCCTGGAATGAACGTTCCGTGGCCTTAGCATCGTAGCGGACCTTCATGCGCTCTGTCATGATGTTGATTCTTTCTCTGGCGAACCGATGTACGGCTTCCAAACGTGCCTGGAGATCATCTAGATACTGGACAGGCGAGGAAGGGGTGTCCGGTGGTCGTCCAAAGAGGAGGTCACAGGGTAGTCTAAGGTCTCTTCCGAAAATCATTTGAGATGGTGTATATCCGGTGGTCTCGTGAGTAGCACTTCTGTAGGCCAAAAGGAACAATGGAAGTTTCTGATCCCAATCTTGCTGGTTCTTGGAAACAAACAAGGAGAGATGATTCAGAATCGTTCTATTAAATCGTTCAACCATTCCATCGGATTGTGGGTGCAGGGGAGTTGTACGAGTCTTTTCCATGTCGAGCAAGTCACACAGCCCAGTGAAGACAGCAGAGTTGAAGTTCGTTCCCTGGTCAGAATGTATCAGCAGGGGTACGCCAAATCGGGAGATCCAATTCCGTACGAGGACTTCTGCTACGGTTGTGGCTTCCTGGTCCGGAATCGCGTATGCTTCTGGCCACTTGCTAAAGTAGTCCATGACAACTAGGATGTATTTGTTGCCATTAGTTGTGTGAGGTAGGGGGCCTAAGACGTCCAAAGCAATTCTTTCGAATGGTGCTCCTACGTTGTAACGTTGCAACTTTCCACGAGTTCGGGTCTTCGGTCCCTTCCGCGAATTGCATGCATCACAGGACTTGCACCACTTCTCCACGTCGGATTTTGCTTTGTCCCAGAAGAATCTCTCCCTAACTTTCTGAAGAGTTTTCGTGACACCAAAATGTCCTCCAGTAGAACGACTGTGCAGTTCTTCTAGAACGTTGGTAACTCTAGAACTTGGAAGGATTAATTGCCACCGGAAGCTTTTGCCGTCATCGGACTCCCATCGACGGTAGAGTATTCCATTCTTCAAGTGCAAAGAGTCCCACATAGACCAATATCTCTTCATTGTTGGGCTATAGCATGCAATTTCCTGCCAACTGGGTTTTCCGGTAGCTGCTTCCATGAATTCAATTAGAGGTTTCAAGTCCTGATCTTCAACCTGACTTTTTCGAACATTCCGGTCACTCCAAGGGTCCAATTCTGAAGTAGTTGAGTTGGTAGTTATTTTCCGAACGGCCGATGTGCTAACCCCGAACTTAGACTCGGCATTGGAACAAATCGACAGTTCTCCGGACATGGTCTTCTAGAAAGAGCGTCTGCATTCCCATGGAACGTTCCTTTTCTGTGATGGATATCCATGTCGTATTCCTGCAGGCGCTGAATCCACCTTGCTATTTGTCCCTCTGTATTCTTGAAATTCAGCAACCAAGTCAGAGACGCATGATCAGTTCTTAAAAGGAATTTTCGGCCGTACAAGTAATGATGAAAGTGCTCAACGGCTTTTACTATTGCCAGTAACTCCTTTCTTGTGACGCAGTAGTTCCGCTCGGATCTTGACAGGCTCTTACTAAAATAAGCGATGACTTTCTCCTGTCCTTCAATTTCCTGGGAAAGAACGGCACCCACTCCCTCATTGCTGGCATCTGTATCCAAAATAAAGTCCTTGTTAACATCGGGAAAAGCCAAAACAGGCGCGGATGTTAAAGCGTTCTTCAGTTGATTGAAGGAGTCGTCACAGTTGGCAGTCCATAGGAACTTCTGCTTGCTCTCTGTTAGTCGATGCAAGGGTCTGGCGATCTTGGAGAAACCTTTCACGAATTTACGGTAATACGTGCACAGGCCTAGGAAGCTTCGCAATTGATGAACGTCTTGCGGTCGAGACCAAATTTGCACAGCATGGATCTTGGCTGGATCTGTGCTTACTCCATCGGATGAGATGATGTGTCCGAGATAACTGACTTTCCGCCTAAAGAGCTTACATTTTGATGGGCTAAGTTTCAAGTGGGCTTCCCTAAGCTTCAAGAACACGTTCTTCACATTTTGCAAGTGTTGATCAAAACTCCGCCCGGTGATAATGATATCGTCCAAATATACCAGACAGGTCTCGTAGGAAAGTCCTCTAAGCACAGTCTCCATCAGTCGCTCGAACGTAGCCGGTGCATTACACAAGCCAAACGGCATAACTTGAAACTGCCATAATCCTTGGCCGGTAGTGAAGGCAGTCTTCTCACGATCGTCGGGATGTATCTCCACTTGCCAGTATCCACTCTTCAAATCCAAAGTCGAAAACCACTGGTTCCCCGATAGAGTGTCCAAAGTGTCATCGATTCTTGGCAGAGGGTAGCTGTCCTTTTTCGTAATTTCGTTCAGCTTCCGGTAATCCACACAAAACCTGGTGGAACCATCCTTCTTTCGAACGAGTACGATTGGAGAGGCCCATGGACTTGAGGAGGGTTCGATAACTCTATTATCTTCCATTTCATGTAACAATCTCCCCACCTCCTCTTGTTTTGCGAAAGGAAGTCTTCGAGGATGTTGTTTAATAGGTAAATGGGTCCCAGTATCGATTCGATGTTGAGTAAGCTCTGTTCTTCCTACATCTTTCGATGACATGGAGAAAATGTCTTGAAATTCTTTTATAAGGTTTCCGACAATCTTCTCTTGCCTTCTTTCCAACCGAGCATCCTCGAGAAGCTGGTCCACTAAATCCGCGGGTGGTGCGGTCGGAAGCTCCTTCAATCCTCGTTCGATGCTTGTAACAGGTGTGCAAGTGGCAATTTCTTCTCCTTTCTTGATAACTCTCTTAGAATCACCGATGTTGGCCATTCTCACATGCACCACCTCTTGAGAGAGATCCACAAGCGTCGCTCCTACTACCACTCCTTTCGGGACGCTATTCGATGATGGGAAGTCCGTTACTCCAAATCGGAAGGCCTTCGGGGGCTCTGTTGAACCTTTTACAACCAAATCTGTCATGGAAGGGATGGTGATGTCTTCAAGAGCTACTATTCTATATGCACACGGCTCTTCCGAGTCCAAACCGAACAATGGAACTTCTTCTTTTCCCGTTTGAAGCTCGCCTTTCTCGAAATTCAAAGTAATTCCATTTCTCTGTAAGAAGTCCAATCCAAGAATACATGGGTCAATAATTTCAGCGACGTAAACGGTGTGAGTGTAGGTGTGAAATCCAAAAGAGATGTTGACATTTAATTTCCCATGCACAGAAATTTTGTCACCAGTCACAGTCTGTAGTGAAACTGAAGGCGCCGTGTAAAGAGGTTGGCTGTCCAGGCGCCGGGCTACATCCGTCCGTAAGATGGTTACATTTGCCCCTGAGTCAACTATTAGACGACAGGGAGTTCCATTGATCTTGCCCTCCACGAATAAACCATGGTTTCCTCCTTGAAGGGATGAGATGTGATAGAGGCTGAGTGGGGCACCACCTGCTCTACACGGCGACCTCCGCCTCGCGAGATAGCCGCTCTTTAGTTTAACTGCTGAGGCTCGGACGAGGGTCTGTCCCCTCTCCTGTCCAATTCAGGGCAATCACGTCTTGTAGAGCCAACAAACCACTCTAGTTTTTCGATCCCTTGAGCTAGGAATATTTCTCATAATTCGCTCCATCTTGTTTTCCAGTTCTTGAAACTTCTTCGTGAAAAGTTCAGAGGAATCGTCTGCCAATGTTCCACGTACGAAACGCCGATCTTTTCTAGAAGCTTGCTGTGCGGCTTCTACTCTCATGGCATAGACGAGGGTGGACTTTAGATCTTTGCTGTCTGACATCCTGGTAGCTTGCTGTATGTCGGGATCTTTGATGGCATCCACGAAATACTGAAGAGACAGGTTATCTCGTACGTCCGAGGGACAGTCTGGGAAAGCGAGGAGCGACAGTCTTTCTATATCCGATGCCAATTCTTGAAGAGTTTCATTGGCCTTCTGCTGTCTCACTTTCAGTTGCAGTCTGTTATAATCCTTTAGATGTTGCTCCCCAAACCTTAATTCCAACGCACTTGCCAGCGCCACGAATTCTCCCCGCTTCTCTTCAGGTAGTGTTTGTAAAATGTCAGCAGCTTCACCTCGAAGAGATGCCGCGAGATGGAATGCTTTCGAAGTATCGTCCCAACCATTCGCAGAAGCAATCATTTCAAACTGCGTTTGATAAACGCGCCAAGACGACCTCCCATCAAAAGTGGCCACTTTGATGCTGGAACGTGGCGCAATAAAGGGAGTGGAAACGTTATCCCAATTAGGCGTTGCAATGGTCACAGCTTCGCGAGTTTCAATTTTCCGTAGCCTTTCTTCAACAGCGTCATTAAACTTTTCCTGCTCTTCTTTCATGGTGGAAACCTTTTCTCCCAAGCAGTCAACTTTCCCATTAACCGCCTCAAAACTCTCACTGATTTCTTTTCTTACTTCACTCAGAACCTCTTCTTTTACCGATTGTAGAACACTTGTAGTAGTCTCTATTATCGTAGATTCCACCATTGTAGCCAGTTCGGATTGCATTTCTTCTTTAATCCCAATTATAGCAGCTGATGTGGATTCTTGGCTGGCGGCGATTGCGGCGGCGAGTTCGGCATTTGTCGTTTCTTGACGGGCTTGACCAGCGGCGATTGTAGCGGCGGTTGATTCTTGTCCGGCTTTTATTTCGGCTTTCATTTCAGCGGCCGTGGATTCTTGTCCGGCTTTTATTCCAGCAATCATTTCCATCAACTGCTTCATTTGGTCTTCCATCATTCCTCTAGTTGTCGGCATTCAAAATTACGAGATCCCACTTCTGACACCACTGTTACGAATTTTTCCACTGAGGCAATGATGGCACAGTTTTCACGGTTTAAAAGTATTTATTCTCTCTTCAGAAAACTCACAAAATCTATTCACAGGCAACAGTTTAACTACTCTCAAGCTTCAACACAAGCTTCAACAAAAATAACTTCGAATTCAGCGATTATACAAGCGCACTCCAATAGGTCAACAAAGCGATCAGCTTTCAACGAAATCCGAAGTACATCTGAAAAACTTTCCCGTTCTCCAGTCTTTTTATAAACAAGCGCGTGAGACATTCTCGAAATTTCCAGCCAATTCATCGGAAAGAAATTTCTCGAAACGTCTCGATTACTTCAGGTGTTGCCACCTTTTTCTAACTTGTATAATCGCTATTAATTACTAAATAAAATTGGATAAAAATAAATTACAATAGAATTTTGAAATAATACGTCACTATTTACAATATATACAGACAATTTGTGCAACAATACCTTATCAAGGATAGATTTTTCTTCTCATCTCAGTTTCGCTTATAACAAAAGATAATATATGGATTATCTAAATGTATATCGCCAAAATTACCATCTTGGCGAAAGTTTTTCTTTTTTCTTTTCTTAGACCCATACAAGAATTATCGCAAAAAATATCGCCAAACTGACCCTTTCCTCTAAATGAATGATGAAAATATAAAAATGGTAAATGACACAAATCCTCGTCAGTATTATAGTGTAATTGAAAGCTGTGTGATGTTTCACACCCCTAGTTTCGTGCACAGATCAACTTAATTTATGAAAAGCCACTTCTCTTTCTTAAAACATTATTTTTCTCCTTGCATTAAAAATCAAATAGATAGTAAATAAATGTCCTTTTAATGAGTTTGCTCATTTACTTCAACTATAATATTATGAAATGCAAAAGCAATAAAGTGAATTAAAATTGTAGACCCTCATTGAAAAAGTTCTCTTCCAAAGATTATTTGACAAAAACATCTATTATTTTTCAAAATTCACGAGAATATTTACATGAATATTTCATAAAATGAATAATTTTTCTTACTTTCATTTTTATTTTAATTGCTTTTGGGTGACATATAATTGAAACCAATTTAATCGATGTTTTATAGCTTAAAAACCATGCACTATAAAATTAATGATCACTTCTGAAGTGCATACATATTGTTCACAGAGGCAATGGTAGCACAGTTTTTATTAGATAAAAACTATTATTTATTCGCTCTTCAAAGGCACACAAAATTTAATCAAGAACAGTGCAATCACTAACAAGCTTCAATAACAACAACAGCGATAATTCAGGTCAAGTACACTCAAACAAAGAGTTCAGTGAAATCGAGATCCGAAGTCAAACTAACTGTTGATTTCAGCTGCGGTCCAATTTATAGGTGGGCGTGAGAACTTTCTCGAAGTATCCAGCCAACTGGCACTGATCTCTACTACAACTTCTGGATAGTGAATTCTTGCTTACTGACTTGAAGTTGAAGAAGGATTAATAAAGCTTGGCGTCCACTATGGCTGAGCAGAGCAGAGCGGAGTAGATTAGAGCCAATTACAAGGCTGCCAATGTCTACTATAGCACGAGCCTCGAGCTACAATGGACGTTGACAGACTTATAATTGGCTCTAATCCACTCCGCTCTGCTCTGCTCTACTCTGCTCAGCCATAGTGGACGCCAAGCTTTAATCACCATAGAGAGTGGGGATGGGAACTTCCCCAAAAACTAGTTCAAATTTGTTTGTAACTATGGGCAACCTATTTCAAAGCATTATGGGGGAAGTTTTCAAATGACATCATCTGCTTGCAGAGCAGAAACCGCTAATAAGCAATCCAGAAATTGTAGTAGAGATCAGTGCCAACTGGTCAAATAATAGAAACATCTCCAAATTTCCCGATTGCTTTAGGTGTTGCCACCTTTTTTCTAACATGTATTATCGCTGTTAACAAATAAAATAAGATAAGATAAAATACAATAGAACTTTAAATGATTACGTCACTATTTACAGCTGTATACAGAAAATTTGTGCAACAATATATAATTATAACATAAAATTTGGTACAAGGTGTTTGTTAAAATACATATTTTATTTTACATATTTGATCTACCATTGAAGTTTTCGAAATTTAGAGCTCGTATTTTGCTTTCTTTTTTTGGACCTTTCAATGTGATTCTCATCCCAATCAACTGATTCTGACAGGGCTTTCCCAATTCTTCTAGTGATGGTTGTGATGGCAACGTCTCCATACTTTATCTTGATACTAGTTATAAAATAAGACTTAAGCTTAATAAAATTAACAGCAAGAATACGAAAAGAGAGACATTACTATTTAGTAATTTTACTTCATTTATATGGCACCAAATAATAATAAGCTGTTTTTTACTTCCAATTACCCATATGTATACATAGGGTATTGAAATTCGGTCCAAAAAAAACAAAAACAAAAACAATTTTTTAAAATTTTTTTCCACGTTTTGAAACATCCTGATTTTAAAAAAGTGATCTAGAAAAAATTTCTGTCTGTGTGTATGTGGTCAACATAACTCACGAACAAATTGACCTACGATGTTCAAATTTGGTAGCCATTGGTACCTACCATTAAGGTTTTCATCAAAATCACTCATGCGAGTAAGGTAGCTGCCATTGAAAAAATCATGATTTTTAGTAATTGCTAAAAAACGGCTCTAACGATTTTGTTCAAAATCTCTGTGGTAATGCCTCGTAAAGTGTTCTAAACATCCCCACCTCCGAAATCCCCTTAAAAATGCTTTAATGGAGTAAAAAGTTGAACTTTCAACGCAGAGTTCTCTTTCCTTGAGCATATACCTCAGCAACGATCGTCTTTTCTTCTCCCTTCAATCTCGCTTATAGTAAAGGATAATATAAGAATTAACGAAAAATATATCGCCAAAATTACCACTTTGGCGAAGTTTTTTTTTTTTTTAATAGACTCATACAAGAATTATCGCAAAATATATATATATCACAAAACTGACTATTTCCTCTAAATGAATGATGAAAGTATAAAAAACGGTAAATGTCACAAATCCCCTTCAGTATTATTGTGTAATTGAAAGCTGTGCGATGTTCCACACTCCTAATTTTATTATTAAATATGGTTTATAGACCTACTTATGTTTGCCATGAATCAGGGTTACAGTGGTCATGTTAAATATGAAATTAGCGACCTTTTAAACTTCACTTCATGGTTACATACAAATGTATGCACATTATCCCATACACATGTAAAATGTAACACTTAGACCATTAATGCTTACTCTTCATATAACTATTTTAGTTAAGGGCACATGAAGCGGAATTACAAGTTTACCATAATTTTTAATTTATAATTCTGTTAACTTATGAATTACAAATATGAGTTTGCAATTTAGTACAATTATTTTATTTAACAGAATCAATGCATTTTTGTAATATGACATTTTTATGTGTAGCAGAAAGATAAATTGGAAAAAATCAGTAAATTTATATTACATTTATAATTTTTTTTTTTTTGTATGTTTTGATTTTAAAAATTTTAATTTTTTCCTAACATAATTTAAAGCTTGTTTGAAAAGCTGAAACAGCATACGAAAGTCGTTTTTCAATGAACCTATTGCATTTTTTACATACACATACATATCTATGGTATCCCTTAAAACATTAATAAATAACTTTCAATACTTTAAAAAATATTTCTATGCTCAATTACCAAAGAAGCATCTTTTAGTTTCAGAAAATGAACTGTCGCTTACCAGTGACAACATTGCAAAGATTTAAGACGCAGAACTTCAACTTGTCCTGTGCCCTGTAACTAGGCTTTACTGCACAGCCATATATCTACTCAAAAGTCTCTTCAGAATGAATATTACCAATCATTGGGATTATTATATCCCCACCTCGGCAAAGAAAACGAGCCTGAAATATAAAATTGTTCATTTCTGTTTTCATTAAAATAAAATTTAAATTTAAAATCTGCTTGTTGCGTAAAACTTATTATTTTTAGCTCTTTTTGTTTTGCATAAGCTCTTTTTGTAACGGAACTGCAATTTTTGTTGTCAACAAAAGAAATCAAACAATGCAATATTTACTATCATGAAAAGCAGAATTTTGCACAAAAGCATATGACTGTTAACTTTTAGTAAAATTTTTTACATCAGATAACATTTCTTACCAACATTTAAGAAAATCGTTTAAAACTTGTATTCGAATTTAAAACATACGCATTGATCTTGTGTGAATTCAATTTATATAAAGTTCTATGCAAATACGTTTGCGCCAACCTCACACAAACACAAAAGAATTATGAGACATGAAATAAATGCTAACGCTGTTTTGCTTTTACAAACTAATTCATTTTTCCTTAGCAGTTTAAAATTTTAATAAATAATTTATAAAAGAGAAAAATCTTTTTTTAAACGGTTAAATTAACCACTAAATAAATTCAAAATTAATAGTAAAAAGTGTTGAAAGTCTGTGATAAAATATAAAATTCAAAATACGCTTCCGCATTTGAAAAATTATGGCTCGATTTGGAATGACTGTTTTAGTCCGTTCACTATAAAGTTTAACAATATCTTTCAATTCCTATTTATATTGTTTTTAACAATAGCTATCAAATGACTTACAATCAAACATGCACATAGATAGAAAATCAAAGTCATGTTCGCCTCCAGGGTGGGTTCAAGTGCATCCATTTTACCCTCCTGGGGGCTCCCATGATCAAAGTGATGTCAAGCAACTAGAGGTCGGAAATATCGATCAAAATATCATCGGAAATATCGATACTATATCGTTGCATAGAAAAAATATCGATATATCAATGCATGATTTTCATTTTTTAATTTGATTTTCAATTTTGCCAGAAACAAAGTTTTTCGTGGTAAATTTCTACTTTTCATGAATTCATGCAAAAATTGTTTTAATAAATAAATTATAAAAATTGTTTTTTGAAAATATCGATATATCGGTGACTTTTATCGATATTTTTTATTATCGATTTTTAAAAAAAAATATCAATAAAAATATCGTCGTATCGATATATCGGTAACTTTTATCGATATTTTTCATTATCGATTTTTTAAAAAAAATATCAATAAAAATATCGTCGTATCGATATATCGCCGACCTCTACAAGCGCAATCACAAAATGAAGCAAAGTTGAAAATTTCATTCAAGTTCAAAAACAAAAAACTAAACTTGGCAATTAATAGTGGAATGTGAGAAAAAACTACATAATTCGTTTATGTATTACGACAAATAACGGTGATAGCACTTACAAAATATGAAAAGTTGAATCTTGTCTTCAGTTACAAACTGGTCGGCCATTCCTCATAAATAAACTTCGCAAACACATCCGAGCATTTAGTTGTTGCTGCCCACTCGGTTATGGTTCATTTTAAAAATTTCAGCGCATTATTTTATTTCAGCCTGCTTTAACAATCGATCATCTCTAAAAGTAGTGATCCTTTTCTTCCAGTTCACTGGCACTTTAAATGTGAATTGGAAATACCTAAATATTTATTTTTTCAATATATCAAACGGCCCATCTTTGATATTTAACATCTTTTACTACTTCAGTTCAGCTCTTGACCTGTTTAATTAAAAATTGTATTTTAAATGTTGCACTAGACTAATTTCAATACTTTTCCGCATTTTCGAAAGTAAAATCGATTATCTTTATGGTTTCAGTCAAGTAACCAAGAATTCGAATGTATATATGAACATACTAAGTACAAGAGAACATTTCCCTATTCATTTCAAGAAAACGGGAATTTCGCATTAGCATACCAATAGTATTTTACTGGTTGCTGAATGCAATAAAGTTTGCTTATGTTAATGTCTAAACTCGACTCTAATGTGTTTACAAACAAATTAAGTGATTCTGAGTAAAACTTCCAGTTTAACTTAAAAATTTAAGACTGTGTAGTATTTTTGTCCATGGTTGTATTTAGTATGTATACCTAACGTCTTTATAACTTAGGTATGCTATATTAAATTTTTCTAATCTTATATACAGGGTGAGTTTTAAGTCGCGCCGTAATTCTGCGAAAAAGCCAGTTGTTGATGGGCGATGGTCAAAGGCAGCTAACTCTGTGTTAAAGATATTCATTTTTTTTATATTTTTACGCTTTGATCGCATTTTTACAGAAAAGATTTAAACACTTACAAAGAAAAAATGAAATGTTTTACAATACTTACTTCCATGATTCCACAGTACCATTATTACGGACTTGAGGATACATTTAAAGTGACAAATAGAGGTATGTGTTGAGAGTGACAGAAAGATACTTTTCAATTTATAAGCAAAGTTACATTTGTTACAGTTTAATTGCGATTTAGGAAAATTCAAACTATTATTAATTAAATAATTTTTAATGTTATGAAATTTTAATGTCAATCAAGACCTAACATAGAGAGTATAAGGAACGACCCTTTCTAGGATTTTCTCTTAAAATGCTGTTGGACTCACATTTTGGGGTAGCACGAGTTGACGAACTTTTCGACATTCCTCAATTACAGAATTTTATTTACACTTCTATGTAGGATCTGAAAATGTGAAGTAAAGTTTGTTATGAAATTTTAATGTCAATCAAGACCTAATATAGAGAGTATAAGGAACGACCCTTTCTAGGATTTTCTCTTAAAATGCTGTTGGACTCACATTTTGGGGTAGCACGAGTTGACGAACTTTTCGACATTCCTCAATTACAGAATTTTATTTACACTTCTATGTAGGATCTGAAAATGTGAAGTAAAGTTTGTTATGAAATTTTAATGTCAATCAAGACCTAATATAGAGAGTATAAGGAACGACCCTTTCTAGGATTTTCTCTTAAAATGCTGTTGGACTCACATTTTGGGGTAGCACGAGTTGACGAACTTTTCGACATTCCTCAATTACAGAATTTTATTTACACTTCTATGTAGGATCTGAAAATGTGAAGTAAAGTTTGTTATGAAATTTTAATGTCAATCAAGACCTAATATAGAGAGTATAAGGAACGACCCTTTCTAGGATTTTCTCTTAAAATGCTGTTGGACTCGCATTTTGGGGTAGCACGAGTTGACGAACTTTTCGACATTCCTCAATTACAGAATTTTATTTACACTTCTATGTAGGATCTGAAAATGTGAAGTAAAGTTTGTTATGAAATTTTAATGTCAATCAAGACCTAATATAGAGAGTATAAGGAACGACCCTTTCTAGGATTTTCTCTTAAAATGCTGTTGGACTCACATTTTGGGGTAGCACGAGTTGACGAACTTTTCGACATTCCTCAATTACAGAATTTTATTTACACTTCTATGTAGGATCTGAAAATGTGAAGTAAAGTTTGTTATGAAATTTTAATGTCAATCAAGACCTAATATAGAGAGTATAAGGAACGACCCTTTCTAGGATTTTCTCTTAAAATGCTGTTGGACTCACATTTTGGGGTAGCACGAGTTGACGAACTTTTCGACATTCCTCAATTACAGAATTTTATTTACACTTCTATGTAGGATCTGAAAATGTGAAGTAAAGTTTGTTATGAAATTTTAATGTCAATCAAGACCTAATATAGAGAGTATAAGGAACGACCCTTTCTAGGATTTTCTCTTAAAATGCTGTTGGACTCGCATTTTGGGGTAGCACGAGTTGACGAACTTTTCGACATTCCTCAATTACAGAATTTTATTTACACTTCTATGTAGGATCTGAAAATGTGAAGTAAAGTTTGTTATGAAATTTTAATGTCAATCAAGACCTAACATAGAGAGTATAAGGAACGACCCTTTCTAGGATTTTCTCTTAAAATGCTGTTGGACTCACATTTTGGGGTAGCACGAGTTGACGAACTTTTCGACATTCCTCAATTACAGAATTTTATTTACACTTCTATGTAGGATCTGAAAATGTGAAGTAAAGTTTGTTATGAAATTTTAATGTCAATCAAGACCTAATATAGAGAGTATAAGGAACGACCCTTTCTAGGATTTTCTCTTAAAATGCTGTTGGACTCACATTTTGGGGTAGCACGAGTTGACGAACTTTTCGACATTCCTCAATTACAGAATTTTATTTACACTTCTATGTAGGATCTGAAAATGTGAAGTAAAGTTTGTTATGAAATTTTAATGTCAATCAAGACCTAATATAGAGAGTATAAGGAACGACCCTTTCTAGGATTTTCTCTTAAAATGCTGTTGGACTCGCATTTTGGGGTAGCACGAGTTGACGAACTTTTCGACATTCCTCAATTACAGAATTTTATTTACACTTCTATGTAGGATCTGAAAATGTGAAGTAAAGTTTGTTATGAAATTTTAATGTCAATCAAGACCTAACATAGAGAGTATAAGGAACGACCCTTTCTAGGATTTTCTCTTAAAATGCTGTTGGACTCACATTTTGGGGTAGCACGAGTTGACGAACTTTTCGACATTCCTCAATTACAGAATTTTATTTACACTTCTATGTAGGATCTGAAAATGTGAAGTAAAGTTTGTTATGAAATTTTAATGTCAATCAAGACCTAATATAGAGAGTATAAGGAACGACCCTTTCTAGGATTTTCTCTTAAAATGCTGTTGGACTCGCATTTTGGGGTAGCACGAGTTGACGAACTTTTCGACATTCCTCAATTACAGAATTTTATTTACACTTCTATGTAGGATCTGAAAATGTGAGGTAAAGTTTGTTATGAAATTTTAATGTCAATCAAGACCTAATATAGAGAGTATAAGGAACGACCCTTTCTAGGTTTTTCTCTTAAAATGCTGTTGGACTCGCATTTTGGGGTAGCACGAGTTGACGAACTTTTCGACATTCCTCAATTACAGAATTTTATTTACACTTCTATGTAGGATCGGATTCAATTCTAATGTGAGGTAAAGTTTGTTCCAAAATGTTCAACGAGATATCTCCCTAAAATATATAAGAATTGTGTAGGAAAACAAGATTTAAAATTTTTAAAATTTTATGAATTTTTGAACATGAATGTTAAAAGAATGTCAAAGTTTAAGTAATAACAATAGAAAGAAAGGCATTTAAATCAAATCAAATTAGTCCAAGACCTTTTTAAAAGGATTGAGTAAAACTAGATACGGTAAAGTAAAAACACACAGTCAAATTTGTTTCTAACAATACCGGTAGGGACGTAGAAAAACATTGTTATATACAGGTTATCGTTGTACGTAGAAACCTTTCTATAACGGTAACGTAAGGACTTATAAAAAATATTGTTATATACAGGTTATCGTTGTACGTAGAAACCTTTCTATAACGGTAACGTAAGGACTTAGAAAAAACATTGTTATATACAGGTTATCGTTGTACGTAGAAACCTTTCTATAACGGTAACGTAAGGACTTATAAAAAATATTGTTATATACAGGTTATCGTTGTACGTAGAAACCTTTCTATAACGGTAACGTAAGGACTTAGAAAAAATATTGTTATATACAGGTTATCGTTGTACGTAGAAACCTTTCTATAACGGTAACGTAAGGACTTAGAAAAAATATTGTTATATACAGGTTATCGTTGTACGTAGAAACCTTTCTATAACGGTAACGTAAGGACTTAGAAAAAATATTGTTATATACAGGTTACCGTTGTACGTAGAAACCTTTCTATAACGGTAACGTAAGGACTTAGAAAAAATATTGTTATATACAGGTTATCGTTGTACGTAGAAACCTTTCTATAACGGTAACGTAAGGACTTAGAAAAAATATTGTTATATACAGGTTATCGTTGTACGTAGAAACCTTTCTATAACGGTAACGTAAGGACTTAGAAAAAATATTGTTATATACAGGTTATCGTTGTACGTAGAAACCTTTCTATAACGGTAACGTAAGGACTTAGAAAAAATATTGTTATATACAGGTTATCGTTGTACGTAGAAACCTTTCTATAACGGTAACGTAAGGACTTAGAAAAAATATTGTTATATACAGGTTATCGTTGTACGTAGAAACCTTTCTATAACGGTAACGTAAGGACTTAGAAAAAATATTGTTATAGAGAGTTTAGAATTGAACAGTTCGATAATTTTGCACATCCCAATGTTCATGTAGGTATATTATAATGTGTTCATGAATATGCTATGCACATTTTAATATCCGTGGGCGTATTCCGGATGTGATCCAAGTAGAATAACACTACTTCAATACAATACACCTCATTATTCACGTCCGTACTCTCAATAGGATGCGATATTGTTCGAAAGCTACTAAAAAAGTGGAGGACCTGTGAACGAGGCCGGGAAGAAAACTTAAAGAGGTTTATTCAACATATTGTTACTTATCAATTTGAACAACTACAATAAGTAACTACAATTAAGATTTTAAAAGCAATACTTGTAGCTCAGTAGTCCATATCTGGAAATGGAGCAAGTAGTCCAAATAGATTTGAAACTGATGCATCGTAGATTGAAACTTAACAAGAGAGTTGCTATCAAACGATTAATCACTCTCAAAATGGAAGTTAATCCTAATTGGAAATTACGATGATAGGGAAATAGTAGTAAAGATAAAGAAAATGGAATATGTTCAACAGCTGATAAAGTTATAATACTGATTCCGTTCTGCCAACACTGGCCTTTTACAGCACATTGATGTACGCTTCCACCAATTGCATTCTATTCTAAAGTCCTTACAGAAAGTCCTCGCAGGATTAAACACCGTCACTTTTTTTCACGTGACTACAGGTGGTTAATGATGTCACTGTGATAGTTTTTTTTTTTAACCACAGTCAATATGCACATACATTTTTAACATTAAATTATAGGAAAATGTTTTAAAATGTACAAAGAAAACATTTTGAAAACCGACTATCAGTAGTTGAAAGATTAGGTAGAGTCGAATACGAAGAAGACAGTTTAGCCACGAATCCTTTTATACTTAGGTTGGACTAGTTTACTACTCCAGGTTGGAGGATATTATTGAACAGAAAATTATTTCTTTTTAATTTTTGATATTTATCCTCTTGTTGATGCAGTTTTATTTTGCAAAGATCTTCGTCTGTTAAGTAAGCTAAGAGAAAAAAAATCGACAAGGTGAACAGCTTCTTACCTCACTAGAATCCGCGCTAAACTGTTTGACGAAATACAAACATCAACATTTGATGTTTAGCACCTTGCTCTTAGTGTGAATAAATTATTCGGCGCAAATATGTCACATTAAGAGCCGGGGGAAGGATAAGGGTAAACACCTTATTAATTATGCTGATGTTAAAGCCCCCCAGACATGACTTTAAAGCGAATAAAAATGTCGAGGAATTTAAATAAATAAGCCTGCTCATGAACCTGAAACCCCCCGAAAAATGTGATGGTCTGCATCTCCTAATGCAGTCAGTAGCACGCGGGGGGAAAAAAAAGTTCGAATAAACTGGGCGTTTCGAAAAACGTAAGAAAGTCCCGAAAAATAAATATCCGGTGAAATGACGTAAAAAGTGTTCTTATTTGCGAAATGGCGTGTGACAAGGAGTCGTGAGCTCGGGCGTCACTTACTCTTTGGTAAGGGGACTGAGTTGAGCTGTTTTTTTGGGTGTGAGGAGTGCCGACAGTTTGCGAGTTTACGTGTGGTGCTTAGGGGCTCGAAGAAAATGGCGCTTCCCTCCAATGCAGAAGATGTATTCGACGAGGACGTGAATTTCGGTAGGCATTTCTGTAGCTTTCGGCTTACTTTGCATTCACGGTGATGCAATCACTTTTGCCTTTTGCTTTTTACATTAGTTTTGTAATGTAATCTTGGAGAAGCCGAGAGGGAGGATTTCTGCCATCGAATATTTTTGAGGTCGAAAATACTAGACATGTACTTTAAGTTTTCTGGATGCTGGAGATGTTGATAATTTTTTTAAACAATTTGTTATGGAAAGTCTTGTTTTCCTTTTCGTATAACTTAATGTATTGTTTAGTTGACAAACGAATGAATACAGTGGTAAGAACCACGAAAAAAAGAAAGAAGAAAAAAGGGAATTGACATTGTAATAATTTGATAAAAAAAAACACAAAAATGAGGGCAAAGAAAAAAGCGGCTAATATCCTTAAGTTGCTCTTGCGAAGTGCTCAGATTTCAGAGGGGAGCTATTTGAAAACACAACTTATTTAGAAATTGAATGGTCTAAGATCAATATTTTTTTTTTATCTTATTCGGCGTCTAAATGACATTATAAGACTTAAGTGTAATGTCTAAGATCTACAGTCTAAAATTTACTGTGTTTCAAAAGTTGATATGAAGTAGCTGTAATAAGGCAATTGCGAACTTCGAAAACTTCCGGTGGCAAATAGAATTTTTTTATATATCTAACTTAAAAATGAATCTTGTGTATTGAGCAATGATTTCAATGAAGTTCTCCTATCTTAGTTCAACATATTGTTATAATGTTCTATTACTAATATCGCACATTTTTCACCAACATGTAAAACTGGTAAAAGAGTAAAGCTTTTGAAACATTTTCAGAATTTATATTCTTCTACTCTATCCACACAGTTAGTATAGTAACTAGATGTGCCAGAAACAGCTTTTTAATTGTCCTTGATCTATTTGCTTAAGGGAAGCAGAATCTGAATGTATACGTTATTGTAACTACACTAAATATAACTTCTAAAACAATTTTTTTAATTGCTAAAAGGAATTGTGATGCTCAATTTTAAAGTAAAATCGTAATTGTGGACGTACAATGTGCTTATAACTTTGAAAAACAGGTCCTTTTTGAATGGTAATACAACAATTTAATTATCTTAAGATTAATCGAACAATCCCCTACAAAGTCATACTTTAAATGAAACAATCATAAATAACATATAATTGAAAAGCTGTATGTTTAATAACTTATTTTTTCTGCTTTAGTTTTTTTTTTTTTTTTTTTTTTTTTTTTTTGTTATTCATTTCCATTTAAATCGGATTAAAAATATACATTTTTTTTATGTATATAATGTTTTCAAAAATGCCAACAAAATCATTATTTTTTTTATTTTTTTATTTTTCAGTAGAAATAATGAACACATTGAATGTTCTCTCTTTTCTTCATTAAACATTTATACTAGAAACTTCAAAATGAATATGTATACAGGATTTACAAATGTTATGATGAATTGAGAGACATTTTTAATTTATTTTAAATAGTTTTCTGATACATAATTTTTAAGATAAATGCGTCTTGCTCTTAGAAATTTCTTGAAATTAAAAACATTTTTACTAAACACATCCATCAGTTGCAGGTACTTTGAAAATTACTTATGCTATACTTGAAGCTCTTCGTTAGATTCAGATAAGTTCATATACTTGTATTGATCAGTTTAAAAACTGAATAAATACTTGTTTATCTTTCACAAAAATTAACACCCTAGTGTTTAGTAAAATCGATAGTTATGGATTTGTTTAATAGGATTTAGTGCGAAATCATATAAACTTTTATGTACGATCACCGTCTACTTCTTCCAAACTTAAATATGTACAGGAATAATTGTTGAATTGAAGTTATTAATATCACCTTCATAGAATTGGAAAACAAAAATGAAGTGTGGATGAAAGATTAGCCTTTGTACATCTGCAATGTATAAGAAATATTCTGTAACCGATAATCTGTAAATGATTATTTTGCACAACATCTCTCCCTGGTGGAAAGGCTATACTTGCTATAGTGTTTCAATAATTCTAGACTTTAGTTCTTAGCTTTGGCACGGAGTATACATTCCTGCTAAATATTTTCTTTTTCCATTCCTTTCGGATGTTCAGGAGCTGTTTCTTCCCTTTTCTTCCGTTCTGGTCAGGGTTACTTCGCAATGACGAGTCTTCGATGACATGTCTTCGGACACGTCGGATATCTTTGGATAGATTGGCGATTTCTTATTGTATTTCCATACCTTAACTCTAATCTGCAACACGTATTTGCTATTTCGTACACCATTGTACAAATCTATTAATTGTGCTGCTTCAAAAATAACAATTTCAATGCATGCAATTTCTTTACTTAGCATTTTAATTTCCAGATTTTAGCAACCACGAAAGATGAAGACTCTTGCCATAAAATTCCTCGACATTTTCACAACTGGATAGATTATACATACTACAAGCGTGTGGCTCGAAATATCGTAATTCGTTCCACATCGCGGCTCTGATTTTATAGATTCTTTGTGGGATCGTACGGATTTAATTATATATGCGCTTATTAAAAAATAAAATACAAAGTGGTTAATCCTTAACAGAAACAATGGCTGTCGAAATAGCCAGTAGCCATTTCAAATTTGTCGAGATCTTCTAGTTCTGATACTACATTGTTATTATTTATAGAGTTAGTATGAGATTGGAAGATGTTTGGCTGTCTTAATTGTTCTAGGGGATATCCTGGGAACTTTGTGGTTTACGTGTTGTAATACAACATCAATAAGATGTTGTTTTATATATGTTTATATGTTACAACTTTTTTTTGGTATCCAATGTATGCGATACAGTAGAATTACCTCTTAATATTGATGGTTAGTTCAACCCGTATAAATGTTTTTAGTAAATATGAACCGCAATAACACTTGTAGCATTAGACTGATGATTGAGACTGAGGTCTATTATTTGAAACTAATATCGAAGTATAGGCAACTTTTTCCAGTCGTTTCTAGACATAGAGTTCGAATTCAAATATACTAGAGGATAGTTCAGTGATTCAGTGGATTCTTTGGATAAGTATTTTAATTGTCTACATCTTCGTACAGATATGAGTTACCAGCATTTTTACTTTATACTTAACAGAAAAAATACTAATGGGTTTCAATGTATTCTTCAGTGTATATTTATTTTTTTGAATTTATCATTCTCACATAAAATAAAGGTTATAGATTAGCTGGCAATTCAATTTTCATGATGCCGCAATGTCTGCTGAGAAAATGGTTCAAACCTGAGCAGTCACTTTAGAACGTCTAGCACAACTAAGAATGTCTGGATGATGGTGGGATCAAATGAAGAAGTATCCATAACCAGATAGAATATAACTTTTGTAGCTGGTATCTCTTCCATTTCTTTTGATTGTATTGTGTTGATAAACGCCTCCACAACCTGAAGTGTATTGAATTTTACTGGGACTTCATGGCAACAACAGCTTAGGAATTTTTTAGAGAATATTTATCAGATACTGCTGATAATTTTTAGACGTCATTGAAAGAAGGACAGACGAAATTTTACAACTTGTATGCTCTCTCACGATCGACTAGATAATGGAATGAATTCACAGGTTAAAAAACATCGACCAAGGGCTTTCATTTTACGCCAAACATAGGCATTATTTTAGAAAACTGATCCACATCAACAAGTATGTAGGATACTATATTGATGACTATCATATCAAAAAACTTACTTATTCTTTCAAAGTACCTCAGTGGAGACGATTGTTTGGTTAAAATAAGAAGAAATATTGTTTTTTAAATTAGAGGTGTGGAACATCGCACAACTTTCAATTACTTTATAATACTGACGTAAATTTGTGTCATTTACCGTTTTTATATTTTCATCATTAATTTAGAAAAAATGGCCTGTTTGGCGATATATTTTTCGATAATTTTTAAATATGCAAAAAAAAAAAAAAAAAAAAAAAAAAAAAAAACACTCTCTGCTAAAATGGGAATTTTGATGATATACTTTTCGATACCTCTTATATTATCTTTTATTATAAGTGAAACTACTGGAAAAAGAAAAAAACGATTGCTGTTGAGGTATGCTCGAGGGAAGAGAACTCTGTGTTGAAGGCATTCGTTTTTCAACTTTTTACGCCATTAAAGCATTATAAAGGGAATTTCGGAGTTGGGGATGTTTAAAACACCTTAAGACCACAGCGATTTTGATAAAAATCGTTAGAGCCGCTTTTAGCAATCATTGAAAAACAAGATTTTTTCAACGGCAAGTACCTTGTACGCATGCTCGATTTTGATGAAAACCTTAATGATAGATCCCATGGCCACCACCAACTCGCACACTAAATTTGAACATTCGTAGGTCAATTTATTCGGGAGTTATGCTGACCACATACACACAGACAGACATTTTTTGTAGATCACTTTTTTGAAATCAGAATGTTCCAAAACGTAGAGAAATGCCAAAAAGAAAAGCTGCAACATTTTGATGATATTGCCATCAAATGCATTACAAATTTCATCAAATGTTAATTTAACTGCCCTCCTTTGCTTCCCCTAAATCACCACCACTATATTTAATGGCTTATCACAGCTTAAAAAATAACGACAAAGAAATTTTTTATGATTTGCAGAAATTGGGCCTTTTTTATTCAAAGTGATTAATATTCTAACAACAGCTACCCATTATATGATCGTTATATTGATGACCTTATTCATCAAAAAAGCTTTAAGGGTATGGAAAGAACGACTTAAAAACTTCATATATGCTTTTAACTCACTTTTATTTTATAAACCCCCAAAGTACGTGGCATAAACTGAAATTTTGTATTCAGCTGCAGAAGTTCGTTTGGACTCCAAACTAAAAGCAGGTAGAAAAAGAAACACAAGAAAAAAATATGAAAAAATAAATCAAGTGCGAATACTTACACGCTGAGGGTTCCGTACACGATTGCTCTGTGTATAAGCACTCGCACTATCGCACATGAAATTTATGTTTTTTGTTTAGAACACAACATCACATGCGAAGGTACTTTAGAAACATGAGCACTTCATACTGTTTTCAGTGTTGACTTTGTCATCACTGAGGGTATTTAAATTTAGAATGGATTATTTTACAATAGAAATAATTTAATAACATTTATAATAGTTATTGAATCACCCACAATTTGTTTTACAAAACGGTGTAAGAAATCTATTTGAAGTTTTAAAAGACGTCAGATACGAAACATTAAAGAAATTATGGAAACAATTTTTTTGGGAGATGGGGGGGGGGAGGGGGAGGCAATAGCAGGCTACGAAAATGTTAATGAGGTCGCACGGCGTTCGAAATCAGATAATTGCACGTTTAACTCAATATTAAAGGTTTTTTTTTTTTTTTTTAATCTAGGATATTTTGAAAAACCATACAGTTTTACTGTAAGCTATCCTTAGTAATCTACCGAACATACTTTTTCAAATATTTCTACTCGAAAGATTCGGAATTTAGGGAAATTCAAATAGAGGGAGAAGGGGGGGGGGGGGAGAGATGGAAACGTTTTTTTGTCATATCTTAATAATTTATTTGTATGAATTTATGAATTTTAGATATTTTGATTGATTAAAATAATTTTTTAAAAGTTATTTACTTACTTAGTTTTTCAAATTTTTCCACCTGTAAGTTTCGGAATTCTGAAGGGTCAGATGTACGAATTTCAATTTACAACGTTAAATATAAGATATTTAAAAAACACAATTCTCCTATAGACTATTTATAGTTATACACCTAACTTATTTTTTTCAAATTTTTTATTTACATAAGACGTCCTTTCATTTTAATTTGAAGAATATACTATCTATATTGAACTATATTTTTGTAACTGTTCCTTAAAATACTTTTAGAGTGTTGCAGTTTCTTTACTCTTTTTGCTATAGACAATTGTTTCACAAATCATTTTTTCCGCTTAACAACTATTTAATTGTTTCCACAATTTACTTTGAACCCTGTTTATAAAGTTACTTAGTATTTAAAAATTTATTAGCTAAATTATTTTGATGTGAGATTATCTGAATGGGAATACTTATTCGGAGTCGAAACATTTAAATAGTCAGAATCCTAAGGATGTATACCATATTGAACAATTGATTTATTCCATTTAAAACACAATTGTTTTGAAAATTAATTACTGGCACAATTTTTATGAAATAAAAAGATTCGAAATCGGAGTATTTTCCTTTAACTTTTTCATTTGTGGTCTCTTGTACAAAAAGAGAAATACAACACCTAGGCACTAGTGATTACTTTTGCATGTCTACGGGTCTAGGAGTTTCTGGTTCGACTCCCGTTAGTGCACATACATTTGCTTTAAAGTGGTGACTACAGGACAACTGAATCATGCTGCCATCTATCGGCGCCTTCTGAAAAATACTACACGACTGCCATACAATCATCACAGCATCTTTGGTGATTCCCTGCCAAACGCAACGCACTCAACTCTCTCACGCAACGCACTCAACTCACACGCAATCAACTCAATCGTTCGCCCCCTTCGCGACTCACAGGGAAGGGGCTATGTGGTGTTCTCGAGTACAAAAAGATACATACAACACCTAGGCACTAGTGATTACTTTTGCTTAAGGGTTAGAACGCTTGTCTAAGGATCTAGGAGTCGCTGGTTAGACTCCCGTTAGTGCACATTCGCTCAAAAATACCATTATACTCTTTTCTTTATTTTCATATCTTAAACAAGAAAAGTTACAAAAAGTCATTCTTTTTTTTTTGGTATTAAATAGAAATTAGTATTATATTCTTGTTTTGAGGTTTTAAAAGCGAACATTAGTCTGTCCCTGTTCCATAGATCTAACGCTTTACTTTTTCAGACGCAATTTATGATGGAATATTTTTTTGAAGCATATGAAATTTAATAATATAATAGGTCAGTAATGACACTTCATTAAGCTTTTATAAGGTAGTGAGAAGTATACTTCCCCCCCAACTTCATTAATTTTTAAATGTCGATAGGAAGCTATTTAGACGTTGCCGTTTGTGCACATGAGAAGAAAACAAGATAGGTTTGCACAGATTGCAATATTCCACTATATGTTGATCCCTTTTTGATGAAATTTCATGGAAATTGATATAAGCATAAATTCTTAAATTCTTGAATACAAAATATTTAAAAATCAAATTAATATTATGTGAGAAGCTAAATTAATTTCTTTTTACAAATCAATCTTAATCCCAAAAATATTTCAACATATTACATTACTAGAAAAAAAATGGCACTATAAAAGGATTAAAAAAGAATTTTAAAGCAAAATAATTGGCGGCTTTTTTATAATTAATTTTTTAAGTAACTGTAAGCAAGCTCATATTTTTTTTTAAATGTCGTAAAAATAACAATAATAGTAATAATAATAATAATAATAATAATACTAATAATAATACTAATACTAATAATAATAATAATAATAATAATAATAATAATAATAATAATAATAATAATAATAATAATAATAATAATAATAATAATAATAATAATAATAATAATAATAATAAAAACATTAGTTATTCTGCCTGTCATATAGAATGAAATTTTTTAATGAACTCTAATTAGTTACGTTATGCCTGTTACTAAATTTCATGTACTTCAAAGCAATACTCCGTCAGAAATTGTGTCTGAAAAATATAAAAGATATAACCCTTAAAAACAAAAAAATTTCAAAAATCCTTTATATGCATT
Organism: Linyphia triangularis; assembly: GCA_963978545.1. NCBI lineage: Eukaryota > Metazoa > Arthropoda > Arachnida > Araneae > Linyphiidae > Linyphia > Linyphia triangularis. Next base: position 108,900,200 of record OZ021722.1, read on the forward strand.
GTCAATTTTTACATTCATTATACAGCGCTGGTATCAAAAACATTTCTATCGGAAAATGTGCGGCAACTTCGTTTCAAAATTTACTTATTAAAAAAGAACGTGAATTTATGCTCTGACATCCAAATATCCTTTATTTATTCTTATTAAAGTAATTTTATTATTTATTTTATTAAAAAAATTTTGGCAATAGGAATGAGTTTCAACAATGATCGGTTCAATGCCATTTTACCGCATTTGGATGA